>CM040119.1:210144133-210708767 GCA_022559845.1 Amorphophallus konjac
TTCTACTTGTTGCATTGAGGATGTTATGTTGGTTGAAGGCTTAGCTTATAACTTACTTAGTATCAGCCAACTATGTGATAAAGGATGCAAAGTGCTTTTTGACTCTCAATGTTGCAAGGTCTTTGAACCTGATTCCGAGACTGTTAAATTTTTTGGTAAGAGGATAAATAACACTTACATGATAGATTTAGATGATATTCAACATTCTAACCTATGCCTTACCACTAGTAGAGAAGACTTAGCATTTTTATGACATCGTAGGTTAGGTCATGCTAGTTACACTATTTTGCATAAACTAAATAAGCATGGCATGGTTAGAGGACTTCCTGAAGTTTTCTTCAAGAAAGAAAACAAAATCTGTGATGCATGCACCCAATCAAAGATAACTAGAAAATCATTTAAGTCTAGAACAGAAAATCTGTCTTCTAAACCCTATGAGCTGATACACATGGACCTTTTTGGGCCAACCAGATCTGTCAGCTTATCAGGGAGAAAGTATGGGTTTGTCATGGTAGATGACTTCTCTAGGTATACTTGGGTTTATTTCTTATCACATAAAAGTGATGCATTCTCAGAATTTCAGGAGTTCTATGTTAAAATAAATCAAAAAATTGAAAATATTTTGACTGATCATGGAGGTGAGTTTGAAAACTCATAGTTTGATGAATTCTGCAGGTCAAATGGAATTAATCACAGGTACTCCTCACCAAGGACACCTGAGCAGAATGGAATTGTGGAGAGAAGGAATAGAACCCTAGTGGAGATGGGTCGTACACTATTGGTTGAAGGTGGTCTACCAAGGATGTTTTGGGCTGAAGCAGTAAACACAGCCTGTTATGTAATTAACAGAGCCATGGTAAGACCTTCTACTCAGAAAACACCCTATGATATCTTAAAGGGTAAGAAACCTTCCATTGCTCCATTTCAAGGTTTTTGGTTGTAAATGTTTCATTCATATAAATGATAAAAGAGACCTTGATAAATTTGAACCTAAATGTGAACCAGGAATTTTTCTTGGTTATTCTGAAAATACCCGAGCATATAGAGTGTACAATTTGAATTCCAAAACTGTTGAAGAATCTCCACATATAGTTTTTGATGAATCCTTATTAAAGACTAATATTGGTCAATGCAGGAATGAAGACAGTGGTGATATTCTGAAAGAAGGAAATTCTGCATACCAATCCGAAAATGAGGAAGGAAATGAAGAGCCTAATGAAGAAGAGCCTATAGTTTAGTGGGAGGTAAATGAACTTCATGATAATCCAATTGTTAACATTAGATATCTTAAGGATCATCCTGTAGATAATGTGATTGGAAATTTGCATGACCCCCCTAGGACTAGAGGTCACTTAACAATTCAAAATGAATTGAATGCATTTGCTTTTGTTTCACAAGTGGAACCCAAGTCCATTGACTGTGCTCTCAAAGATGTGCATTGGATTAATGCCATGCATGAAGAGCTTAGTCAATTTGACAGGAATAATGTGTGGCATTTGGTTCCACCTCCTGATCATGAAACAGTCATAGGGACTAAATGGGTGTTCAGAAATAAAACTGATGAATCAGGGAATGTCATTAAAAATAAAGCTAGACTTGTAGCTCAGGGGTATAATCAGGAATTTGGTATGTCTTTTGCCCCTGTAGCCAGGTTAGAAGCTATCAGATTATTATTGGCTTATGCATGTTCCCTAGGAATAAATCTTCAGCAGATGGATGTGAAATCTACTTTTTTAAATGGGGAAATTAGTGAGGATGTCTATGTGAGGCAGCCTCCTGGGTTTGAATGCTTAGACTTCCCCAATCATGTTTATAAACTCAAAAAGGCTCTCTATGGTTTAAAGCAAACTCCTAGAGCTTGATATGACAGGTTGAGCAAATTCCTCACTGACAAGAACTTCACAAGAGGTGTAGTTGATCAAACATTGTTTACCAAGGTGAGTCATTCAGATATTCTTATCATTCAAATTTATGTGGATGACATTGTGTTTGGGTCAACTAACCCCAAATTGTGTGAGGAATTCTCTCAGATAATGACTAATGAGTTTGAAATGAGCTCAATGGGTGAGCTCAAATTGTTTCTCAGTCTAAGTACATAAAGAATTTATTGAAGAAGTACAAAATGGACAACCTCAAGGAAATAGCTGCTCCAATGGGTACCTCAACCAGTTTGGATGAAGATCCTAAAGGTAAACCAGTGGATCAAAGGCTATATAGAGGTATGATCAGATCCCTTCTATATCTTACAGCATCTAGGCCTGATATTCATTTTTCAGTGTGTTTATGCTCTAGATTTCAGGCTAGTCCTAAAGAATCACATCTTAAATCAGTGAAAAGGATTTTTAGGTATTTACTAGGCACCCAAGAGTTAGGTCTGTGGTATCCTGCCAAGTGTGAGTTAGAACTTCTAGCTTACACTGATGTAGATTATGCTGGGTGTCGAGTAGATAGAAAAAGCACTAGTGGCTACTGTCAATTCTTAGGTGGCTGTCTAGTATCTTGGGCATCTAATAAGCAACACACTGTAGCCTTGTCTATAGCTGAAGCTGAATATGTTACTGCAGGTAATTGTGCTGCCCAAGTACTATGGATCAAGCACCAACTGGATGATTATCAGATAAAATTGGGATGTATTCCAATGTTATGTGATAATACTAGTGCTATATGCCTTGCTAAAAATCATGTTCATCATTCTAGGACTAAGCATATAGAGATAAAACACCATTTTCTGAGAGATGTTATAAATAAAAATGAAATTGAAATGAACTTCATTGAAACTGAAAAACAAATTACTGATATTTTTACTAAGCCTCTTGGGAATGAAAGGTTCAAATTTCTTAGAAGAGAACTTGGCTTGTGTAAATTTCAGCATGATGAATAATTTTTTCAGCTGCTTTGAATAAAATTTCTGATTTGGACTTGCATTTGATAGCTTGAATAAAACTCTGTGATTGTTGAATGTTAGACTAGACCATGCATGCATGACATATTTTTTCATGACATATTATTCATTGCATATCATTTAGTTATGATTGTGTCTAAGCTTTCTCTCATCTAAAACCACATGCATATAGAACAGAGCAGAGTAATGCATATTATAACAGTTGGTATCTAATTCTTGCCATTCATTTGCAAAACTGCATGCATATAGACAGGGGGAGTATTATTAGAAATTCAGAGTGGTCATCAACTTACTTGAATTCATCAACTTACTTGAATTCATTCATTCTTTGACTCTGAATGATTGAATCTGACATATGGCAATCTGTTAGTCAGTTCTGATTTCCAAGCAATAGAAAACGGACTTCTTCAGTTATAAGAATTTCAATTGCTTAAAGACTGACTTAATGGTTTAAATTTTTTAATTTTTGGAGTTTAAAGATTGCAATCAGTAAATAAGAAAGCTAAAAATTGATAAAACTGTCAACCCTTTTCTTATTTCATGTCAGACAAAGCTACTTATATCTGAAATCTGAAAACTCATCTGAAATCATGTTAGAGAAGCCTAGCATGTGTATTGTTCTTAAACAAGTCATTCTGAAACAAATAAATGACAGCTAAGATAATGTTGAAAATCTTGAAAACTACTTGAAAAATAACATTGGCAGAGCAATGACTGGTAAATCACTGAGAAACTGAGTGATCCATCAAAGAAGTGGACAACACTCATGTCATGAGGTGTATCAGCTATCTCTGTATAAAATGATCAAACCAGTAGGTTGGTTTCACTGAGTACCTGGGGGTAACTGGCGTATGATAAATGTGTACCCTCACACAAAAAGGTGTAAATCAGTTTTATTGTGTTTGATCATAGGCAGAATGGTCCATGATGTTGAGTATCTAGGGGTATTGGCGTCTGATAAACGTATACCCTTACGCAAAAAGGCAAATGGTACCTGAATGCCCTAAATGAACTAATATTGAAAATGATGTTCCTTCACAAAAAATTTCTTGGATGTCAATTTGTTTATTTTCAATACATGACCTGGTATCTCTTAATCATCTTTATAATGAGTCTATGAAAGTAAGATATTTTGAAACTGAATCTCTCATGCAAATGTGATTCTGGTTTATTATTTTATCATGCACAGAAAACTTATCCATTGATTGTAGTGCATGAACTCAAAATTTTATAGTCTTTAAACCAGAATTCTATCTGAAAGTAGTTTATAACTTCATATGACTGAAGACTCTGTGCTTTAGAATGCTTATTCCTGAACTACTTGTTCAGAATGCCAGTCAGATGATATCTCTTGTTCCTTCCCTTGTACTCACTTTCCCTCCTCTTTGTTGATGGCAAAGGGGGAGAATATTGTATGAATTCTGAATTCATTCCAGGGGAAGTGTATGCATTATGTTATGGCAAAGGGGGAGATTTTGTTAGCAGGGAGTTGCTTAGATAATATTGTATGAATTCTGAATTCATTCCAGGGGAAGTGTATGCATTATGTTATGGCAAAGGGGGAGATTTTGTTAGCAGGGAGTTGCTTACATTTCGTAGCATGCATGCATGGCATCTACATGACAATCTGAATAACAAATCATGTCGTTCATCATCTGTATGACAGGTAATTGCTATTCTATATGATAGGGGGTTGCCATCATCAAAAAGAGGGAGATTGTGGTGACTCCTCTGTGTTGATGATATTGACAATATGTTTTACTTCATTAGCAACACCTTGTTTTGATTAATTGGCAACTATTTATGCTTTGATGAAATTGTTCTTATCAGATTGTATGTGTGTTCCATGCATTTTACAGGTTCACACACTGCACACACACTCAAAGTCTACACATTACACGTAGAGTCTATACACTGCTTTGTGTTGTGTTTGTGCATCGCTTAGAACATGTCTATACATTCATGCATCATGGGTCGACCCCCTTCTTTGATGGGTCGACTCCCCCCAGATATCCAAGTCTATACAACTGTCCATCTCTTTTAGTGTCTCATGCAGCGTCAACGTAGTAAGTGTGTACATTGCATTGGCTAAGTCTGCAGCGTCAACGCAGTAAGTGTGTACATTGCATTAGCTAAGTCTGTACACTGTTCCCCTTCTTAGATGCGTCGACGCCCCCAGATTTCCAAGTCTATACACTCGTCTTCATTCATAGCAGAGTCCATACATTGCAGCTCACTTAACTAGCAAGTCTATACATTGCATTGTGGCGTTTGTGTTCAAAGTCTATACATTGCATGGCAAGCCCAAAGTCTATACATTGCTACATTGCTTGCATTTGTAAAGTCCATACATTGCATCGTTGTGTTAAGTCTATACATTCACATTGTCTGTATGTCTGCACGCTAAAGTCTGTACATAGTCTGTGTCTGTTTGACCAGCAAGTCTGCACAACGTCCGTCTCATTTAGCATCTAATGCAAGTCAATACAACGCATCAGACTAAGTCTGTACATTGAGCGTCTCTTTGAGCGTCTCATGTAAGTCTCTACAATGAATCAGCAAGTATGTACATTGGACTGTGTTAGACAAAGTCTGTACATCAGACTGTTTCAAGTGAAGTCTGTACAGCATCATGCATCATTCTTCAAAGTCCATACACTGCACTGTTGCTTGCTCGAGGTGAAGTCTGTACATCCATCAGTGAACTTCCAAGTCTGTACATCCACTAGTTCAACTTGCAAGTCTATACATCGGTAGCTTTACCGACGTTGCACTCAAAGTCTATACACTGATAGCTTTACTGTCGTTTCCCTTGGCAAGTCTGTACATCGCAGTTGAGTGGAAGTCTGTATACCCGTTGTGTTGCCAAAGTCTACACATTGTGAAAGTCTGTACATCGTTCAGTTGTCTTGGCAAACTCTATACATTGTGCACTTTCAAGTCTGTACAGACTTTGCCTTGCTCAAGTCTGTACATTGCCCAGTTGGCAAGTCCATACATTGGAAGTCTATACATTCGTTTACCTTGCATCATTCATCAAGTCTGTACAGCCCTTTCGCTTGGCAAGTCTATACATTGTGGATGTCTATACACTCGATTGCCTTGCTTTGATCAAGTCTGTACAGAGTTTCTCTTGGCATGTCTGTACATCGTTCATGAAGACTGAACAACGAGCAAGTGTGTACATCGGACTAGTCTGCTGGCTAAGTCTATACATTGTTGCACGTCTACACATTGCTTCTTCATGCATAAAGTCTGCACATTGCTGAATGCTCATCAAGTCCATACGCTGGCAAGTCTTTACATTGCCTAAGTCTGTACAACGGGTGACTTCATATAGGAAGTCTGTACATCACACAGCACTGCATATAGGAAGTCTATACATTGGGCAGAGTCTATACATTGCATTCCCATTCATGAAGTCTGTACATTACATTCGAGTTCACAAAGTCCATACAGTGAAGTCTATACAATGCATTGCATCTTGCAAAGTCTGTACAGGGTTTACACTTAAACTGATAATCCTATTTCGTCTATCTGACAGGGATACTCTGCAGGGATTGATGACCTTGCTCGTGATCCAAGGAAGGACGAGGTGATCAGATGATGACACGTGGAAGCAGCCCATCACAGGATGCTGCCATGTGGATGAAATTGCCTCGGATCTGGCGAATTCTCTGGGCGAGAAATGTGGAAGCCACGCGCACTTATCCAATCTGCTGCTATATATATATGAGTCTTCGTCTTCAGATGAAGGCTGATCGATCAATCAGTGGCAAAGTCTATACAGAGAGGTAGAAGCCTGAAGCCACAGAGAGCCACCGATCCACAGAGAGAAGAAAAACAGAGAAGAAGAAAAGGAGAGAAGAGAAGAAAAGAGAGATGAGTTGAGAGAGTGAGATTGAGAGAGTTTGATTGAGAGGTTGTATCTCAGACTCTTGGTTCAGATACCAGAGCTGAGCCTTTGCTCATTCGAGCTACATTCCCATTTGGGTTTTCTATTTTCATTTACTTCTGTATTTTATTTTCCGAACTTGTTTCTTCAAGCTGTGAGTCAGCTGTTAGCAGAGGTGCTGCCTCTGGTCGGGTAAGCTGTAAACCCCAGCAGTTGCAGTGGAGGATTCAACTGGACAGGTGAAGCTGTAATCCTCAGCAGGCGAGACTTGTCTCGGATAGCAAGCTGTGTTGCTCAGTGGTTTGTAGGCCAAGCTGTAGTGCCCAGCAGACGCAAGCTGTACTGCGTAGCAGTAAGCCATACCCGGTTGAGTGTGGGGTGGTCGTAGGTCTTTGACCGAACCACCTAAAAATCTTGGGTGCCTTGTGTTTGTGTGATTGTCCATGAACTGTGTGCGTGACTGAATCTTTTGATTATCTTCACAGATTGCTTGTGCTTCTGCTCAGTTTATACACTCGAGTTAGTGTTTTAATAGATTTGCCTATATTTCACATTAGAACCTCTTACTGGTTTTTAATTAGGCAGTAGATCTATTCACCCCCCTCTAGATCCACACTTCGTGGAGATAGACTGCGTCCATCTAACATAACAGAAGTCCTGCACGAGGAAAACTAGGCCAGTAGCACCGGCCACCCGTGCTCGGAAGAAGGCGAGCAAGGTCCACCCGTTACAGGGAACCAGTCGGCCTACCCAAGCCAATAGGCAGTGGCAGTACTACGAGGCCAACTCATTAGGAAGGCCACCTCGATGAACTGGCCATGTTTCCAAACTGGCGAACGAGGCCCCGCTGCCCCGGCTACCACCAGCACCTCTCTTGAATGGAGAGGTTGTCTTGTGCCTCGCCACGAACAGCGTACGGCAGCAGCGGCGGAGAGGCCTGCTGGCCAGGCCTCCAAACTGAGGTACCCACGGCCGTCGTCCAAGCCGCACGACCGTGCCTACCGAGCGGAAGAATGGAAAATGGATTCCACCCTTCCTTACGATCCTTCCTACCGGAAAGTAGGAAGATGTTCCAGCAACAAGGAGCATCTCGTCGAGCACCTACAAGGAGCAAACAACAGTTACATACAGTGAAGACAAGCAAAGGAAGCTGGTTGGAGTATAGAAAGCAACGCTACCCTGACACCTCTCATCCCGTCAAGGATGAATCCTATCCGGCTTAAGAAGCAGGACTCCCCTGCTGGCGTATAAGCGGTCGACCTTCTCCAAGGCCTCCTGCCAGCCATCCAGGTACCCGAGCATGTATTGCTTAGATGCCGGGCCGCCTTCTCCGGGCGCAGGCCATGGTCGCCACAGTACCGATGTTGGGTTTTCTCGAAGGACCAAAGGTCGACGACGAACCTGCAGAAATTCATCATCTGGCGAAGTACCAGACTCTCCTGAGGACATTCTCTAAGAAGGCTACCTACAAAGGCTCTCTATTGCAGAAGTTGATCACTGGAATGAAGTGGAAGCCACCATTTATAGGGAAAACGAAGTCTCCAGGAGTGTGAGGACTCGTACCGCCTCATCCAAATCCATGGAAATCGAAGCGACGGATCCTGAAAGTCACGCTCCTTCAGAAGCCCTCATCAAGGACGCCGTTTTGTATCCCTAGAGGATCTCGCAACGGCTCAGGAAGGGGGATATACATGGAAAGAATCTCAAGATTTGTAGATAAAAAGGAAAGGTTTCATTTCCAAAAAGGAGAAATTACAAGAAGAGGCTGCGGCCTCGAAAATAATGAAAAAAGGGAAGGAAAAGATAACTAAGGGCATCCCCTCAAGGACCTGCCCCGGTTACATCATCACGTGCCCCGGGCTCAGCAGGCGCACGCACATCAGCGGCACTAGGAGGAGGTGGCTCGTCACTCAAGTCCACCACGACAGCATCGACGGGCGCCCGCTCGCCCGCACTCGACATCGACCGCTCGGCGCCCGCCCCCACGGGGTCAGGCCCCTCTTCTTCGTCCTCGGCCCCCGAGCCATAGGGATCTGGAGGAGGAGGGGGGACAGGAGCCTCGAGGTCAAAGTACCCCGCAGTGGCCTTCACGATGGCACTCCAGCCCTCCCGGAAGCCGCATTCACGTGCCGACCCGTAATACTCCAGGGCCGCCTCCGTCAGCTCGGCCCGGTAAGCAGAGGAGGAGCGAAAGGCCTTCACGGCCTCATCACCTGCCGAGGACAGGGACATGCGCACCCTGGTGAGCTTCGCCTAGATCTCCTGGCCGCGGGCCTCCATGGCTCGGGTCTCCGCCTCCAACTTGGCCACCCTCACTCCAGCCGCGTCAGCCCGCACCAGGAAAGAGTCTCGGTCGCGCTCCATGCCCGTCAGGGCCAACTCCAGCTGAGACAACTGCTCCCAAAGTCTGACATTCGTAGGCTCGAACTCCTTCAGGCGTCCCTCGGCCCCCGCCTGATGGGCCCGACTGGTCTCCAGCTCACCCACAGCATCCAGGAAATGGTGCCTCCACATCCCGAAGGAGCTAGTAACCAGGCACACGCTTTTCGTAGCAATAGCCATCAACTCATCCACAACACCAGGGCCCAGCTACCCAACGAGCTCATGCCAGCGAGCACTCCGCATCATGAGGTCGACAACGCCCGAGACCCCGGGCACCCCAGTCGGTGGGTCTTCAGGCCGCGAGGACTGATCGCGCGGAGATGAGGATCGGCTGCGAGGAGGAACCCTCTGCGGAGGGGGAGGGTTGACCTTGGCAATAGTAGGGGCCTTGCCCCTTTCACGCCCCCGGTTACCGGAGGTGGATGCCGAAGTAGCAGCTGTCGGCATTACCGGCGATGACGGCAGGCGAACACTAGGGGGAGGCAGCCCAGGCGAGGGTAGGACCCGGCTCTTGGCTGGAGTCAAATCCCTCCCCCTCTTCCTCGACCGGCGGCAACTATAAATCTCTACCAACTCATCCTCAGTCAAATAAATCTGACCACCGCTAGCCATGGAAGACTCCTATCCGGGTATGCTGGGAGCGGCTTCGGAGAGACTCCGCCGGGAACTAGGCCCTCCACTGGCCACCGACACCTCGGGCGAACGCGCCAGAGGAATGCCCATAGGGGCCGGATATGGCAACCTCCCCGAGGCAAAAGCAACCTGGACTGGGGGGGTGACGATCGACACCTGTCCGGTCCCCGGAGCAACGTGATCCACAGGACGGGGAGTAAGCCACGGCAGCCGGACGATCTCAGGGGTCCAACCCAGCGCTTCAGTTGCCCCTGAGAATACAAAGACTAGGTTAGTCTAACATCAGCCACTACTGCCATATCCCTACGGGGAGACAAGACCAATACCCTGCGGCAACGGGGGACACAACCCCAGCTCTCGAAGCAGCACAGGGGTCAAGACGTGGTCTGCATCGACTAGAGGGTACCGGGAAACCGCCTTCAGATCCGGGCGGCCCTCGTCATTGAGAGGAGGCTTCGTATCGCGCCAAGGGTGAGGAAAGCCACTCCACATCCAACCATCAGAGGCTCTTTCCCAGTCCTTCGACTTGATCAGGTATACGTACTGCTCCACCCATCTCTTACGGTTGGATGTGGTACGGGAGACAGAGATAAAATGGTCGCAGGCATGAGCCTTGAAGTAGGCGAAATAGGTGTCGGATGGACAACTCTGGAGGAGGAAAATTTGCCGACACTCGGCTCCACCGAGGCTCTACGGCAAGCATAGACAAACCCGCATAGGATGCTATAAGAATTGGGCATTATGCCCCCAGGGTTCCGCCCGTAATGGCGGAGGATGGCCGAAATGAAAGGATGGACCGGAATACGAAGACCCGCCTAAAAGGAGGCCACCAGGATCATGATCCCACAAGTAGGGTGACTCATTATGTCGTCTCCCACAGTAGGAAAGATGATATCGTACTCAGGGGGAATCTGGAAGGTCTCCCGTAAACCTTGGAATACCCTATAGGTCACTAAGGGCTGGGAGTCAGGCCGACTAGTTCCCGCACCTGAGGTGCTCTGCACACCGCCTCGGCTCTGAGGCATCTCCTCCGAAGAGGAAGACTCGACGCTAAGGGCTCTCCTGCGCGGAGGCATCACTACCGCAGAAAAGAAGAACCGAGAAGGAAGGATCCTCACCAGACAAAGGGAAGAAGTAGCCTACGACGAAGTGTGGCAACCAGCATGATGTGGGTATGGTTTTCGAAAAACCTCACAGCACTCCTTATAAACCGCCCACTACAATCCGACGGTTGCCCCTGAGGGTCAGGAGAAGGGACGCCTACCGCTACGGCGGTACAGCTACGGAGGCCAGGTGACCGTTCTGAGCCCACATCCCTAAAATAAGACAAGACCCGGCGTCATCATTGCCAGCGTGGCCTCTGTCACCGCCAGAGGCCCCTTGCGCGCCAAGCAGGCCTCGAAGCCACCAACTCCCGCCGTACGAGGAAATCATCTTCGGATCACACCCTCCATAAGAACCCTCTCTTGGGCTACTCCCAGTCCCCTGCGAGTGCTTGGCAACTAAGAGTAGGGGGAAGTGAGGAGGGTAAATCTGGTTTGACCCAGAGACGGCCCAAGCGTGAGCGGCCCATTAAGGTTCGGAAGCGCTGAGCCCATGCAAGGGGCAAACATACATGCTCAATCCAGTAAGAGGATCACTGGCCCAAAGGAGCATCGGATTCCACGACGTCGATGAGGCCAGCCCAAGCACAGTTCTCACCGGAGGACACTCCGACGATCGACCGTTGCCCCCATGACGTCGGCCTTGACCCCGTAACGGGCGAGCACGCGCCATGAGTGCCGTAAGACTCTCCCAGGGAACGGCCGACGTCGGGGCTATCGCCTTCCAACGGGAAACTCCCGCCAACATAGCGGAGGAACGTTGCTCTACTAAACGGACCTTTCCCTATCAAGGGATGAGGCCCTCGTTCCAGGACAACCCATATAAAAGGGACATTGATAGAAGAGAAGAGTACGGTAGATTCTTCTACTATACCCCATACTACTACGCAAGAGGAGATACGGCGAATACTTCTACAACCAGAGCTCCCTACGGAGAAGAGAAGAACTCACCCTGCAACTACGACAGAGAGGCCACCTACTGCGTCCAAAGAGTCATTTCCTCCCGCACGGCCTTACCACCCAACGAGCACTCTTTGAGAGCCCACTGGGAGCGGCGAGCATGCGTACATAGGATCTACATGCCTCCTGGACCGATGACTACGGCCCCTACTTCTCTCTTACTTTGCTCCTCTCTATCGCTCATTAGTCCCTTGCTGACTTAAGCATCGGAGGGTTGTCCCCTGGGATAACACCCGGGACTCCTTCTGATGCCCTTCTGGTTTTGTGCAGGCATCCACGGGCGCGAGACGACTTCCCCAACAAATAAATAGAGAAGGTGGTACGTGGCCTAGGAACCATTTTCTTGTCGCTACACCAGCATCAAAATATATAGAATACGGAGAGTCATTTATCAGAAAAGACATGCATTCTTCCCACAAATCTCTCCTCAACATTCTCCCCCTTTTTGATGATGGCAACTCCCAAAAATAACAATTCTAAATTTTGATGGCAATGTTAAATTCATTATGCATGGAATGAATGCACAGATGCAGACATGAGCCAAAAGATACCAAATGAACTTCTCTACCCCCTGAAGATAGTCCCCCCCTTTATATGACTCCCCCTTAATACCGCTTTTTCTCTCCCCCTTTGCCATCAGCAAACAAGGAATGGGGAATATAGCAGAAAGGAAGAAGGGAACGGAGTGACATCCGATGCAAAAGGTTCAGAAAATAAGCAAATTATAGGAAGTGTCTTCAGCCATAAGAGTCAAAATTACGCATTCTTGATAAATGTTTGGTTTAAAGGTTATAAAAGGTAGAGTATATGCACTGAATATCATATATAAAGTTGCAGTAACCGTTTATAGCAATGAACCTAGGTCACATATCCATAATAGACTTGATTAAAAAATATATCCTTTTGATGTCAAATCTGATGAATTTCTATGGGAGTGACTAGGAAATGTGTTGAGATTAAACAAATTGACACTCATTGAAGCTCGAGTTGCCAGGGTTACAGCAAACCTTTTTCACTCTTGCTTTTACAATATAACCTACTAAACAGTCAGGTATCATCTATGCCTTTGACAATAAGGGTACACGTGGGTTAGACGCCAGTACCCCTAGTTACTAAGCACAGATTACCATATATGTCTCTGATTTAAAAACCGCAGTCATAATTACACATTTTTGCATAAGGGTACACGTTTATCAGATGCCAGTACATCCAGCTAATCAGTGAAACCAATTCCATAGATTTAATCATTAGAATAGAGTTGACATGAAGCACTTCATGACATGAATTTTTCTCTATTTCATTAATGGAGTATTCAGTTTCTCAGTGCATTGTAGTCATCGCTCTGCCAGGTTAATTAGACATTCTTTTCTCAATTCATTTAGTTTGCTGCCCTTTTTACTTTTTAAAAGTGACATGTTCAAGGACAATACACTTTCTAAGTTTCTCAACCTAGATATCACCAAGTCCGTCATTTTCAGATACATTAAAGACCTTATCTATCACAAAATGAGAAGGAGGTTGAGAACTATAAACTATTTTCCACCAACCTATTTTCTGAAAACAGTCTTTAAACTCTATAGTTTATTTGAATTAAACCATCAGTTCATGCATTAAGCAAATCTAATTCTTATAGTAGAAGACATGTAATAATTACTGCTTAATACAATGAACAATTGCAAGACTGTCATCCATTCTGAGTAGGGAATGATCATTGAAGCACATGATTAAGGAATGTCAAGAAGTGGGACTGACACAATATGATTGAAGTTTTTGTGAAGAAGATGACAAAACAACCATATGATCATATCTAGATATGACTAGACTGGACTCCCCCTGAAAAAATAATGCAGCAACTCCCCCTATCTATATGCATTTCAATCATTCAATTATGTATGAAAAATTCTCAAGACAAGGTCTTAGCCTTTATTCAGGATTAACTAACACACAATCATCAAATCATTCTTAAACAGAGCAGATCAGTTATTCAATTCAATGAATTGATGCTAATCTATTCAGAAGATTTATTCAAAAATGGATTTTCTGACAAGCAAAACATCATTCTCAGAACATGATTTATTCAAAAATATACCAGCACACAATCCACATCACAAGCCATAATCATGAATGAAATTTAAATTAGTCATTATGCTGAAATTTACATAAACCTAATTCTCTTCGCAAGAATTTGAATCTGTCATTGCCCAGAGGTTAAGTAAATATATCAGCTAACTTTTTTTCAGATTCAATGAAATGTAATTCAATTTCATTTTTATTCACTTCATCTCTAAGGAAATGGTGTTTGATTTCTATATGCTTAGTCCTAGAGTGATGAACAGGATTTTTAGTAAGTGATATAGCACTAGTATTATCACATAAAATTGGAATGCATCCCAATTTTATCTGATAATCAATCAGTTGGTGCTTGATCCAGAGTACCTGGGCTGCACAGTTCCCAGCTGCAACATATTCTACTTCAGCTGTAGATAAAGCAACAGTGTGTTGCTTTTTAGAAGCCCATGACACCAGACAACCACCTAGGAAATGACAATACCCACTAGTGCTTTTCCTATCTACCCTGCACCCTGCATAATCTGCATCAGTGTAGGCGATGAGATCTAGCTCACACTTAGCAAGATACCAAGGACCTAGTTCTAGGGTGCCTGATAGATACCTAAAAATCCTCTTAACAGCACTCAAGTGTGACTCTTTAGGACTAGCTTGAAACCTAGCACACAAACACACATAGAACTAAATATCGGGCCTAGAAGCTGTAAAATAAAGGAGAGATCCAATCATACCTCTGTATAGTTTGGGATCTACACTTTTACCTTTCGGGTCATCATCAAGATTAGTTGATGTACACATGGGTGCTGAAATTTCCTTCAAATTCTCCAACTTGAATTTCTTCAGTAGGTTCTTGACATACTTGGACTGGGTTATGAATGTGCCTTCTTTAGTCTGATTTACATGTAGTCCAAGAAACAATTTTAGTTTACCCATTGAACTCATCTCAAATTCTTGTGTCATTAAATCAGCAAATTCCTCACACAACGTTTGGTTAGTTGAGCCAAAAACAATATCGTCAACATAGATTTGCACAATGATGATGTCAGATTTGCATACCTTAGTGAACAATGTTTGGTCAACCTCACCTCTTGTGAACTCCTTTCCGATGAGAAACTTACTAAGCCTGTCATACCAAGCTCTGGGAGCTTGTTTCAATCCATAGAGAGCTTTATTCAATTTCTACACATGGTTTGGATAATCAATGCATTCAAAACTTGAGGGCTGCCTAACAAACACATCCTCTTTTATTTCACCATTAAGAAAAGCAGATTTCACATCCATCTGCCTCAAAGTTATTTCTAATGAGCATGCATAGGCCAAAAGAATTCTGATGGCCTCTAACCGAGCAACAGGGGCATATGATTCTTCAAAATCAATATCGTATTCTTGGTTATAACCCTGAGCTACCAGTCTGGCCTTATTCTTAACCACATTCCCTTGCTCATCTGTTTTATTCCTAAAAACCCATTTAGTTCCTATGACAGTGCCATGGTCAGGTGGAGGAACAAGGTCCCATACCTTGTTCCTTTCAAACTGATTCAGCTCATCATGCATGGCATTGATCCAATGCACATCTTTAAGAGCACTATCAATGTTTTTGGGTTCTATATGAGAGATTAATGCAAAGGAATTTAATTCATTTTAAGCTCTAAAGTGTGATCTGGTCCTAGGAAGGTTATGCAAGTTACCAATTACATTATCTATAGGATGATCTCTAAGGAATCTAACATTGATAACTGAGTACCTTGAACCTCATTTACCTCCCCCTGAGTACCAGGCTCCTCTTCATCTTCATCATCAGATTGGTCTGTAATTCTTTCATAATTTCTCCACTATTTTGTTCTCTGCACATACCGTTTTCAAGTTTAGTCAAGGTTTCATCAAAGACTACATGTGGAGACTCTTCGACTAATTTAGAATTTAAGTTGTATACTCTGTAGGCTCTTGTTGTTTCTGAATATCCTAGGAAGATTCTCGGATCACTTTTAGGTTCAAATTTATCAAGGTCTCTTTTAGCATTAACATGCACAAAACATTTACATCCAAAGACCTTGAAATAAGAGAGTGAAGGTTTCTTACCTTTTAGAATTTCATAAGGTGTTTTCTAAGTAAATGACCTTACCATAGCTCTGTTGACTACATGGCATGCAGTGTTGACTGCCTCAGCCCAAAACTTCCTTGGTAGGTTACCTTCCACTAAAAGTGTTCGAGCCATCTCCACAAGTGTCCGGTTTCTCCTCTCCACTACTCCATTTTGCTCAGGTGTCATAGGTGAGGAGAACCGATGAGTGATACCATTGATCCTGGAAAAATCATCGAACTATGATTTTTCAAACTCACCACCATGATCAGCCAAACTGTTCAAAATTGAATTGTCATTATCCTGTTTTATTTTCAGATAGAATTCCTGAAATTCAGTGAATGCATCATTTTTATGTGTAAGGAAAAACACCCAAGTAAACCTAGAGAAGTCATCAACAAGTACAAATCCATATCTTCTTCCTGATAAGCTGACTGATCTTGTAGGTCTAAAAAGGTCCATATGAATCAGCTCATAAGGCTTGAAAGACATGTTCTCAGTTCTGGATTTGAAAGACTTCCTGGTTTGCTTGGACGGGGTGCATGCATCACATATTTTATTTTCCTTTTTGAAAGAAATTTCAGGGAGTCCTCTAACTATGCAATGCTTATTCAGTTTATGAAGAACAGTATAACTGGCATGGCCTAATCTACGATGCCACAGATATGCCAAGTCATCTTTATTTGCTGTGAGGCAAAGATTAGAATGAGCAATGTCATCTAGATCTACCAAGTAGATATTATTCACTCTTTTACCAGAAAATTTAACAACATCAGAGTCAGGTTCATAAATGTTGCAGCCATGAGAATCAAAGACTACTTTGTGACCTTTATCATAAAGCTGGCTAATACTAAGCAGATTATATACAAGTCCTTCAACTAGCAATACTTCATCAATGCAACATGTAGTACACTTACCTATCTTACCTGACCCAATAATTTTTCCTTTGGTATTACCTCCAAAGGTGACATGTCCTCCACTCTTCTCAGTCAACAAACAAAATTTAGCTTTATCCCCTGTCATGTGCCTCAAGCAGCCACTGTCCAAGTACCACATGTTGTGCTTGGCTGCTAGGCATACCTGCAATAACAATTAGTTTGGAACCCAAGAACTTTTGGGCTCCAGAACAGAAGTAAAATTACTCAAGCATGACAACAAATTCTTGGGGATCCACATTTGTTTGAAAGCTGTTTGTTTGGTGGATTTGTTTACATTCTTTTTATTGTTGTTCTTCTTTTCAGCATTACCAGGCTGAGTCTTTCCTTTCTTATTTTGTGTCCTGGCACCATTATTATTAGTAGTTTGAACTTGCTTGTGCCAGTACCTAGGCCAATGAACTTTCAGTGGAGTGTAGCCAGTGGTGGTCCTAGACTGACTATTAGGAGTGGGTTTCTTGGGAATCCATGTCCTGGATTGCCTGAACCAATTTTTGGCCTGAGGTCCATAAATCTGAGTAGAATATGAATGACATCCAGACCTCCCTTGAATTCTATCCATTCCTAACCTATTAAACTGATATGGCTGAGCCTGATAGTAGGTATGATAGGTCTGGACTCTGGGTTGGTAAGATTCACTCGTTTGACCCCTATTTGAATTGTGTTTCCCGAACACCCTAGACCAACCTGAAGTGTGCATAGGTGTAGATTGGGTATTTTTCTGAGCTTTTTGTGGAGACTTTGTGAACCTAGCCTGGGGTTTAGGTGTGAGTGAATGTTGACCCCTAACCTGAAACTTGCCTTGAGGTGTGGGGCAGTGTGTGCTCACATGGCTAGACTCACCAATTTTTTGTTTGCCCTTGTTCTTGGCACTGGGCATTTTGGACTTAACAGGTTTTTCTGAATTATTTCCACTGTGCATTTTGATGAGAGGCCCTTTTTCTTTTTCTACTACAAATGAAATAGTCTTAAGTTCAAAACTCTTTTTGGCAGTAGGATTAAACCCGAGACCCTCTTTTCTAAAATTCACTTTTGTTCCAAAAAGAGCATTTAGATTTTCTATCCCTTGAGTCATGCTCTCGACGATCTTTTGTTTATCCTCATTTTCTCTCTCAAGGTTTTCAATTGATTTCTTTAATTTAGTGTTTACACTTATGACAGCTTCATACTTCTCATTCACAAATTTCATTTCATTTTCATAATTCTGCAATTTAAGCTTCAGTTCATCAATAGTATTTTTCAGTGTTTCGTTTTCTTCTCTAGCATCAGTCAAAGCAGATTTTATTTCATCAACTTCAGCATGAGATTTCTGTAAGACATTATTTTCAGTTTGAAGATAAGCAATTCTATCAGACAATGTAGTATCATTCATGAGAGAATTAACTTTCTTCTTTAAATGTCTTTTTTTTTCTGATGTCATCAAATTTATCTAACAAATCACCATATGCATCCTCCCAATCAGCAATAGTATAATGTTCAAAAGGAGAGGATACCTCATCAGCTTCTTCCTCATTATCACAATCTTTGGCCATCAGACAGATTTGTCTTCCTTCTTTTTCACTTTCGGAGGTACAGCTTAAGTAGCCCTCGTCCTCGTCGCTCTAGGTACTCACCATAGCTTTCCCTCTTCTATTCTTCTTCTTTGATTTTTCTTTAAGTTTCTGGAGCTCCGGGCAGTCTGCCTTCATGTGGCCAGCTTTCCTGCAGTGATAACAAACATTAGTACCAATCTTTTTACCAGGATTAGATATATACCTGGTTTGTCTTCTACCTCTTTGTTGTCCTCTTCCAAAATTTCTACCCTCTTTTCTCAGAAATCTCTTGAACTCTCTAGTCAGCATAGCAAGTTGATCTGCTTCAATTTCAGATCCTGAGAGACTGTGATCACTTGATGATCCACTATGACTAGATCGATTGGAGCTGGCCTTTAATGCTATCGGTCTCTTTCTTTTCCCCAGCTCCTCTGTCCTTGGCAGGTTCATCTCATACGTCATGAGTGAACCAATCAGCTCATCGACCTTTGTGTTCTGTAAATCTTTGGACTCCTCAATAACTGTTGCCTTGGTGTGCCAAATAGGAGTCAGAGAGCGCAGAATCTTCCTCACTATCTCATAATCAGAATAAGTCTTCTCGAGACTTCTAAGACCATTGGTGATGATTGTGAGGCGAGCATACATCTCAGTAATTGTCTCATTCTGCTTCATCCTGAGCGCCTCATACTCAGCTACAAGCAAGTTAGCCTTGGTCTCTCTGACTTGAGATGTCCCTTCATATATCACTTCTATCTTATCCCACATCTCCTTAGCTATAGAGCATGATGATACCCTGGAGAATTCTGTGGGGTGAAGGGCACACTGAATAGCATTGATCATACTCCAGTTCAGTGTTGACTTACGGATCTCTTCTTTCGTCCATACATCCTCATTAGGATGCAACTCGAACGGTCCCTTGCTGACAACCTTCCGGATCTCGTGATCCTTCGCCCTAAAAAACACTTGCATACGATTCTTCCAGTATGCATAGTTAGATCCATCGAAGTATGGAGGCTTGGTAGTGGAGTGTCCCTTTGCTGTCATCCCTTTAGCATCCATGATTGCTACCTCTTCAGGATGTTGATCCCTACAGAAGAGTTAGGCTCTGATACCACGTGTTGTGGATTTGGAGGGGGGGTGAATACATCAATCGTCTATTAAAATTTCTACAGTAGCTAAACTTTATCGAAATTAAATCAAACTACTGTAGGGCACCAGGAAACACTTGACACAACCAGAATAGAATCACTAAAGTAGATCAGTTCACACTATACCCTAAGCATCCATCTAACGAGTGATGAATAGAACTAGGAGATGAACTCAAGACACAACACAAACAACCACGAGACAATGGTTTTTAGGTGGTTTGATCTCTATCCAGAGATCTACGTCCACCCCACACTTAACCAAGTGTGGATTCACTGCTGATACACAGCTTCAACTCCACTGATCCACAGCGTCGGGGAAAACCTTCCCTACAACCGCTGATCCACAGCTTTGGGGAATACAATCCCAGACTGCTGAGCCTTACAGCTTATGCTCCAGAGGAATCCTCCTCTGCCGCTGACACACAGCTTGAAGAATAGGATTTCAAAAGAAAAATGAAGGAAAACGGAAAAACCAAAACACAGCGAGAATGTAGCTCTTAACAGTGAGCGGATCGACTTTGGTTTTGAACCAAGAGACTGAGACAACAATCACAGACGCTTCTTCTCTCAAATCTCTCACTCAGATCTCTCTGATCTTACTGGCTCTAGCTCTGCTGGATCGTGCTTGCTCCTGCTCTCTCTGCTCCTTTCTTCTTCATTCAATTGTGCGATCAGAAACTTTCTTGAGCAAACAACTTCTTATTTATAGACAGCAGAAAGATGGGCGTGTGGAAGCCACATTTCCCGCCCAAGCTTTTCGTCTAGATCTGGAATTCCAAGACCACGTGGCAGTATCTGAGCTTGACAGCTTTCCACGTGTCACGAGCATAGCTCATCTTTCAATCTTGGATCACATGCTCTCCTTAAAGATTACGAGAAGTTGTCCTATTTATATGTCAAGACATATAACAGTTAGACAGGTATGAATATTGCACAGACTTCATGTGTCCATGATGGAAAGAATGCACCGACCCAATATGCCTTAACCTATCATGCACAGACCTTGCATGTGCAAGGAATAAAGATTGCACCGACCTTCATGGCTGTACTACAGTGAACTGCATGGACTAGCTCATGCATAGGGAAAAACATGCTCAGACCTAAGAATGCAAAAGAGAGATGTGCACCGACTCTATGATGTGTTAAGAAAGATATGCACAGACCTTCATAGTGCATACAGGAAGTATGCACCAAGTCTGAACTGCGTTCGGCATACGATGCACAGACCTTATATGCTTCAGATGAAACTAGCACCGACTCAACATCTGCACCAACCTCTACAGTGATGTGCACGGACTGGGAAATGTGCACCGAGGCAAAACTTGCACTGACTTATATGCTGCACAATCCTATATGCACAGACCTAAAAACCTTTGACAACAAACCTTGCACCGACCTTATCACAACAGGGACTTGCACCGACTTTGAACAGTGCATTGCACAGACCTTAGACGCTGATCAACAGAATGTGCACCGACGTTATATGTGGTGACACAGGATGTGCACCGACTTGGTTAGCACAAGGCAAGACTTGCACCAACCATGTGAATGCATGAGATGCTACTTGCACTGACCTCGCTCTCTTACAAACCAAATGTGCACCGACTTTCTATGAAGGAACATAAATGTGCACCGAGATGAACGGTGAGTCGCACCGACTCAGAGCTAGCATCGACCATAGTTAATGCAATCCATAACTGATATGCGCTGACTTAATATGAACATGCATAGACCTGAACAGAGTGTGCACTGACTTTGCTACAGTGAAGTGCACGGACGTTGAATGTAGCACGGACCTTACTATGAATAGCAACACAAACATGCATCGACTGTTTTACCTACGTTTCATGCCTTAAGACTAAAAAGTGCACCGACCTGAATATGAACGTGAAATGCACCGACCTAGAGACTCATGTGCACAGACTTAGCATGAAAAAGGAAAACATGCACCGACTATGAATGCAATGCAATGCAAGGTTATGAATATCAAAATTAAGCACTGAGTGGACTATTGCCAGTAACAAAATATAATCAAAATTTAGCATAATGTGAGCTATTGCCAGCATCAAAACATATAGAATACGGAGAGTCATTTATCAGAAAAGACATGCATTCTTCCCACAAACCTCTCCTCCACATTGCCCTCTCCGATCGGCATAGCTCTTTTGTCGACTCTGCGCTGCCAACATCTTCTGCCGAATGAAATGCACCACCTCAACACACTGCTGCACCAAATCTGGTCCTGTCAGGACACGCTCACCCACCTCAAACTAATCGAGCAGAGTCTGACACGGTCACCCATACAACGCCTCATAAGTAGCCATACTAATGCTCGAATGATAGTTGTTGTTATAGGCAAACTCCACTAATGGCAAATAGTGGGTCCAACTCCCTTGCCACTCCAGACATTACGACCTCAACATATCCTCCAAAGTCTGGATGGTCCTCTCAGACTGACCGTCCGATTGAAGATGGTACGCCGAGTTAAACGCCAACTCCGTGCCTAGAGCTCTCTGGAAGCTCCTCCAAAATCCCAAAGTGAAGCGAGGATCACGATCGGACACAATGGAGATAGGGACTCCATGCAACGGAATGATCCGCTCCACATATAGACGGGACAACTTATGTACACTCCAACTGACTTTGATCGGCAACAACAGAGCCGTCTTCGTCAGTCTATCCACCAGCAACCAAATATTATCATGCCCATTGGAAGTCATCGGTAACCCAACCACAAAATCAGTGGTCACGTGGTCCCACTTTCACGCGAGAATCTCCAAGGGCTGAAGTGTACCACTCAGTCGTTGGTGCTCCGCCTTCACTTGCTAATAGGTCAAACACATGGCCATAAAATCCGCTAGATCTCTCTTCATCCCAGGCCACCAGAACTGCCTCTTCAAATTCTGGTACATCTTCATCGATCTCGGATGCACGGCATACCGGCTCCCATGAGCCTCTCGCAATACCGTATGCCTCGCTTGCTCCTTGGCTGGGATATACAACCTATCTCTGAATCTCATAGCTCTGTCCTCACCAAACTCCACCTCGGCCAGCGACAGAATTCGAGGTAGCTCGGGGTCCGCACGCTGGGCCTCCGTCACCTGACGACGAATAGCTAGCATGACTGTCAAGCTCGCGAGAACTGTCGAACCCTTATCCCGTGGGATCTTGAGCCTAAAAGTCATGGCCGGCACTTGCTCCCATAACCTCCACTTCCTCAACAACATCCAACTTACCACCACCTTCCTGCTCAAGGCATCAGCCACGACATTCATCCTGCCAGGCTGATAAGACCGAATGAAATCATAATCCTTCATATACTCCACACACCTCCTCTGCCTGAGGTTAAGATACTTCTGGGTAAACACATACCTCAAAATCTGATGGTCAGTGAAAATCTCGAACTCCTCACCGTACAGATAATGCCTCCAGATCTTTAGGGTAAAATCACCGCCGCCAACTCGAGATCATGAGTGTGATAGTTATTTTCATGTGGCTTCAACTGTCGAGATGCATAAGCCACAACTCTACCATGCTGCATCAGCACAGCACCCAAACTTATCCTGGAAGCATCTGTACACACCACGAAACCTCCCGATCCAGAAGGTAACACCAACACTGGAGCGGTAGTGAGCAATCTCTTCAACTCCATGAAGCTCTGCTCACACTCCTCCGTCCAGACAAACGATGCATCCTTCCGCGTGAGTCTGGTCATCGGGGCTGCAATGCGGGTGAAATGCTGAATAAATCTTCTATAATAGCCTGCAAGCCCCAGAAAGCTCCAAATCTCCGTGACAGAACTCGGCCTTGGCCACTGCACCACAGCCTTGACCTTGGCCGGATCCACGAAAATAGCATCACTAGAAATCATGTGCCCCAAAAAAGTGCACTTCTTGAAGTCATAACTTGCACTTGCTGAGCTTGGCATACAGCTGGTGATCTCGCAAGGTCTGCAACACAACCCTCAAATGATGCTCATGCTCCTCAGTAGACCGAGAATACACAAATATGTCGTCCATAAACACGACCACGAACTGGTCCAGATATGGACGGAACACCCTATGCATCAAATCCATAAATGCTATGGAGGCATTGGTGGGCCCGAACGGGATCACCAAGAACTCATAATGCCCGTCCCTCGAGCGGAACACGGTCTTCCCAATGTCAGACTCTCGGATCCGCAGCTGGTAATAACCCGACCACAAATCGATCCGCAAAAACCCTTGGGCCAACTGAAGCTGATCAAACAAGTCATCAATCCGAGGCAACGGATACTTGTTATTAACAGTCGCCTGGTTCAGTTGCCGGTAGTTGATATACAACCTCAGACTACCATCCTTCTTCTTCACAAACAATACGGGCGCACTCCAAGGGGAAAAGCTAGGATGAATATACCCCTTGGCCAGCAACTCCTGCAACTGCGCCTTCAATTCTCTCAACTCAGCCGGTGCCATTCGGTAAGGGGCCTTCGACATAGGCGCCGTACCTGGCACCACCTCAATCACAAAATCAATCTCCCGCTACGGTGGCAACCCTGGCAACTCCTCTGGAAAAACATCAGAAAACTCACACACAACCGGAATATCCTCCACTTCCGGACACTGCTAATCAATCAGGACCACTGAAGCGAGAAAACCCTGGCACCCCGCATCAAGCAATCTACGGGCCTTAATGGTCGAAATAAGAAAACGGGAAGAGGAGGACCGGATACATTGGAAGTAGAAGGTGGGCCTGCTAGGATGCTGAAAGTAGACCCTGTTCAAGCTACAATCCACCACAACACGATGGGCCTCGAGCCAATCCATGCCCAAAATCACATCAAAGTCCTGAAGCGACAATGCATAAAGCCTGGCCGGTAAGTTCCGCCCATCAACCCACACAGGCACCTTCTCAAGGCAATACAGGGTGAACATGAAATCACCGGTAGGCAACTCCACTTCCAGGTCACAAGACAGCTCAGTCACCGACTCCTCGACACTCAGAGCAAAATCCTCTGATATGAACAAATGGGACGCGCCAGAATCAAACAAAACTCGAGCCGCACAACCCATAATCGGAATGGTACCTTCCACTAATTGTGACGCCTTAACCTCTGCTTTGGTCATATGTGTAACTCAGCCTCAGTATTTCTACCTCCCTATAGTAGCCGATCGTGTCAACTACGGAAACTGACCCTACTGTTGGTACTACTACGGCTGTGGTGGTAACTGCTGGGGCTGAAACTACTGCTGTTGTTGAAACTTGTGTGGCTGACGTGGTCTCTGAGGACAGTCACGTGCCATGTGCCCCTGCTGATCGCACCTGAAGCATATCACGGGCGCCGAGCACTGTCTCCTTGGATGAGAATCACCGCACCAAGGACACACTCCCCGAGAACCACTCACTGAGCCCTGACCCTGATAGGGAGTGGGCTGCTGAACACTGCTCACCGATACCTGCCCCTGCTCTCTACGATCCCGACGCCTCTTGGCAAAACCAGCATCCCTGAACAACTTCTTAAGCTTCGATCCAATGGATGACGAATCTATCGCTGAATCCACGGATGGAGATCCCCCTGAACTGCCTGCTGAGGGCTGGACAGTACTCTGCTGCTACACGGTCGTCAGCTGACTAAGACCCGTCTGCATCGAACCTGCACTGCCCTTTCCTCGAGTCCTCTACAAATCTCCCTCTAACGTCGCCGCTGCTCTGCAAGCTGTATCTAGGTTGGTCACACCTAACGTGATCAGGGGATGCCTCAGCTCTAGCCTCAAACCCCTGACAAACTGCTTGGTCTTCAGCTCCTCATCTGTCATAATGTGTGGCGCGTAATGCCCTAGCTCAATGAACCTGGATCGGTATTGCATCACTGATAAATCTTCCTGGGTCAACTCTAAGAACTGACGCATCTTCAACGATCGGATAAAGAATGGACAAAAAGTATGCTCGAAAGCCGTGATGAACTCCCGCCACGCAATCTGCCAAAGAGGTCAGGACTGAAATGCTACCCCCCACTCTGACGTCCACCAAGTCCGGGCTAACCCCTGCAACCGATGGCTAGCCAACATCACCTTCTCCTTCTCAGCACACTCCATAGAACTGAATATCCTCTCCAAGTCATCTAACTAGTCTCGGGCCATCTCAGGATCTGACTGCCCACGGAAAAGAGGGGGTTGGAACTGCAAGAAATCCCTCAGCACGCGACCATGGCTACCCCGAGATGACGAACCCTCGCCAGCATCACCGCCCTACTACTGAAGAACATACTGATACATGCCCCTGAAGAACTCCTCTGCTCCGAGAACTCTTCCCTCTCTAGCTGCATCTTTCGGAAGTGCTGCTCTGCTCTACCCTTCCTAGCCCTCGCTTGACTCTCCCTGCTAGGAACGAGTCCCACTTCTTGGCGCCATAACCCCCTATTAACAAAAACAATCAACGGAATCAATAAAATACACGGAGCCCTATGCTAGTCGCCGAATATACAAGACATTCATGGACCTTCTGGACCATTGCAATCGTTTTAGGTTCTTATGTACCTCCACAACCCCGCTCTGATACCACATGTAACGACCCGGGATTCGAGTACCGAAAAGGAACCAGCACGACTTGAACCTCGGTCCGCCACCCACGAGTTCGAAGACTCGGAAGGGTTAAAGGATGGTGTGAGGGTACAGGAGAATATAAAATAACTATAGAGCTAGCACATTGAACTAAATAAAATGCATAGAATAAAATAAATACTCACTAAACAGCTACAAGGTCCACTATATCTCATGTCTAAAATAAGTACAGTTAGACGAAAAAAAAGTACAAGTACACGGGGCATACCCCGGCTCTGGCAACTGGCGACTAACCCTGGCTACTGGAACCGCACTGAAACTCCGCCACACCGCTTGACGACCCCGCCCCACCTGAAAACACAGGGGTCAGCCTCATTTCATAGGCTCAGTAGGGATCCCGCGGACCCCCACCTCGCACGAGAGAAACAAGACAGCAAGGCGCGAACAAGCATGAAGGGTAATGCTACCTGACGGGAGTACGGCAGAAGCAAAAAGCAATAATAAATAAATGAAAAAGCTCTCTACAACTAACTGTACCAAACAAACCGACCTTTTACCGATGAGAAAACAAGCCCATACCTGCCAGAAGATAGGAGCACCACCCACTAGAAGCAAAGCCAGATGCGTCCCTTGACATCTTACATCATGCCTCAGTGTCTCCCTACACGCCCGAGGCGGAGACTAAGACACACAACAAGTACCACGAACAAGGGCTAGTTGGTGCCGTGCTCATCAGCGTAGGTCTGACACCCCCAACCACGTGTGCACACACAAGCCATGCAACCTAGGTCAGATCCTCTAGCTGATTCTTTTCCAAAGCCCCGACTCAGGCTACGCGGAGGGACCCTACGGTAACCAGACTAACAACCGTCTCTCTCGGGTAAGCTGCTCCACCACTCCCGGGTGGGTCAGCACACGCATGCTGTAAGAAGGCTACGACTAGTGGACGTGTCACTGGAGGTAAGACTCAACACACAGAAACCACCGATTGAAAGGAAAGGGAGTGGCGGTCCTCCCAGGACCGTCTCTCAAATGGCGGCCATCCCTGGACCACAAAACGGGCCTAGCGGTCTCCTCGAGACAGCCAAACACAAAAGGTGGCCAACCCAAGACCGCAAGTAGGCTAACCAGGGGGTTGAATGACGGTCCATTACACGGCCGTTACTCCCCCCCTTGGCGGTCATCGACTGACCGCAACCACCAAGAAACGGCCATACCTTGACCGCCACCTGGCAGGGGTCCCCCAACGGTCAAAAACACGCACCCCGAGGGTGCGTTGACCTAACCATAGAAACGGTCTGCAGCTGGCCGCTACCCTAAGGGTAGCGATCAGTCGCAAGACCGCAACTGGGTTTAGCGGTCTCACTGGGACTGCCATTCCCAACCGACATTTGAAACCAAATAGCGGCCCCCCAGAGGACCGCCCAAGAGTATGGCGGTCTCTAGTAGGACCGCAACTTCAATCCGAGCACGAAAATGGCGTGAACGGCCAAAAAACCCGATCCACGCCCTGATCATCTCCCGATGATGGGGAAACAAAGGGGAATTCATCCCCAACCCTCCTAGCATGATTCTACACCCATAGATCGGTCAAAAATCCCAAGAAACAAGAGATCTGATGCTCAACCCCAAAACATGCATTTTCACCCTCCCGGCACGAATACACCCCTCTCGACCTCTCCTCGACTTAGAAATTGCGAGGAATGCGGGAAAGAGGGCAAGGATCCATCCCCTTACCTCAAGGAAGCTCGAAACCCATCGGATCACTGCTGATCTCCAAATCTCAGTCGAACATGAATGCCACGCCCCACGCCACGAGAATGCCACCACCATGATCACCTTGCCGCCGCCGTCGTCACCACGCCGCCGCCATCGTCACCATGCCGCCGCCGTGGTCCGCCGTCTATCACCGGAGGAGGAAGGGCGCCGTGAACTCTTGGACGGGGAGGGGGAGCTTGCAACGGTCGGTCGCGGCTCACGAGAGAGAAAATAGAAGAAGAAGAAAGAAGAAATGAAAAAGAGAAAAGAAAAAGGGTTATTTATAGAAAATTCAAAAAATATGAAAAAATGAGAAAAATCATTTTCTCGATCCTCGGAACACGCTCAATGCACTGGTAATGTCTCGGAGTAGGATAACGCAACGGTTCGCTCTGTACAGGGTTCCAAAGGCTCGTCAGGGAATAACACGCGTAAACCACAAAACGCGCTCTGGAACCCCCGAAAGTGATCCGAAACCCACGGATCATGATCCAAAAAATGTTCGAAAAACCTAGGACATTATAGCAGTGCTCTCCTGGGAGGAAGGTAACGTCATGAAGCCCATCTACTATGTAAGCCGGGCATTACAAGGGCCAGAGTTTCGGTACTCGCAGACTGAAAAGTTTGCGTTGGCCCTGATTACGGCCGCCCGCAAGCTGCGACCGTACTTCTTGGCTCACCCAATCGTCGTCCTCACCGACCAACCACTATGACAAATCCTCCACAACCCCGACACATCGACAAGGTTGATCAAGTGGGCTATCGAGTTGGGTGAATTCGACATCAAATTTAGTCCAAGGACTGCAATCAAGGCTCAGGCCCTCGCTGCCTTCGTCACCGAGTGCACAATACCTACGGAAGACTCACCCGAGCAGTCCTCAGGGCCAACATGGGAGCTATATGTTGATGGATCATCCTGCGCCGCTGGCAGCGGAGTAGGACTAGTACTACTATCACCAGAGGGGATAGAACTCCAATATGCCCTCCGCTTCAACTTCCCGACCACGAACAATGTGGCTGAGTGTGAAGCACTCCTCTCTAGGCTACGAATGGCGAAGCACCTGGGGGTGACTAGTGTGCGAGCATACAACGATTCCATGCTCGTCACCAACCAAGTCAAAGGAGAATTCAAAGCATGCGAGCCAACCATGATTAAATATCTTGAGAAGGCTAAAGTCATTTCTGCAGAGTTCTCTCATTTTGAAATAATGCATATTCTTAGGGAGGAGAATGTCCGAGCAGACGCCCTGTCTCGCCTGGCGTCGGTAACCACAATCTCCAACTCAAGATCCATCTTGATAGAAGAACTGTCAGCACCGAGCATAGAAGAACCGATACCCCAGGTAAATGCCATTGATTATGAACCGTCATGGATGGACCCCCTTCTAGACTTTCTCTTGCGACAACAACTCCCAAGCGACCGCGCTGAGGCCCGCCGCACGCGAGCACGAGTAGCATTTCACGGTGGTCGATGGCCACCTGTACATGCGATCACTCTTGGCCCCATTGTTAAAGTGCTTATTCCCTACAGAAGCTAAGCAATCTGTACAAGAAGTACACGAAGGGCTCTGTAGAAGTCACGTAGGAGGGCGAGCACTCGTACGGACACTAATCAGACAAGGATACTGGTGGCCTACCCGACAACAAGACTATCTTGATTACACCCGGAGGTGCCCTCAGTGTCAAAAATTCTCCAGCCTAGACCACCAACCAGCAACGCAGCTACACACCCTGATGGAGCCTCACCCATTTGCTCGGTGGGGGATAGATATATTGGGTCCCTTCTTTGAAGCTCAAGGGAGGAAAAAGTTTCTCATAGTCGCCATTGACTACTTCACCAAATGGGTCGAGGCAGAACCGTTAGGAAAGATCACGAGCGAAGCAACTTGGAAGTTTATGCTACGAAGCGTCATCTGCCAGTTTAGAATTCTGTGGGTCCTCACTACCGACAACGGTAGACAGTTTGCAAGCACTGCCTTTCAAGAAAACTGCTCGAAACTGGGGATTTGGAACCACTATACCCCAGTGGGACACCCCCAGGCAAATGGGTTGGTAGAGAACGCTAACAGAACACTCCTCCACGGCATCAAGACCCATCTGGAATAAGCATGCGACTCATGGATAGACTTCATCCCGAGCATTCTGTGGGCACACCGGACCACCGCCAGAGCTGCCACGGGTGAAACACACTTCCACCTCACGTACGGAGCGTAGGTAGTGGTTCCAGTAGAGATATCCAACCACTCACTGCGAGTGGGACATTTTGATGAGGCCAGAAACAACCAAGTGATGTGAGAGAACTTGGACCTGCTCGAGGAAAATAGAGTGCGCGCCCAAGTAAAACTCGTAGCCTATCAACAAAAGCTAGCCCAGTACTATAATGCTCGTGTAAAGGAACGACACTTCCTCCCCGCAGATCTGGTACCACGGCGAGCAAGCGTGGCGGACCCTAGGGCTGCCATGGGAAAACTTACGCCCAATTGGGAAGGCTCGTACAGGGTAACAGAGGTACTCGACAAAAGAGCGTACAGACTGGCAACACTGGGGGGGGCGATAGGTACCAAGGATGTGGAACTCCGTAAACCTCAGAGCTTTTTATCAATAAAAACCCGTTTCCTAAATGTTGCTAGTTGAAGCTCAAACATGGTAACCTATGGGTTCCCAAGACACGAGCACCGCTCCCCTTGAAAATGAAGGTAGCTTATGAGCTCCCTAGAGGCGAGTGTAGACACGCTAAAATTGACGTCATTTAAGGCATATCTCCTATCACGCTGCGATGCCACATTTGACTCTCAAATCAACTCATTTGAGTGATTTTTCCTTATTTTTCTGGATTATCCAACTTCCCCCAGCTTTTCCACATGTTTTCCTATTTTTTCAGATTTTTCTGAGGGCTTTTCTCCATTTTTCCATGGGCTTCTTTAAATAGTGGCTACCCGGAAGGGCGCTATTTCTTTAAATAGTGGCTGCCTGGAAGGGCGCTATTTCTTTTAAACAGATTTAAGTTGATTTTCTAATAGTGGCAGCCGGCTGACTCTATTTAACTAAATAGTGGCTGCCCGGAAGGGCGCTATTTCTTTTAAACAGATTTAAGTTGATTTTCTAAATAGTGGCAGCCTCGCTGACTCTATTTAACTAAATAGTGGTTGCCCGGAAGGGCGATATTTCTTTAAATAGGGGCTACCTGGAAGGGCGCTATTTCTTTTTTCGGATTATTTGAAATACAGACACCCCGGGAAGTTGCTAATTCATTGAATAGCGACCATTCGGAAGGTCGCCAATTCTTTTCTTCATATTTTGAGCCAAACTTGGATTATTTCTCATTCCACGACTTCTGGAAGGTCGTTTATTCATTAAATAGCGCCCGTGTGGCAAGTCGTCATTTTCCTTGCCATATTTTAAGTCCTAATCCATCTCGAAATGCTTTCGAAATGGCGGCACTCCGCGCGGGTGCCCTTTTAAATAGCGACCACTGAGTGGTCGCCATTTCTTTCAGAGATCTGAAACCCGACAGAACATCCTTGTTTCCCTCTTTTGAGCCCCTTTTCACTTGGGAAAGGACTCCTGAGACTTTCTAAGGTTGAAGGGACACTTGCCTAAGGTTTATCTCTTGCTAAATCCAACTAAAACTGGTTTTCCTAATTTCCCTTGGAATTAACTCCGAATTTCAACCCTATAAATAGGACCCCTCTCTCCCTTGTGTTTAAGGTTGCTCAACAAAACTAAGGGGAAGTGCTGCTAGATTGGAGGCTCAAGGAGGAAGTCTTCCACATGTACCAAGGCTTTCTCTTCCTTTGCCATTTTGAAGATCTCAAGCCCCCCTTTGCCATGGAGAAAAACCAATAAGCCTTTCTCTTCCTCTCTTCTCTTTATGTTATTATCATAAGCATTGCATGCATCATTATTCTATCTCTTTCTTTTATTTATTTCTATCTCAATATTGAGATCCCCACTTGTGCACTCTAGCAAACCTCCAATTATGCAACACTTGCACACCCTTTTTCATAATATCATCATTTTTTTACCTACCCTTTTGTATAGGGGTTTAAGGGTCAACACCCAACAAGGTGTGTTCTAGTCCATTCTCTTCATTGTTTATATTTTTATTTTGGATTTGATGCTACACACTTGGTTCTAATCCATATTTATTTGTTGGTTGTTTTCTTTGTCCTTGCAAGGGTAATCTACACAAGAGGAACTCTCTTCATCGGCGGGCTGATAGCAAGAGAAGGTGCACGCACAATCTCCCCCGCATCCTTTTGAGGTATTTATATTTGCGATCCCTCCTATTTTTTTATTGTTATATCTTTGAGGCCCTCGCGTCTCTAGTGATCACCTTTCCCCTTAGCATCCTCGCATGCTCCCCTTTTCTCCTCTTTCCCCTTCTTTTCTCATAATTCTTCTTAGTTTTCCTTAAGTGGATTTCTTAAGATCTACAAATTGGCGATCATGGTGGGACCACCATTATTTTCTTTGATTACCCTTCCCCTTTTGCACCCACGGTGTAACTCACTTTGTGCTTCACGTAGCACTTTCCTTTTTGTGTAATCACTTGTGCACCACGTGCACATCCCCCTCTCCTTATGTGATTGCTAACTTGTTGGTTTTGGATAATTCCACTCTCTTATCTCTCCGCTTTTTTAAAAAAAAAAATTGGATGTCATGCTTCATGTTATGTTGATTGCCTTGATTTGTATGGCCATGTGAGTGTTTTACCTTATCTTTCATTGGTTTGGCTCATATCATTGTTCATGCTTTCTTTTCTTTGTCTTTTGCATTAGCACTTGCATATGGGGCATTTGGCTTGGGAGACCTCCTCTCCCTACATCTTTTAGGACCTCCTACCCCCTCTTGGTGAAGGAAGGACCCTCCATTAAGCATTCCATCTCATTGGACCGGAAATTCCTAAACCAAGCCTCCATAAGTCCCCGCACCCGTGGATTCTCTCACGGACGCGGGGCAGGTTGTACCTTTAAAGTTCCACGGGTTAGTTGGCCCATGCATTGTGAGAATAAACTTAGTTGGCATTGGAGCAAAACCATATTGAAACTAGGTTCCTACCTTGAGTGAATCATACCAATCTTGTTAAAAATCATCTAATTCACATCAAGGTATCAACTAAATTCAAGCGTAACCATCTCAACTAGTTTGATATCTTTGCAACATTGCTTTGATTGAATATTGTTTGTTTGCATCATGTCTCGCTTTGATAATAAAACCAACATGTCTAATTCAATTTGTAATCATGAGGATGATCAACCTAGCACATCATACAATCCTCAAGTTTATAATTCTCACCACAATTCTTTTAAGGGACCATGTCCTCACTCTTATGGTCTTGCCCGACCCATGGGTAATTTCCAATCTTATGGTCTCCTACATCCATTGCAAGCCACTACTTCCCCGGGACTATCTCCTCCACATGATGAGAAGGTCTCCGAAGTTTTGCATGCATTAGATCATCTCACCCCTCAACAAATCCAAGCCCTTAAGGCCATTGTTGAGGGTGCATCTTCTCCTTCTCATCCTCCTTCCAATCCCTCATGGGTGGCCCATCACCCACCTATTTCTATTCACACTCCCACTCGGGTGGCCCATAACCCGACTCCCTCTCCTATTCACACTCCCGCTCAAGTGATCCATCACCTGCCTCCCTCTTTTCACCCACCTTCTTCTACACGTACTCCTTCTCGGGTGATCCATCACCAGCCTCCTTCTATTCCTCCTTCACCCTCCCATGGCCCTCATATTCCTTGCACTCCAGTCCAACCGGGTCCTTTTTTGGGTCAACCCCAAGCCCCTTCAAGGCCATCATGCCAACCCTCCGTTATTCATGTCACACCCCTCCAACGAACTCTTCTTGATAAAATCGCTTCAATGGAGGAACAATTGAAGAGGGTCACAAGTCCACGGCCCGCTCCTCCTCAAGTCAATCCTCTTCATGCTTTTATGAATAACATCACTAAGATGGAAAAAGATTGGAAGGAGAGCAGAGATAATGGCATCATAGATTCAAGTGAGCAAGATGAGCCGACAATTTTCAATGATCAAGTGGACGCCATCCACCCTCCACCGCCTATATATTCCACTCATTCATATGGCCCTTCGCCTTCGCGTCCGCTTTCACAAAATCCTCCGTAAAATCCTCCACATTACATTCCTCCATCACCCATCATTACGCCTTCACCACAGCATCCACTTGATATTATTGATGATTATAAAGATTTGGAGCCGGCATATGAAGATGATGAAGTTCCGAAGACACCCATTCCGAGTTTTCTCCGTTTTCCACTCCCTCCATTACCCGATGAACCCCCTGCTCAGGACAAAGCCACCGTCCCTCACCCCGTTTATGAGACCAATTGGTGCTACCATAATGGGTCGATATTCCAATCACCCATGTCGGTGCACCATGCGTCTTCTCCTATCCCTAATACCCCTCGCCCCATTCTGCGCTTCCTACGCACCAAATATTCTCCTTTTACACGTTCGACTACCGCACCATTAGCCCCCACACCATCGGACACCGTTGAACCTACCACTAAAACTCAAACCATTATACCTCCAACCTCCACACCATCAACTTCCACTTACCCTTCCGCCAAGCCATCCAAGCTTACCTCCACTCCACCGGCCACCGCCAAATCTCCCATTATATCTCCTCCTTGTTCGCCACCTAAGGCTTCCACTATCCTTATAACCCCGAACTCGGTATTTACCAACCCTTCACCACTTAACCCTTCTCCCGAACTCGTGGCTAATTCTGAGCAGGATTCACCTATTTTCTCACTCGAGCCAATCCCATCCGATTCCGAGCAAGGGGAGAAGCCCGACGTGTTTCAGCCTCCACCTCCCCTTAAGCTTCCGTTAACACTCTCCATTAAACCTCCATCACTCATTAAGCCTACTGCTTCCATCTAGCCTTCCATCACGCCGCGGAATGGGTGTATTTCTACAAGCACATGTGCCGAGGATGATCAAGAGCCGGGCAAGAAGGATTTGGCCTCGGCTATGTTATTCAAAGTTCAAGATTTTATTTGCCGAATGCCGACCCGTGTTCTTGTGCCGAGCATATTTAAGAAGTCTTCATCAAGACTCACTATGATTAATTCTTACAAGTTGATGCCATATCGGTCCATTATCAAATTCACTTTGTTCAATGGCCGACGTTCTTTTGATGCTCTGATTACCCATCGCTCCATCTTTATACAACTTCCTTGTCAAGATAAGGGGTTCTCATCCCGCATTACCATAACACATGAGAGTATTCGGACATTGATTCAATCCTTCAGGATGTTGGGCTGGGCACGTTCTTCACTGAGGAGGGGTGGGTAATCTTTTATTAAAGGGCCTTCCACCGATTCATTCACTCCTTATTCTATTCCATCCATATTTTTCTCCTTATGGGCCACTCCGTGGGTGAGGAGGAGGATCTCATCCTCTCATTCCATGCCTTCTCTATACTCTTTGCATTTCATGCATCCCTTACATCCATTGCATTACATTCATTTGTATTCCTTCTTTCTCGGGTTTCCGAACCTGTATCTTCCTCACCTTCGGGAACCTACGGATCCTTCACATTCACCTTCTCGTTCGCTTCTATCTTCGAGATCTCTAGGTCCCCTTACACCTGCTGGGCATTGTGCTCCTTTCAGATTTTTCTTAGGGCATCACGCCCACTCCTGACTCTTGCATCTGGACATTTCAGATTTCTCACTGATTCTCCTGGGGCATCACGCCCCATGGTGCCTTTCTCTCTCGGAATTCCCAAGCTTCTCACTGATTCTCCCGGGGCATCGCATCCCATGGTGTCTTCCTCCCCCGGAATTTTTGGGCTTCTCACTGATTCTCCTGGGGCATCACGCCCCATGGTATCTTCCCCCTCCGGAACCTCCGGATCTCCCTCTTCGGGCATTGCACCCCTCTACACCCTCGTATTCAGGTCTTCTTGATTTCTCACTGATTCCTTCTGGGCATCACACCCCTTCCCGTCTTTTTTCCTTCTCCAGAATCCCCAGATTTTCCATCCTTTCTTCCAGGACATCGCGTCCTTCGGTGCTTTCTTCCTCTGGAATCTCTGGACTTCCCTTTCTTCTTCCCTCTTCTTCGATTTGTCTTCTTACTCCTCTAGGACTCCGCGTCCTTTATCTTTTTCTTCCTCTTAACTCACCTTTTCCCTTACCTTTTCCCAGGGCACCGCGTCCCTCGATATTTTTCCCCTCCAAAACCTCCGGATTTTTCTTCCCGTCATGATTCTCCTCCACTACCTCCGGACCCTCCGGATCCTCCTCTTTCGATCTACCAATTTCTCTTCTTAATTCCTCCCGATTTTGGGTCCAACCCGACTTCTTCCGCATCAACCGCTTTGGGCATCTGCCCATTCTCCCACTGCTTCCGAGGCTTTAGTCCTCACTCCTCCTCTAGATTTTCTGTTTCTTCTGTAGACCATTTCATATGATCAGGGTCTCCGTACCTTAGTGAGAGAGGTTTAGCCCTCGCCTCTTTTCCTTTCTCCTTATTCGTCTGAGTCTGATCTTGACACCACTCCTTCTTGTTAAGCCACTTTAATCATTTGCTTCCAATCATTTATCTATCAAAGAGGACAAATCCCATGTTCATCAAGATCGCCTACGTCGGCAGCTGCTCCGTAATGTTGCAAGGTAACATGTTGGCGTAAGATTTGCATTTTTATCCTTCTTCATGCACGGTTTTCAAAATGAAATGTTTCTTAACATGATTAAGAGTGGTAGTCAAGGCCTTTATCCTAGGTCTTTATCTTCATCTTTATTGAATTTCAGAAAAAGAGTCTTTAGGCTTACTTTTGCAGCACCTTTGGTTATTAAGAATCCCGCGCTGGGAGTTCGACTTTCCCTCCCCGCTTTTTAAGGGAAACCCTTAGCTGGGCACTCCACACACTTCACGGCGTCCTTAGCCGGCCTCCTTTGGTAAACACCGTTGCTACTTTGGCCATGCCATGAGCATACATGAAAGTCTTTTCTCTTCTTTACTCAGCCGCGTGTATGAGTAAGAGGTTGACGGATAAGATGACCAACCTTGGTACTCCCCAATACGAGAGAAGTCTCAAATAGGGGCAATCTTGACCCAAATAAAAATGAATTTTCATGATAAATCTAGCCAAAAGGGCTATTATCAAAGTCAAATGTTAATAAATGCAAAATTATGAAATAAAGGCATGTCAAGAGAGGTAAAGTCCCCGCAGGAAAAACCCTGGTCGTATGCATGTCAAGGGTCTAAAAAATTAAAGGCACAAAGCCCCGGCGTAACAGACTACATCTTTGAGGGGAAATACCTTGGATGGAATTCGAATCCTGGTATCTCCCATCCTGTATAAAGCTTATCTTCAATTGTTCTTATCTTCTCCCTTCGAGGCTTAATGTTTCTCAGGTATGGCCTTGGTAGGGGCACCGTTAACCATGGTCAGTCGGTCATAGGGCGCCACCTTTCAATGCACGCCCGACTTTTGGTAATTTTTAGCAAAAGGGGAAGGAACGAGGACCCCTAGCCAGTGGTTTTAAACATCCCTTTAATGTTGCACTAGCAATGTCTAAACCAAAATCCAAAAAAGGTTGAATATTTCGTAACCAAAATCTAAAAAAATTGAATATTTTTCATAATTTCAAACAAAAAATCAAAATTTCCAACACTCCAAAAATAATAAACAAAATTGAATATTTTCCAAAACACACAAAAAAATTGCATACTCCAAAATCAAAAAAAAACAAAAAAATTGTATTTTCTGATGGTGTTGTTTTATAGGGACATTTTCTTTTGCAAGGACCAGGAATTTGGGATGAGTCCTCTCCACTCATTGCTATCAAACTTTCGATTGGATTTGCCACTCTGGGCATCGATTGGATATCATTCCCAAATTTTTCTAAGTATGACTCCTACTGATTCCATTTGTTCACTCATGCCACTAGGCATTACTCCAAACATGATCATGATTTATTCAATTCCAAATCTTGTGATTGGTTGAGTTGCCATCCTCATGATAAATAACAAATGATGATGTTTTGCATGCTTCATGTTTCAATGCAACTTATGCTATCCATGCCATTGAATGCTATGCTTCAACTCATGCTTTTTATGCTTTCCTTGATGCTTTACCCTCTTATGATATTAATGTCTGATACATGCTTGAATGCTTCGATATGCTTGATAATGCCTTGGTTCATGCTTAAACTGCTTTATTTACTTTATCATTCATGATATTTCGGCTAATGAATTTTTGAGCGCAGGAAAAGAAACTCTTGGTCCTACCGTCTAGGCATCATCATCCAAGTCCCACGGTGCTTGCACTGAATTTTCTTAGTCCCACGGTGCTTGCACTAAATTTTCTTAGTCCCACCGTGCTTATTGCTCACCATCTCCCTGTATGCATTTCTACTATATGTTATCTATGCTATTAAATTATGTCAAGGACCTTGTGGCTTTAGTAAATCTGGAATTTGAGTTCCCCTTCATCCAAAATAATGATGATTTCAGAGGAATCTTAGTCATACGGATAGGCCGTTGAGCCGTCCAAGACTGGGGACGATGGTTCCCTTTTGCGAGTTGGTGCGCGGATAAACGAGCTTCGGCTTAGTATCGGCTCACGAAATCGGTTTCTTGACTCAGTCTGGGCAGCTTAACAATATTATCCTTGATTATCTTATATTTTCATTTATTTTAATTTTCCATTTAAACCCAGCATACATGCATGTAGCATCTTGAATTAACCAGGGAAAATCATTCTAATAATCATTTTGAAGGTCAGATTGATCCTTAATATTTCCAAGATAAGAGATATTCCATGCCGAATTGTGTCCTCAGTTCGCCTTGTTGCCATTTTGGGCTATTTCCTTAAAAACTCCTTTGTTTGGATTTCCATCTCTCGTTCAATTCCTTTTGCTTTGATTCACCTTGGTTGCAGCACGTCCAAATTGGTTGGTAACCGCTCCCCAATGGTGAAACCTACAGGTTTATGACCTGGGGTACTTCCACCGCGCTGGAAGTTGATCGCTCTCTTATCTCTTTCGTGCCCCCGTACACACTCCTCCCTTTATCCAAGTAATTGTTGATTTCATTGAACTTCCCAAGATTGCTTCGTTATGAGCTTTTGACTCAATTTCTATCAAGTGATGTTGATTACGTGTCTCATCACACCTTGGCATCTACTTTTCAGTTCGCTCTTACTTCATTCCATTCCATTCCACGCCGCTTCACTCTATTCCATTCCATTCCACTCCGTGTCACTCCCTTGCAAAGCAGACGCCAAGGCGGGACAGCTGTAGATACGCTAAAATTGACGTCATTTTGAGCATATCTCCTATCACACGGCGATGCCCCATTTGACCCACAAATCGACTCATTTGAGTGATTTTTCCTTATTTTTCTGGATTATCCAACTTCTCCCAACTTTCCCACATGTTTTCCTATTTTTCCAGATTTTTCTGAGGTTTTTCTCCATTTTTCCATTGGCTTCTTTAAATAGTAGCTGCCCGGAAGGGCGCTATTTCTTTAAATAGTTGCTGCCCGGAAGGGCGCTGTTTCTTTTAAACAGATTTAAGCTGATTTTCTAAATAGTGGCAGTCTGGCTGACTCTATTTAACTAAATAGTGGTTGCCCGGAAGGGCGCTTTTTCTTTAAATAGTGGCTGCTCGGAAGGGCGCTATTTCTTTTAAACAGATTTAAGCTGATTTTGTAAATATTGGCAGTCTGGCTGACACTATTTAACTAAATAATGGCTGCCCGGAAGGATGCTATTTCTTTTTTCGGATTATTTGAAATAGAGACACCCCGAGAAGTTGCTAATTCATTGAATAGCGACCGTCTGGAAGGTCACTTATTCATTAAATAGTGCCCGTGTGGGAAGTTGCCATTTTCCATGCCATATTTTAAGTTTTAATCCGTCTCAAAATGCTTCCGAAATGGTGGCACTCCGCGTGGGCGCCCTTTTAAATAGCGACCACTGAGTGGTCGCCATTTCTTTCAGATATCCGAAACCCGACAGAATCTCCTTGTTTCCCTCTTTTGAGCCCCTTTTCACTTGGGAAAGGACTCCTAAGACTTTCTAAGGTTGAAGGGACACTTGCCTGAGGTTTATCTCTTGCTAAATCCAACTAAAACTAGTCTTCCTAATTTCCCTTAGAATTAACTCTGAATTTCAACTCTATAAATAGGACCCCTCTCTCCCTTGTGTTTAAGGCTGCTCAACAAACCTAAGGGGAGGTGCTGCTGGATTGGAGGCTCAAGGAGGAAGTCTTCCACATGTACTAAGGCTTCATCCTATCAAGGCTCCCTCCCTATTGAAGATTTGAAGCCTCTTTCTCCTTGGAGCATTTTGAAGATCTCAAGCCCCCCTTTGCCATGGAGAAAAACCAATAAGCCTTTCTCTTCCTCTCTTCTCTTTATGTTATTATCATAAGCATTGCATGCATCATTATTCTATCTCTTTCTTTTATTTCTTTCTATCTCAATATTGAGATCCCCACTTGTGCACTCTAGCACACCTCCAATTGTGCAACACTTGCACACCCCTTTTCATCATATCATCATTTTTTTACCTACCCTTTTGCATAGAGGTTTAAGGGTCAACACCCAACAAGGTGTGTTCTAGTTCATGCTCTTCATTGTTTATATTTCTATTGTGGATTTGATGCTACACACTTGGTTCTAATCCATATTTGTTTGTTGGTTATTTTCTTTGCCTTTGCAAGGGTAATCTACACAAGAGGAACTCTCTTCATCGGCGGGCCGATAGCAAGAGAAGGTGCACTCACAATCTCCCCTGCATCCTTTTGAGGTATTTATATTCGCGATCCCTCCTATTTTTTTATTGTTATATCTTTGAGGCCCTCGCGTCTCTGGCGATCACCTTTCCCCTTAGCATCCTTGCATACTCCCCTTTTCTCCTTTTTCCCCTTCTTTTCTCATAATTTTTCTTAGTTTTTCTTAAGTGGATTTCTTAAGATCTACAGCGCGCACCACTCCCCTTGAAAATAAAGGTATCTTATGAGCTCCCTAGAGGCGAGTACCGCTCCCCTTGAAAAAATGGTAACCTACGGGTTCCGAAGAGGCGAGCACCGCTCTCCTTAAAAATGATGGTAACCTACGGGTTCCCAAGAGGCCCGCACCACTCTCCTCAAGAACGAAATGGTAACCTACGGGTTCCCAAGAGAAGAGCACCGCTCCCCTTGAAAACGAAGGTAGCTTACGAGCTCCTTAGAGGCGAGCCCCTCTCCCCTTGAAAATGATGGTAGCTTACGAGCTCCCTAGAGGCGAGCCCCGCTCCCCCTGAAAATAAAGGTAGCTTACGTGCTCCCTAGAGGTGAGCACCGTTCCCCTTGAAAATGAAGGTAGCTTACGAGCTCCCTAGAGACGAGCACTGCTCCCCTTGAAAAAAATGGTAACCTACGAGTTCCCAAGAGGAGAGCATCGCTCCCCTTAAAAACGATGGTGGCCTACGAGTCCCCAAGAAACAAGCACCACTTTCCCCAGAAACGAAGGTGACTTCCAAGTCTCCTAGAGGCGAAGCTCATAAGGCTCTCTCGGAAACCATGGAGACTCCTAAGTACCTAGGAGGCAGACATTCATGCCCCCTCAAGAACAATGTACCCCATGGGCTCAAAGAGGTGGGTGCATGCGCGCGACAAGGAAGAATGAGAAACAGTAGATCTACCCGCTCTCGTAAACTCACCGCGCAAAGGTCTTCCACCAAAAGGTACACATCAACATAGTTACGAAGCTAAAGGATTTTATTTCTTTAGTCCAAATACAAATTGCCAAGTTCCAATGCGGCCAACATACAAGCATATGGAAGAACGAGACGAGACTAGGGCGACGGTGGCACCGCCGTCGCTCTGGTCCCTCCGACGCTGTGTCTGTTAGGATATCTACCAGCAACCACAAAGATGACTTCAGCAGACACATCACCTCCAGGCACCATCGCTTCTGAGGAAGCGGATCAGCTGGAGAAGTCGCCCGCTCAAGGGCCTGCACCATGAAAAAGGTGAAAAACTTCTCCCCTCAAGCCGCATTTCCAGGAGAATCCTACATCATCACGTCATTACCAAAGGGACGTGGTTGGACAATGAGGCCAACACATTATATCAGTAGGCCTACCCACTATCATGAGACGCTTCCCGCCAACAACGGAAAACGTCTCATCATGCACCTGTAAACCAAGGGGGAAGATGAAGAACAAGCATACACCTTAAAATTGAAGGTGGACTACAGAAGGAAAACTTTGCTTAGAAGTAGGAGAGCGAAGTTCAAGGAAATATCTTGTCCCCTTAGGGATGGAACCTGTCCGGTTCAAGGAGCAAGATCCACCTGCCAGAGTATAGGTGATTGACCTTCTCCAAGGCCTCCTGCCAGCCAGCTAGATAACCGAGCATGTAGTCCTTAGAGGCGCCTCTATACTGCGATTCACTCCCAGCCCCGGCCACGCCGGCCATGGCGCTGGCAGCGCTTCCCTCCGGAGGCGCAGGAGCTGGCGGGGGACCTACGAGGACCCATCATCAGACGAAGTGCCAGACTCCCCTGATGACATCTTGCAGGAACTCCTTCCTTGTAGCCCACCGATCCAGAGATGGCCTTAAGGCTTCACGGGGGCCGCTACATCTAAAGGGAAGCACAATTCCCAGAAAGAGGAGGGGACTCACCACCTTTCCAACTTCATAGGAATCTAAGCAACGGATCACGAAGGTCACACTCTCTCGGAGTAACTCCCAAGGTGCCGTTCCGTATCCCCAGGAGATCTCAAGGCAAATCAAAAAAACACGATACATGGCGCCCACGGCTCCAGAGGTTGCGAAAGAAAGGAAAATCTTCATTTCAGGAAAAGAAATCCTACAAAATAAGGGAACAATTGCCCCAGTAAATAAAGGAGAAATACAAAGAAAGGAAACAAAGGATGGCGAGTGCCGTTCAGGAGCTCGCCCCGGAAGCAGTCTCAGGAGCTGGCGGGTCAACAGTCAAGTCGGCAGCACCCTCGCCTACACGCCCCCTGGTGCTTGGCTCCCACAACCGCTCTGCAACCCTCGACTCCTGGCCATCGGGTTCCTTATCGCCTTCACCGGCTTCAGGGCCACATGGGGTCGGCGGAGGTGGCAGAGAAGAAACCAAAACACCCAAGTCATTGGATACGGCCTCCAGAGTGGCTGACCAACCCTCCTGAAACCCGAGGTCCCGAGCAGGACCGAAGACCTTGAGCGCGGCCACGTTAAACTTGTCCCGATAAACCAAGGACGAACGAAAGCATTCCACGGCTTCCGCGCCAGCGGAATCCAGCAACGAGCGCAAGCTCTCAATTTGTGCCTCCGCCTCCCGAGCTCTGCCCTCCGAGGCCTTGACCACGGCCCCAAGATCCTTCAGCTAGGCTTCCACTGCCTCCACTCAGCAGGACGCCTCCCGGAGATACTCCTCAATGGCCCGGGCCCGAGCACTGATGGCATCTTGGTCCATCGCGGCTTTCACCAGAGCCCTCTCATGTTGCTCTAACAGTCCCCTAAGCCTGGCGAGTTCAACTTCATCTGCTGCGAGGGTCTTTTGGAACTGAGCGCAGAGGGCCCCCATCTCCTTCTGCTCATCCCGAGCAGCCCGCAGCTCCTGCACAACCCCAATAAAATGGTACCTCCACAGGCTAAGAGCCCTAGCGACCGAGCAGATTTCCTTGATGGCTAGGTCTATCAGCTGCTCCTCGGCCTTAGGCCCAAACTCTCCCGTGCGCTTGTGCCTCCCCACGTTCTTGTTCAAAAGGGTAAGGGCTTCCGCCTGTCTGCCAAACCCGTGAATAGACTTCTCAGACGATAGGAAGTGGGTGCTCAGGATGGTTCTGGGCGTCTGGGGGCGTGCAGCTTCATCATAAACGGGCGCCTTGCCCTTATCACGTGCTCTCACCTCCGGAACGAGGGCGGGTGGGGCGGCTACAGACTCCGTCCTCGGCGGTGATGGAGGAAGAACCTTGGACTACGGCGGTGGCAGAGGAGGAACCTCGGATTGCGACGGCAGTGGAGTGCGACTCCAAACTGTAGCAGGTCCCCTCTTCCTCTTCCCCTGGCGACGCAAGTTGTCGAGTGCTGCTAACTCTCTCAGGTTTTCCTAGACGCGCCCATCGCTAGGCATAGTGGATTCTACTTTGGCTGCGCTAGCAACTTCCTCAGAGATGTCCCCTCGAGCACTTGACGCACCACTGATCACGAGAGCTACAGAGGAACCCTCTACTGGAAGAGCAACGGGAAGTGGATATGGCAGATGCCCCGGTTCTAGAGCAAAGGCTTCCTGGGGAGTGGCGACGGTCACCTGATCGGCGCCCTGCTCTATATGGTCAGTTGGGGTAGGAGCGCACATCGACAACTCTACTGTTTCATACCACAACTCAAATGACTCCCGCGCCCCTGCAAGACAGCACAAAAGGCGTTAGTTCAAGCAAGCAAAGGACGAAGCTCAACTAGCTGAACAACGAAGGCAATACCTGAGGCAATGGGGGGCTCAACCCCAGCTCTGGCAGCACCGCAGGAGTCAGCACATCATCGGCATTAGGAAGGGGATACCGAAGAAGGGATTCAATCACCCTCGCCTCCCGGGTGATGGGAATCAACACTGGGCACTAACATTTTATTTTTGCATTTGTATTCTTTTGTTTGCATTTATATCCTTGGGATAATCGGGTTGCAATTGTAAGGCATTATCAGCCAATTTGTTAGTCTTTAGGAATCTTTGGGTTTCTATGCAAAATACCAGTAGGTCTAGCAGGGTCCCCCACCCTCTTTCCCATTGGTCCACCTAGGATCATGGGCCATGTGGGGCTTGTTCAAAGTCCAAGATTGGCCTTGGACCAAGGAGACAAAAGAAGAAAATTCAAATTTCACCACTCCCTTGATCCAAGGGGCGCCCCCTATATATTATTTTAATTTGATCATTTTGACCACATGGAAGATTAATTATCCTATCCCTTGTTTACCCCTCCCTAACCCTATATCTAAGGGTAGTTTAGGTCTTTTTTCTTGTATTACAAAACCCTTGTATTTTGTGAATTCCATAGCAATTAATGAAGAAAAATCCCATTTTTTTGCTCAAGAGGCCAAGGGCGCCCCCTCTCCCCTTCCTACAGCTGTGACTGTTGAAAATTCAAGGTGTGAAGCCTTGATTCTGGGAGTGATTCCCACCTCTACCACCTCTGCTGTATGCGACTTCCAGCCATCGCCGCCGCCGCCTACATTCGTGCCGCCATCGCACCACCACCGCCACCTCGTCGGAGTTCTGTCCATCTCTGGACCACAAGCTAAGGCCAGATTTTTATCTCCCAATCAAAAGATCTGTTCGACCTCAAATTTCGAGGGTTTGTTCTTCCTGTCCTTCCCCATCCCCAGTTCAAATTTCGTGTCATTCCACCTTCATTTACTATTTTTCCCAGTAACTAAGTTTTTCCCCAGTAATCTGTCAGTTTGCAGATCTGCGGGATAGTAGTCTGTTGTTGTATTTTTCCCACCCCCTTAGTCAACTCCAAAAAATCCCAAAAAGTTCTTACGTGATCCTCACATCCCCCCCCTCGACCCATAATTTTTCTAGCGTCTAGATCGATCGTTTTTATTTTGGTCAAAGTTCATCTTCAGACATATCCTTTTCTGTCCTATGTGTTCTGGGTTCTGAGCCAGAAAAGAGTTCGTGCCACAGTCGTTTTCATTTTCAATCCTTTCACTAGATGGATCTGGAAATAATATATGTTGTAGCCCTTCGAGTCTAGTTTCCAACGGTACCAATTTTGCTTTGATCCGACATCGGATCTGGGCGCAACAATTATTTTCATGGAGGCGCGCAATTCTATTCCGAGAACAGGCCAGCAGATAAGTCCGCCAGCTAATTCCGGTAAAACACGCTGGCTCACATTCGGCGACCGCAGCTCGCGGAGATCGATCGATAGCCCCCAGCAACATCCCATCCAGCCGCACAGTAAGGAGACGCCCGAGCATCGCCTTCCTAGCAGCCAGACCAGCCTACTATCCCGTGGGCCCCACAGAACCGAGCAGGACCAGCAGCCCGTCTCCGGTCCGAGAGTACTTTCGGCTTGCTGCCCGTCAACCCGAGACCGCTACTCCTGGGTCCCATTGTAGCCCTTTACCTCCCTGCGTGAAGTGGGCATAGAAATTCACTTCTGTAATTAATTACATTTACTGTACCGGGAGTACGAGTCTTGGCCGAGGTCGTCTTCCCCACGCCCGGAGCGTGGAGGTACACTCGCCACCCTCTAACTTTGGCATTTTGCTTATCTCATATATTTTCATATGCCGCTGCATGAGCGTGTTAGGATAACTAGCTCAATATTTGATCACCGCTGCGAGAGTGAGTGAGTGGAACCCGTCCCGTGACTCGATCCGAGCACGCGGAAAAGCTGATACCCGAGACTCATTGTCGATTTCTCAATTGCACAGAACCACGCATTTCCCTCATTTAGGGACGTCCGCGAGCTAGAGTCCCAGGTTCGCGTCCCGTCCCGCATCAAATTGGTATCAGAGCTAAGTCGAGTCTAGGGTAGTCGGTTAGTCGGTCCAAGGTGTCGCATTACATTCCTATACCCGGTATATCAAAAGGTGTTCTTGGAATGATAGGTTACGCCTATCGGGAAGGTAGCACACTTGCGTGAGTGCGATCTTCGGATCAAACCTCCGCCACGTACCGAATACTGGTTGAGTCTAGGTTTGTAGTCGAGTCTGCATTCCAACTTTGCATTGTTGTTTTACAGTCGTGTCTAGTCGGTTCCTGTTGCACCAAGTGTTGGCATGGCTATCCTATAGCTCCCCGTGTCCCATGGATCCCCAAAAGCCCACGTCATATGAATGGTGGCAACCCACCCGAGGATGGGGAACCCAACCCTTCCACCTCCGTTGGCCCGAAGCCCCGAACTTCTATGGCTCCAAAGTCCCAAGCGACTACCTAAAGTGGGAAGCCGCTGTGGACAACTACTTTGACTGTTACATTATGTCCGATGCCATGGAAGTTGGTTTTGCCACAAAGCGGCTTTTTCACGAAGCCGCCGAAAAATGGAGGGACATAGAATGCTTGGGGGAAATTAGGAGGCAATGGCCTATAGAGTTCTGGCGTGAGATGAAGGGCGAGCTTAGAAGGGTCTACCTACCTGGCCAAGTAACCTCCAACCGACCCCACCCAGTCACCTCCAACCAAGTGGGTCATAGTCGGAGGCAAAGAGCACCGTACGTAGATGAGCCTAGACCCAAGACTAGGCCAATTGAATATCAGAAAACCCACCATGATGCCCCTAGTCCAAACGGCACCTTAGACGACCTCTTGCAAATGTTTATGGACCGGATGGATAGTAGGGATAGGATGTGGACGTGACTCCTGCCCGAGCCTAAGGAGGTCGTAGCCGATAGTCTGAACCCGGTGCCATCGACGGAGTCCCCAGGTCCTCTCCCCATCATAGAGGACGTCCTCTCCCCATCCGAGGGAGATGTTTCACGCCGAGGAGGGCCACCCCAAGGACCTCTTCCCCTCTGGGAGGACATTCCTTCTCCACCCATGAGAGCTCCATTGCCACCACCCTCACCTTCCGATCTTCATTTGGAGCAGCCTCAGTCAGAGCGACCCATGCTTCTATCGGGGAAGCTAATCATCGACGAGCCACTTCTTAGCTGGCTCAAGATAGGCTTGGTCCCTAATGCACCTTGCTACCCATCCATGGACCCCACACTACCATTAGTGTCCGTCAACTCATTCCATACCACCTTCCGGTCTTGTCACCATGTTGATACATTGGATGACCTTATTAAGGGATTAGACTGGCAATTGAAGTTGACGTGTATGTTGGCCCGAGGCTTCGACCAACCCAATAGTCATAGCTTCACACATCCAGCCTTAGGGTCCATTACCTCCGTGTGCACCCTGGGTCATGTCACCACAGAGGTTCTCTTATTCCTACCCATGCCGGCCGAGCCTAGCTTCATTCCACTTATCCCGAGGGAGGAATCATACCTTCTACACATGACCGTTGTCTACCACAATGAATGAAGGTGATCATTTACACCTTCAAGAATTTCAACCTTGGGACCGTGTCATGAGGAAACCCATATCGAGGGGTCACACATTCTTTGATCCCTTCGATCCCTTCCTTAGTGAGCCTCGTGACCCACAACCACCATTCCACCTTGTTAGGGAAGTCCCCTATCACACCCCTACCCCACGGGCCAGTCCACCTACACTCCGTAAGGAGCCCATTCATTGGGGTACGGAAGAAAATAAATTCGGCTCTCATAGCCCACCCAAACCTTCCACGCCTAGCTCACCCAAACCATCCAAATGCAAAGGGCCGTCAGTGTATGAATGGTGCATGTTAGGATGTCTAGGATTCCATTCCACCAACATTAGGTTGCGTCGTGTGTATGAATGGCACACATTCGGATGTCCTGGTCCACCATTGCATATGTATGGATCAGTCTAACAGTAGGTTTGTCTAGGGTCATGTGTGAGTCCGTGTTTTCTTTATTTGTCCAGTATGTCAAGAGTCTATACATACATGTGTCGAGCATATTAGGAGTCGCATAGTCGGTCTAATGTCAGCTCGCGATGTCAGTCCCTCTCGAGTGCAAGGCAAGTCGGGTCTAATGCGTACGTTGTAGACTTGCCGGAATTTGGGATCGGCTCTACCATTCTATGTCTCGGATCCATTCACATACAGGGACCCAGCGGTGATTCCTAATGAGTCCTTGAGCCGTCTCCTTCCTTTAAGAGTGACCCCACCCCGGAGTGTCCACCATTAGCCTCATTCCCACAGCAGCATGTGCATATCGAATATATACGCGATGAGCATGTGATGATTACTTGGAGTGGAGCGTACTCCGTGCTACCTGATACGGTGACAGATCCGCAGGAGCCACACGAGCAGCCGCACCCCTTAATCGACGGGGTCAAGTTCTTCCCACCCGGGGAAAATTGATGGGAATCAACACCGCACACTAACATTTTATTTTTGCATTTGTATTCTTTTGTTTGCATTTATATCCTTGGGATAATCGGGTTGCAATTGTAAGGCATTATAAGCCAATTTGTTAGTCTTTAGGAATCTTTGGGTTTCTATGCAAAATACCAGTAGGTCTAGTAGGGTCCCCCACCCTCTTTCCCATTGGTCCACCTAGGATCATGGGCCATGTGGGGCTTGTTCAAAGTCCAAGATTGGACTTGGACCAAGGAGACAAAAGAAGAAAATTCAAATTTCACCACTCCCTTGATCCAAGGGGCGCCCCCCTATATATTATTTTAATTTGATCATTTTGACCACATGGAAGATTAATTATCCTATCCCTTGTTTACCCCTCCCTAACCCTATATCTAAGGGTAGTTTAGGTCTTTTTTCTTGTATTATAAAACCCTTGTATTTTGTGAATTCCATAGCAATTAATGAAGAAAAATCCCATTTTTTTGCTCAAGAGCCCAAGGGTGCCCCCTCTCCCCTTCCTACAGCTGTGATTGTTGAAAATTCAAGGTGTGAAGCCTTGATTCTGGGAGTGATTCCCACCTCTACCACCTCCGCTGGATGCGACTTCCAGCCACCGCCGCCTCCGTTTGTACCGCCATCGCACCATCATCGCCACCTCGTCGGAGTTCTGTCCATCTCTGGATAGCAAGCTGAGGCTAGATTTTTATATCCCAATCAGGAGATTTGTTCAACCTTAAATTTTGAGGGTTTGTTCTTCCTGTCATTCCCCATCCCCAGTTCAAATTTCGTGTCATTCTGCCTTCATTTACTATTTTTCCCAGTAATTAAGTTTTTCCTCATCAATCCGCCAGTTTGCAGATCTGCGGGATAGTAGTCTGTTGTTGTATTTTTCCCACCCCCTTAATCAACTCGAAAAAATCCTAAAAAATTCATACGTGATTCTCACATCCCCCCTTCCACCTATAATTTTCCTAGCATCTAGATCCATCGTTTTTATTTTGGTCAAAGTTCATCTTCATACAGATCCTTTTCTATCCTGTGTGTTCTGGGTACCGAGCCAGAAAAGAGTCCGTGCCACAGTCGTTTTCATTTTCAATACTTTCACTGGATGGATCTGAAAATAATATATGTTTTAGCCCTTTAAGTCTAGTTTCCAACGGTACCAATTTTGCCTTGATCCGACATCGAATCTGTGCGCAACAATTATTTTCATGGAGGCGCGCAATTATGTTCCGAGAACAGGCGAGCAGATCAGTCCGCCTGCTAATTCCGGTAAAACACGCCGGCTCACATTCGGCGACCGCCACTCCCGGAGATCGATCGGCAACCCCCAGCAACATCCCAGCCAGCCGCAGTAGCAAGGAGATGCCCGATCACTGCCATCCCAGTAGCCGGATCCGCCTGTTGTCCCGCGGGCCCCGCAGAACCGAGCCGGACCAGCAGCCCGTCTCCTGTCCGAGAGCCCTTCCGGCTTGTTGCCCGTCAACTCGAGACCGCTACTCCTGGGTCCCATTGTAGCCCTTTACCTCCCTGCGTGGAGTGGGCATAGAAATTCACTTCTTTAATTAATTACATTTACTATATCGGGAGTACGAGTCTTGGCCGGGGTCATCTTCCCCAAGCCCGGAGCGTGGAGGTACACTCGCCACCCTCCTACTTTGACATTTTGCTTATCTCGTATATTTTCATATGCCGCTGAATGAGTGTGTTAGGATAACTAGCACTATATTTGATCACCGCTGCGAGACTGAGTGAGTGGAACCCATCCCGTGACTCGATCCGAGCACGCGGAAAAGCCGATACCCGAGACTCATTGCCGATTTTTCAACCGCGCAGATCCACACGTTTCCCTCGCTTAGGGACGTCCCCGAGCTAGAGCCCAAGGTTCGCATCTCGTCCCGCATCACCGGGCTTTGGCGGTAGGCCGTCTATCCGCACAAATGGGCTAAAGACCGTGAGCAAAATGCCAGTCGCTCGGATGGCTGCTCCCCCCAACCTTGGTGATGAAGACAAAGCGCTCGGCCCAGTGTTTGATGTTCGACATCGCAGACGTAACCTGAACTAAGGTCCGACCCGGCTGAGCGTTGAAATAAAAGGAAGATTGATCGGATAGACTGGCCTAACAACTGTAAAAGTGCTGGAAAAGCCAGTAAGTGGGATCGACTGAGGCTCGGCAGCAGACGTAGACCAAACCACACAGGACGCGCCACGAGTTGGGGGATAGGTTCCCCGGAGATACCCCGTAGTGTTCCAGGACAGACTCAAAGAAAGGGTGAATAGGGAGATGGAAGCCTGCCCTAAAGAACTCTATTGGAACTAAAAGCCCACCGGGTGGACGACCCCAAAGACCGCCGTCGATGGAAGGAAGGATGATATCAAACTCTACGGATATCTGAAAAGCTTTCCGGAGTTCGTGGATGACTCTATATGCCACCAATGGAGGGGAACGAGGGTGACTTGGGCCAGCACCCGAAGCACTCGGGACTCCCCCTCGCCCGGCTCCCACCTCTCTGGTGGGGGTGTTGGACCCTACGGTGCGACCCCTCCTACGAGGTGGCATGGTACCAAGAAACAGGAGAAAGGAGAAAGACCCTCACCAGGTAAAACGGGGAGGAAGAAGACGACAAGTGCGGCAGGCAAAAAAAGAGTAGGCAGGGTTTAAAAAGACGTCTTATGACAGTTCTTATAACTGCCAGAGGCGAACGGCTACTTCGAGGCCCAAGGGCAGGTGAAGAGGCGTCTGCCCCTGTCACGGTATGGCCGCCAAACTCAGGCGCCTGTTTGAACCCACGCTCCCAGACAAGAGCCCACGTCATGATGACAGGAGGCGCACCACCTGCCACCACCAAACGCACCTTGCGCGCCAAGCAAGAAATACGAGGGGACTCTCCTCGGAGCGAGCTTCCGGTATACCCTCCCTGACTCAGCTTTCAGAGCCCGAAAGGTGCTCGGCCTCTGAGAGTGGGGGGCTAGTGAGGAGGGTAAATCTGGTTCGGCCCAAATAAGGCCCGGCTACACCGAGCCCAACCATACTGGCGATCCACAACACGCTTAACAGGCCTCGGTCCGTGGCCGTAGCCCATAGCGAATGGTCCAGGACGATAGTCCTTGGATTTGACAACGAGAAGGGCCTTATTCCAGGAGGAAGAACCACCGGATAGGCCTCCGGAGACCGACCGTTGCCCCCCCACGATGCGGGTAATGACTCCACTAAGGGTGAGCACGCCCCACGGGTGCGGTAAGACTCGCCCAGGAACTGGCCGACCCCGGGGTAATTGCCCCTCAACAGGAAACTCCCATCATAACCGCGGGGAACGTCATCCCACGACGCGCGCCCTTCCCTATTAAGGCATCGACCATCTCCACCAGGAGAACACCCTATAAAAGGGGACCCGACGGAGGACAACCCACGGCGAATACTCTGCCAAAATCTACACACAGAGAATAGACCTACTAATCTTGCTACAGTGAAAGAGAGGTCACGCCAGTCTACGCTCTGAGAGAGAACCCCTCCCGCACGACCTTACCACCCAGTGAGCACTACCCGAGTGACCACTGGGAGCGGCAAGCACTCGTCCGGAGGATCTACATGTCTCTAAAATCTCCTACTACGACATCCATCCTTACTTATCCCCTGCTCTTCTCTGTTCCTTTCTTAAAACTGTTACTGACTTAAGCATTGGAGGGTTGTCCCCTAGGGTAACGCCCAAGGCTCCTTCTGACGCCCTTTGCTTCTGGTGTTTGCAGGCTTCCATAGGTGCCGGACGACTTCCACAACAAAACAAATAGAGAAGTTGGGTACGTGGCATAGGAACCAGATTTCTGCCTCTACAAGTTTAAAGATAAATGTCTTGAAAATAATTGTATTGAGCTTTAATAGACTTAAACTAGTCTTGACATGTTGTATCCTACAATGCCTTCTTAAATCTGAAAGTTTTAATAGTACAAAGGCATCTTTGTTTGAGAAACTCCAAATTTAGTATTATTTTTAAACATTAGAATAATCTAAAAATTCCTAAAGGGCAGCAAATGATAAGAGCAATAACTTCTGTCACACCGAGTAACAGGGGATATTGGCATCTGATAAATGTGTATCCTCATGTAAAAAGGTGTGCACTAATAGTCAATGCTCAAAGGCAGAGCAATGACAAAAAGCTAACTGAGAAACCAAGTCCCTTCACCAAAGAAGTGGATTGGATGGAGTCATGAAGTAACTTGCTACCTCTGTTCTAAGTGAAGTAGAATGGTAGGGATGCTGGTGTCTGATCAATGTGCATCCTCACGTCAAAAGGTGCATGATACACCTGAATGCTCTTAAAGAATGAAAAGCAAAAGAAAAATCATAAAATGGTAGCCGAAAAAGCAAAAAGATTGCTGAACCCATGGATAAAATCAGAAATATCATAAGATGTTTAACCTCAATACTAATTCTAGTTATTCCCAAAGGGGTCAATGGAAATGAATGAGTAAGGTGGAGGGAGGTTAAACATGACTCTAATATGAAATATTGGTTCATTTCTATTAAGTCTGAGTGCAGAAATTTCTAAAGTTCTTAATTGATAAACTCAGAGTTCATTAAACTTAAACCAATTAGAAAAATGAAGGCTTTATCATTAGTAGCTCTATAACAGAAGACTCTAAAAATCAGTAACTTTATATTTATGGGAAATGTCTCAGACTGTGAATTCTCTATCCGAACCATTCTTGGAAGTCTCCCTTCTGCAATAATTTTTCCAACAATTTACCTTTTGCTATAATTCTCTCAACCAATTCGTATCAAGATAATTCTTTGTTAATATCTGATTGCTCTCTATTATTCAAGTGCTATAGTATTTGTGTCGTCATGTTCATTGCCATTTCTGAAAATCTATCGACATAAAATTTGCAATCTGATTGCTGCTTGCATCTTTGCTGTAGTTTTTGCTCTTGAATTCTCTAGAATCTTCATCAATTGATATGAGATTTCTTGTTTCATCTATTGGATGTCAGAGCATGCTTACTTTGATTGGGAAGTAGATTGTGGAACTTGTGACTTGCTGATGGCAAAGGGAGAGATACATCTGCTAGCATATTTTTCTCTGTCCATTAGCATCATGCATGATTTGTAAATCTGCATTTCATTTGATACATTCTCGCATAATGACTACATGTCTTCATGTATATCCCTTACAATGCTATTTTTCATGCTGTCTAAGGGGAGAGCCTATTGTAGTCTGTCTGACTCTATTGTCTGCAGAGAGGAAATGCGTACTGAGCTGCTCTATCTGATGAGATTTTGATATTATTTGGCCTGGTTTTCTATCTGAATTTTTTTATTTGCCTGAACTTTACAATTGGTATCATCCGATTCCATCTGCTCATCTCCTAATTCTGTAATTGGTATCAAACTATGTTTGTTTTGCTGTTGGCAAAGGGGGAGATATTTTGATGAGCCATTATCTCTTGTGAGTATTATCTCATTCTGGTTTAGCATATCCTATTAGGAAACATCAGTGTTCCATTATTCCCCATTTCATTAAGTGGTTGGATTGATTTTAAATTGGGTATAGTTTTCTAAAAGGATTTATTCACCCCCCCTCTAGATCTGACTGTATCATCCAACACTCGCTCTCAGCCGGCCAAAAACGGGGAGCTCTACCAGTCGATGATGAAGTTCCTACAAATTAACCAGCAAATAGAGAGAATAAACCCATTAGACTTTGATAGTGTATTGTATGCTCAAACCAAGGGGGAAAATATGCAATTGGGGGTGATCATACCGGGAAGGGGGGTTGGGAAGGGGGATGGCCGAGACTTTTGACCATCCGCCTTCCCTATGTTTTGGATTGAAAACCTCTTTGAAGTAGAGATCTAGGAGAATCTAGTATGTGTGTAATGCAGTAAAACAAACTAAAATGTAGCAAGATAGAGAACAAGGGAAGAAGGACGGGTTTTCCCATCGACTAACAGAAGGCGGCCAAGCACGTGGCTGTTCAGAGGTCGTGGGCGGCCATGTTAATGGCCACCTTCAACAAGTTTCGCCTACTCTCGCGGCAGACACAGACTCTCTCCCGTGGATGAAGCTCTTCGACGAGACGGAGGTGAGGAAGGGTTCTCGGAGCTCTTACAACCTCCTTGCTTACCGAGCTGCTAGCCTCTCCTGCTCCAAATGTCCAACCCCCCCTCTCGATTGTTCCAGACGGGGTTTTTGTATGTGTGGGATTTCCCGCCCTCCAAAAACTTCGAAGATTGAATCAAAATCCTTTTTGGCCAATTTTAAAGTGAAGACATGTGAGACTACATGTGCCTCGACCCCCCGAGTGGGAACGGTTGTAGAGGACACGCCTGGAGTGGGCGAAATCATGGAATGGCGGTTACCAGGAGGTGTCCAGGTCGATGGCCGTTTCAAGGGAGCTAGGCAGCCAAGGTTGTGGTAAGGAAGACACAACAAGAGTAAGACACCACTGAACCACCGAATGGATTAAAACCATCTGTGCATAAACCCAACCTAACATTACGTGGCTCCTTTGAAAAAGCAAGATGAGTACGACTGAAGTGAGTCCAAGATTCACCATCTGCAGGATGACTGATTATATCATCGGCACGGCGTACTCTTTTAGTGTGCCATGTCATATGTCGAGCTATCTTTGAGGACATATACAGTCGTTGTAGCCTAGGCGTAAGAGGGAAGTATCGCAATGCCTTATAAGGTACATCTTTTTACTTTGAATTGTCTCCTCTCTTAGGTTTGAATCTATCATGATGACAAATATAACATGATATCTTCTCTACATTCTCTTTGTAATATAACATACAGTGATGCAGACATGCATCTATTTTCACATATCCAAGCCCTACCTCATTGACCATCTTTTTTACACGGTAAAAAGTTTCTGGCAACTTCTCGTCTCGAGGCAACATACTCTTGATCAAGAGGAAGAGATGGTCAAAATAAACCGCACTGATGTGAAATTCAGATTTCAAGTTTAACAATTGTGAGACTGCAGACAACTGAGTGTGCTTTTCATAACCATCCCACAGCGGCTCATCAGCATCCCTAAGTAGTTGATAAAATCTTTCGACTGTCTTATTCGGTGCTTCTTCCATGTATGCATGTTCCTCATGAACATTAAAACTAGGACCAGTAGCATCTACAACCATATCCACGTACCCACTTGTGTCTGTAATATTGTCAGGCTCATACGACAAGACATCCTCACCATGACACGTCCAATTCATATAACCATCTACGAACCCTTGTACAAATGATGATGCACATCCCATGGTGAATGTCACCTCGAGTTTCTACAACTTGAACAAGAGCATCGAATGTGACCGTCACGGTCTATTGCTACATTTGGATTCCCCAATGCAAAATGAATAAAACTCTCAACTTCATGTTTAAACTCAACAGACACCACCCGGTCAACTATTCTACGATACATCCATGAACGATCTGTCAACATTTTGCATGCACCTACTAAATGTTAGTAGACAAATAACTTTGAAATCATTACTCCTAAAAATAAACCCGACCCTTTCCTTACATTGTTCGCCATAAATCATTTGCAGATGGAAGATGACTATTATTTAGATTATCACTTTTTAACACATCCATAAAGGTTTGATCGCACAATCACTTACTATATGTGTAGTACGATTTGTTGAAAATTTCGACAGCATCTTCTCACACTTCTCTGATATACCAAAAATATTTATTGATTAAGAAATTTTCTTAAACACTTACTAGTAAGTGGTTATGAAAATACTCAAAATCAATAAAGATATACCAGAGAAGAGTGAGAAGACACAATTGAAATTCTCAACAAACTAAACAAACACATAGTAAATGACTGCTTAAGTGCGATCAAACATTCACAGACTATCCAAACGGGACAATTCAAGACTTTAAGGTAGATATATACATTCGTGTAAAAAAAATGAGAACATACACATCAATCTCAAAGTCTTGAACGGGAAGGTTCATTGACACGGGTTTAACACACTCTCCTGAGATGCGTGTAATGTTAGGTCACACCCATACACCTCAGCTCACAGCGAATATCTCATATAATTATATAACATAAAATTAAATAACATCTCACTTATCATTATACATACATCGAATTAAACAACATCTAATTTAAAAAAATATTCAAATGAAAAATATCAAAGCTAAATAATGTGAAGGGAAAGAAAGAAGAGCTAGAGAAATAGTCGTGATGGTAACAAAATAGATATCAACAGCTAACTTTGTAAGGTCTAAATGATTATCAGCTAACCCAAAACATTTGAAATATTTTGGACAATTAATTTAACTTAAATACCTAAGACACACGCGGAGTTTTTGTTGGTCCAAGTTTTTAACATGGCAAAAAAACTCCAAGTCTGGAGAAAAGGGGGAAGGGTCGGGCTTATTTTTATATTCTTTGTCACTACCTCCTTGATACATGGTGTCGTTTTCATCCAATTTTTTTCTTGAATCTTGCATACTTAATGTACTGTTTTTTTACATACATGCCCCCTGTTGAAAGTGAATTTATCTAAAAACGTATCCTGCATTTGTATTTGCATATATATATATATATATATATATTCATCGACCTTGCATGAAATTCATATCATATTTATTTTTTTGCTAAACTTCAGTCAGAATATATCTATAGAACATTCCATCGATCTCCTTATTCATCACTTCTTGATGAGATTTTAATAGCTTTTTAAAAGAAATATGATGATATGGGCATGCGTGATATTTAATGAAGATGCATATCTTCGAAGTATTCTTTGGGAGGATGCAAAGTTACAGGTGATCAGCATGCAATCTCTATAGTTTTTTTTTTGGTAATTCGAAATTTAACACAATTGGTCTAGGACTCAACCTAGACACTTGATAGCTTGAGTTCAAGATTTAATAAGACATCGAATAATTTTTCACCCACCCCATGTTCGGATTCGAACACGCAATCTCTCAACCATGTGAGTGGGCGGCAAACCACTCAGGCACGGGGTGAATGAGGTAGCAACTGCTCTAAGTGGGAAGGAGGTGTGGCTCTATGAATTACTCATCACATAATGGTTCCATTAATGTCCTTCTGAAGCAGGTTGTGATATTGACTTGGGGGATCTTGTGTATGAACCACCAAGAGATGGTCCTACTGTATGGGAGATTGGCATTCCAGACCGCTCGGCAAGGGAGTTCTATATTCCAGAACCTAATCCAATGTATGCCAACAAACTATATCTTAACCATCCTGACAGGTAACTTCTATTTACTTCATCTTTATGTGATTAATCTGTGTAGACTAGCAACCTATGTATTTAAGAAAAGTTATCAACTTTCCCTATTAATTGGCCTCTAGAGATTCAGAATTCTAGAGTTATTCAAGTTTTTCCTCTTTTTTTTTGGATTGTACATCTTCTCCAAACAGATTCAGGCAATATGGTTTGTGGGAGAGGTATTCTGAATTGTATCCTACAGATGATCTTGTTTACACAGTTGGTGTCAGCGATTATGCAAAATATTGGTTCTTTGCACATGTTACTCGGTAGGCAACAACACAATAAACCAAAAAAAAAATCTACATCTAATTCTCTTGCTTCATGCTGTTATCATAGAGACAAGCAAGCATGTAAGCGTAAGATGTAAAGTTGCTCTAAAAGCAATCGAACAATATAAGATGTTGTTATTCAAATGATCTTGGTGTGCAATTCAATAAACTGAAAGTAATTGGAGGTTTAGAATTGAATTTGATGCATAAATCTAAGTATAAAATGCATGACCTTGTTTATCCATCTATCATGATGTATAAAATTTGCCACTACCTTGATCAGAAAAATGTGACTCAATGAAACAGGTAACTATGAAGGATTGGGTGTTGAACTTCTAGAAACACTGATAAAGATGGCCCCAACGAAAGAGGAAGAACTAAGACTAAGAGACTACACTGGTGATGTATCAAAGTTAGGATCTGCAGAGCGCTCTTTAAAGTCTGTGCTGGATATACCATTTGCATTTAAAAGAATTGATGCAATGCTGTACAGAGCCAATTTTGACTCAGAGGTGAAATATTTGAGGAAGTCTTTTGGATGTATTGAGGTAAAAGACCTAAATCTTTGAATTCTTCTGTTGAGAGTCAACATCACTAAACAGTAGAAATTAGATATCATAATTCTTTTCTTTGAGACAACCTAGTTTTATGCTCTGAAAGTTATCCTTCTATTTGTACAATTTTCTCTGCTATTGAGATACATCAGAGGTACATAATACAACCACCAAGGGTCACTGTGCAATTCCTCATGATGACTTATACACTCAAAGATAGGAATATCTAAGTAGGCCCACTATTTGAAACTCTAATCTTTATAGCATGAACAAGTTTTTTTGGGGGAATATGCACATAAGTAGTACCCACCTCCGGGTTCTGCACACTCGAAGGTGACACCTCCAGGTTATTGTGTCCCTGTGATTTTGATGATGTCAACCGCTATGACTCACCTATGAGTCAGTGCTTTGGTGCATTAGTTTTGGTGCATGGATTTTATATCTTGATGATGTTATGACCTTGATGATTTTGATCTCATCATGATCTTATCATGTGTAGAAGTATGCGTTTGAATGCTGAAAAGAACAGGTTGAACAGTAATACAATATCTTGTACAAAGTGAAGTCGACTTTAGCACTCCACAAGTCGACTTGGGTAGACAGGCAGTGATGGAGCTTAAGCTCAAGAACATCAGATTCAACAGCAACATGCACGCAGATCTTTCAAGCTCAGAAGTAGATTCAATAGCAGAAGCCAACAGTTAAGTGTCAAGCAGTTACAGGCATAGAAGAGCTCAAATTCAGAAGAAGAAGAAATTTGATGAAGAAGAGTCAACTCTAAATGTCTTTGGAGTCGACGTCAGAACCACCCGCTAGCTGAAGCAACAAAGGCGACGGCTATGTAAAATAGTGGTGACAAATAGGTAGGCAGCGGTGACAAATAGGCAATAGAGGTAACAAATAGCTCAGTAAGGGTGAAAAATGAGCGACATGGCTAAAAGCGTGTAACGTGAAGAAGCGGAGTCGATGCAGTGCTCAAATGGAGTCGATGCAATCCAATGGCCAACATCAAACAAGATGACTAATGAAGAAATCAAGTGTCAAATAAAAATTACAGGTGATAAATTGATCACAATGTTGAAGAACAGATCACAAGAAAGTCGAACTGAGCACAAGAGATAGAAATGAAGCACAACGGCGATAAATGGCTTGCAGTGGTGTCAAATTGCTGACAGCGGTAACATATGTTCAGCAGCAGTGAAGAATATCCTTCAACGGTGAAAAATAGCCTACAAGGATAACAAATGATGGACAAGGGCGACAAATAGCTCACAGAGATGACAAACGGGTGACACCGGTGAAGAATGGCTCACAAAGAAGACAAGTGTTGAGCAAGGCAGACAAATGGCTTTAAGGCAGACAAATGGGCGATAACGGTGACAAATAGGTGAGTAAGGCTGAAAAATGTCTGCTAACGGTGACAAATAGATGCCAGCCGTGACTAATGGACCCGCAAGGCAGAAAAGGAGCAAAGGCGACGGGTATTGAGGCTATGGGTGACAAATAGATACTTAAAGGTGACAAATGGGAGATAAGGGTGAAAAATAACTTAGTAAGGCTGGCAAATAGCTGGGAAGGCTGAAGCCTTATGTCTGCCATGGAAGCTTCACACTTATGCTCGAAGGCCAATCATTGGCACGAGATCCAAGATCTGACATGTCACCTGACACACTCTGAAAGCCTCTGAAGAAGATTGTTCTGCCAGGACAAATTAATTAATGGTAGGAATTATTTTTGGAGAAGATTTCAAAAATTGGTTATCTCTGCTCTATATATACATGTCTTCTTCGTAAGAAGAAAGATGTTGCAAGAGAGAAGAAAAAAAAAGAGCTACGATAGAAAGCAGGAGAGCTACAGAAAAAGAGAGCTGTGAAGTTCGAAGAAGAAATTGAGAGGAAGAATCAGAGAGAACATCTGAGAGAGAAGATTGTGAGAAGAAGAAGAAGAGAAAGAGAGAGAGCTCGAGAGAGAGCCCGGTTCAGAAGTTGCAGTCCAGCTCATGAGTTTGAGTGCAGCCAGTGTCTACATTGAAGACATGTTCATCAATTGACCTCTATATCAAATCCAAGCCATCCTGCTCCTTTGGAGTTATATTTTTTCTTGCTTTCCATTGTGATTTCGTTTTGTTCATTTTCCTTTCTACATTGTATTTTTGATACCCTATTGTGGGGTCGGGGAATCTGTGTAGCAGCGATTTGTTCCCTCTGAGGTTTCGGAGGAAGAGAGGATCACATCCTCTGGGTTTGTGTGCAGCAGGGTGCTGTTTCATGTATCCCTCCGTGGTATCAGAGGAAATGAGGATTGGTTCCTCCGGTCACTACCAGTGGTAGTGGGTCTGATCTTGCAGGGTGCAAGATCAGGGTGAGGGATTTGTTTCCCTCGGATTCAAGCTGTTAGTCAACAGTTGTTGCAGACTGAGTCTGCGGTCTTGCATTTGTAAGGGGAAGCCTCACTCAGTTTGAGTGAGGGGTGGACATAGGTCTGTGGATAGCAGACCGAATCACCTAAAAATCCTGGTCTACTATGGTTTGGCTTGTGCGTTCATTCCTTATCTTCTACCCCCTTCACAGGTTGGAGTGTGAGATGTTTCTGAATTGTGATATCAGTGTGTGGTAAGTGTTCGAGATCTGTCTTGTGTGGGTTGATCAGTAAGTTGTTCTTAACTTGTATCACACTACAGCTCGAGTATCACTGTGAGATGTTTTCTTTTGGTCTTATGCCTGAATTTGATCATTAGTAGTTTGCTTAGTCTGTAGTGCTAGCTTCCATCATAACTTGGATTGGGTGTGATTTGTTAATTGAGCATAATTTTTGTAGAGGTATCTATTCACCCCCCTCTAGATCCCATATTGCACCTAACACGGGTTTCCCTCTCCTTGTGGCCAGAAAGGATAGAAAAGAGAGAGAGAGAGAGAGAGAGAGAGAGAGAGAGCAGAAAAAAAGAAGACCCGGAGGTAGGTGGGAGAGGGCCCACCGGCCTGCTCCCTCCCTTTCTCTACTATGCTGTGTACAGATCCAAAAAAATGGGGGAAGCAGCAGTAAAAAAAAAAACCTGGAGGAAGGTCCTGGGCAATGGGTCGACCCCTTTTATTTTCTGTTCAGGCTTGCCCAGAACCTGAATAGGGGTCGACCCCCCTCCCAGAAAGGGTCGACCCCCTCTGTGTTCGCCCCATGCACGTGATTTTCGTGGGCCTCCAAGACCCACTCTTGGGAACCCCTAAAGTCCAAACACAGTTTGATGGGGCTTCAAATGCATATTCCCCTACCTGGGGTCTGAAGAAAATGGGGCTTCCGAAACACACACCAAGAATGTGTGTTTATATCTTTTGGTTATATTATCCTAAATTCCACATGAGGGTGGTTTTATTCCAATTGTATGTATATTTTTATTTCAGATTGCATTCTCTTCTTCTTTTTTTGTTTTACATTTTCTTTCCTTCTTTTTTTATTGATTTCCCTCTTTTCTTTTCTTTATTTTATTTTAGCATTTCATTTTCTCTTAGTGCTTAAGATCATAAGGGAAACACAGGCCAACTGGGCTGAAGTCAGCAGACTGTGCTAGTTGGCATGTCACTAGAAGGTTTTAACTGCAGACAAGGTGAGGGCATATGATGGAATGCCATTGAGAGGGCCGAAGCTCAGTCAGTTTGGGAATGTTTGGTGGAATCCCTTTGAGAGGACTGAATGTTTAGAGGGCTGAGAGCATGCCATGTCAGGAAAAGGGGGCTCATAATTGAACCAACGGGCTAGTTGGCCTTGACGAGGAGAATAAAAGTGATTTGTTCAGCATAACCAAAAAAACATAGGAAAGTGATTCCAGTCATGCTCATTGAGTTCTAACAAGAGTTTATTACAGATATTTATTTATTTATTTTAAGGTATCTGGTTTAATACCTCTGCAGAAAGGATGAAGGGGTAGCAGTTGGGTTCGAAGGGGGAGTAGACTCAGGGAGTCGACTCTTGCACGGTTTTGCTGCACAGGAATTACAGACAGAGCCTTGAGAGGAAAGAGAGTTGACTCCTAGAGTCGACCCTTACTGCAACAGACCCAATCTTATAGGCCCTACCTGACCAGCCCACTGAACTGATCATGGGCAGCAATTCAAAGGGGTTTGGCTGGGAAAATCATGAAAGAATGCCAAGTTGATCCTCCAGGGCTTTGAGAGATAGCACTGGCTGGCTAGCTGAATTGAGCCAACCTCAAGATGTCTCTGAATTTGCCAAAGAATAGGTTGATAGACTATTTCATCAAGATAAGAAACTGCAATTCAAGAAAGCTCAGAAATTCATTAGACTTCAGATTCTACAATTCAGAAATTTTATAGAGTCGACTCAATGAAGGAGTTGCATCGACTCACCAGAAGAACTTCAAGTATACTTCTTTAGAAGACTGTGTCAATGCACTACACCATTGGGTCGACCCATCCATGTACTCCAGCCTTCAGATTATGTAGTTTTAGCATTATACTCTAGGTGCTTTACAAAATGCTACTCCAGCTACGGCAACACAAGACTTGTAGAAGCTAGTAGCATTATGTGAAGTAGATCCTTCTAAAAGCTTTAGCTCAAGCCGGCGCAAGTTAGGAGAAGCTAATAGCTTACACAAGTAAGCAAGGCCAAGTACATGCAATTTAGCAATGATAGTTAAGCAACAACATTGCAACAGCTCGGCCAAGTTCAGTTGACTAAAACAGCAATAGCAGCAGATGTCAGCAATAGCCAAGTTCATTTGTTCAGCACTGTAATTCTGCCAGGTGTTCGTGGTGAGGACACTCGAGCTCGAGATCGGCGCGACACGGCAGATCGACATTACAGGACACGCAGCATGGTTCGGGACAAGCAGACTTCGCTTTGGCTTGGAGAGGATCCAGAGAGCTACCCATGAGCTGGAGTTTTCATTTTTTCTATCATTATGGATTTTTTTGTAGGCCGAGCTGTGGCCAGTTGGACCTTATTAGTAGCTTATGTTGCATTTTATAGGTTGTCAGGCTAATGGGCCACCTTGTTGGTCCCTCTCCAGGGCCCAATTGGGCTGGCCGCCCCCAGTCTCTTGGAGGCCCACCTTGGGTGGTGCGCCCACCACCTTGGGCTAGGGTTTGGGCGCCCCCTTATCCTTTCCTCCTCTTGGAAGGTGGCAGCCGCCCCCCTTCCTTGAATTGAGGAGCCTTGTGCACCCCTCCTCCTTGATTCTAGGAGAGGGTCGCACAAACCCTTCCAAAAATAATTGGCGCCCCTTTTTTCTTTCCCTCTTGGCTAGGGTTTCAACCCTAATGACACCCCCTCCCCATATATAATCTCTCATGTAATAGAAGGAAGATGATGAAATTTTGAAGAAAGAAAAAAAATCCCTTGCATGTGACTTGCGCAGCCCCCCCCCTCTCCCTCCTAAGTGGGTGCGACTCCCACCTCTCTTCCTTCTTCTCCTTCCCCTCCCTCTAGGTTGAGACTCCCTAGTTCACTTGCAGGTATTCTTGGCTGCTCCAATAGCAGGGGAGGCACCCTCACCATCCACCATTCAAGCCCGGAGCCATGGAGCACAAGCTGTCCTCGAGCATGGAGGAGATGGAGCATGAAGCCTTGCGCCCAGATCTGGTCATCTGCCAGCAGAACTGAGCCTGAAAGAGTAGGTTGGAACAGCCCGGTCCCGACCTCAGATCCCCTTCATCCCTTCTAAAAAAACCTCCCTCTGCAAGTCCCCCACCTATCCTGAAAATCCCGCACCCAAACTCGTCAATAGGAGAAAGTTGCCTTTGTAGGCCTTTTCGCTTTGCTGGCTGCCCATGTGTAGGCCCACCAGAACCCAGACCCGCAAAGATCCAACCGGTACGCCCCCTTCCTGACCTCAGGCCACCCTGGACTCTTCACAACATTTCTTCCCCTACCTGCCCCAAAACCATTCGCGCAAACCGCACCCCAAAATTCGCTCAGGGAGAAAAGTTCCCTTTGGAGCCACTTTTTCTGCGCAGACTTCACCTAAACTGCCCTAGCGGGAATGAGTCACAAACCCTACAAAGGGATGACCCCCAACCCATCTCAGTTCGACCTGGGATTTTGAGCATTGCTCATACGCATCCCAGGGTATCCCACATAATTTCACTGCACCCTTGGGAGCCCATTTTCCAGGCTTGCCACATCCACTTTCTCAGCCCTTAGTTCTGGCTGCACTAGATTGCTGAACTGAGCCCCAACTGTTTGCACCGCCCACGCCAAAAACCACCACCGCACGCTACCCCGCCACTGCTACCACTTCACCCCACATCCCCTAACAGTCCACCACAGAAAGCCCGGTCCCATTTTCCCCCAGGAAGCCCGGGTTCCAACCCCTTTATTGGCCCTAGGTCCTGCTGCCCATAGACAGGCCAGATTGCTCAAGGTCCGCTTCAAAGTTTGCCACGGTTGCCACGGTGCTTGTTCGCAGCTCTACTTCCACGGGCGCCCTTGGGACATACCCATCAGAGACCACATCAAATTTCGTGGCCAACAGAAGAGAGGAAGGTCGCTGTCCAGATCCACCTTCTTGCTGCTTGCCAGGACCTGCGCAAATCGAGCTGCAGCCTGCCCGCCGGTTCGAGCTACTTCGGAGGTCCGCGTCGGTGCTGTCGTCGTCCGCTCTCCTCCAAGAGGTCCAGCACCTACTGCCACCATCCGTCAGTGGAATCAGCGCCATCCACGACGCCCGGGACTCGCCGTCCTTGCTGCTGGTTCCTGTCCGATCCAGGGAGGCAGCGCCGTCCGACCGGTTCGCAGCGACACACGTGGGCGACGAGCGCCACCGACCCCGTGCCCGTCACCCCACCTCGCACGATCCCGGAGATACTTTGTAGCCTTTTACCTCCCTACGAGGAGTGGGCATTGGTTTGGATTGTATCTATTTTTAGCTTGTACCGGTGATCGTGTGACTTGGCCGGGTTTCTTCCCCACGCCCCGAGCGTGGAGGTATGCGTCCGCTTCCTTGCATGGTTAGCTTGCTCCTTTAGTATTCACTCTTGATGCCGCTGCTAGAGAGCGTAGTAGGGTCCTAGCTCGTATACTTATTTCATTATTCACTGCTGCGGTGAGAGAGTGTGACCGTCCCGTGACTTATCCGAGTCACGAGTGTGGAGTCGACCACCCTAGTCTCGCTGGTTTCTCAACCATGCGGATCCACGCGCTTCCCTCCTAGGGGCACTTGCGAGCTTGACTTTCTTGTTATATGGCTTAGTCCCTGCTTGGGAAATCTAAGGTGTTGAGTTAAGCTATTCGGATCGTCGTGACATTGCTGGTCGTAGGAGGCCATTTGGTCATCTTAGCACCTAGAGTCCTAGTTCGCATAGTGTCCCGCATCAGTTCGATATATGTTCAATGTGTACAGTGTGATGTTCTGATCAGTTTAGATTGAATCCTTTATTCAGCTTACTGTTTGGTTAGTTAGCATTTCAATTGGATTTGTGTGTTGCCTTTAACTTGAGCATTCTACTTTCCAGCTTCGGTTTAGATTAGGCTACTGCTGTGAGCAATTTGTGAAACTTGTCTACTGTTTAGTTTAATTTCAGGCTGAGCATTACAAAGTGTTATATTGTTCTGAGAAGACTACAATTCACTTATCTTGCATTTAGTTTTTTGTCCAGAATATATTAATTCATTGGTAGCATAGCATTTGTTGTGTCAAGATAATTTACTGTCCAGACCTGCTGTTGACACCCATTTTTAGCTTGCAAGTTGAGTCATTTCTCTTATTCATCATTTTGATGCCCCGAATTATCCATTGTTTTGGACCCTTCCTTGGATGGATTTCGAGTCCATTTCATTATTCCATTCTATTTGAGCCTTGGAGATCATTATTTCATGGAGCCCTGGAGCCTATCTTGTCACCTTCCGGCCTTCAAAGTCAACTTACGGCCCATTTAGGCTGGCTTCCCTCAACCATTCAGCCCCCTTTCGCTGTGCAGTCTTGAAAACAGTCCTTTTTCACCCCTTTCCTGTCCTCTTTTCAAAATGTGTCCTTCACCAAAGTTGTTCATCTTTCAAATCCCTACAATTCCTTCTTCTACGTCATTGGCCAGTTCTGCACCGATTTCAAGTTATTTACGTTTTTCCGGCAGACTGCACTATTCACCTATGTCCCGGTATTTTCTCTCTCTGTTCTAGCCCCATTTTCTCTCTCTTATGATCATTTTCTCATCTTACTTTCTTCACAAAAGTTGTTCATTTTTAAGTTATCTACAATTTACATGTTTACCACTTTTTCTAATTCTACACCGTTTTCAAGATACGCTTCAATTTCTAAAGTTGCGCGAGCTTGGCAGCTAAACGGTCAACAGTTGACCGTTCCTTGAGTTGAACGGTCACAAGTTGACCGTCCAACAGTAAAACGGTCAACAGTTGACCGTCCATGAACAGTAACATTTTTTTATTTTTTTTATTTTTTTTATTTTTATTATTTTTGAAATGTCAAAGAACGGTCTTCTTGAGACCGTTTATATCAAAAAAACGGTCCGTGGATGACCGTTTATCTCTTTTTTTGTGGGAAAAGTCCCCCGGTCACCCCCAGGTATGGGCGCTCTACCCCTAGACCGTCCAACTCAATGAACGGTCTATCGTGCGACCGTCCAACACCAGAGAGTCCAAGAAGTCTTGAACTCTATCTTCTTCGCCGCCGGATTCTAAGGCCGAAACCTGTGCAACGGGGCCTCCTTGTTAGGGCTCTATCTTCTAGAATACTCCACCAAATTGAGCCATGTTTGTTACTGTGTCTTTCCCTTTGTATTATCTTGAATTTGGTATATGGAGCACGATTTTTAATTGACTACATCTCTTGGAATCTTGGCCGCAATATCAGTTTTTTCTACTTTTCGTGCAACAAAAACCCTGCAGATTAGGCTCTGGGGCCACCTTACATGGACTCTATCTTCCAGATCCTTCCACCAAAAAGAGTCCCGTTTGTTCCTAACTCTTATCCTATCTATTATCTCGAGATTGATCCATAGATCTCGAGATTTGGTGGACTCTATCCTCTGAAATCGCAGCAGAAAGTTAAGGTTTTCACCTTTTTTTCTATATAAACCTGCCCAGTTCGCCTGCACGACGGGGGGCTCTTCTTGGACTTGGGGCGAAGCCATGCCAAATCGTCATCTCAAATCTTCGACCTCAGGCTATTGAGGGAAGTATAGGCTTCATTTTGATACTTTATTTGCTGGATTTCATCTTCGTTTACCCTCCTAACTTCGCCCATACTTTTTGCAAATCATCACGAGTTCTTGAACCTGTGCGACGGGGCGCCCTTCGTCGACTCGGGGCGGAGTCATCCGGCATCCTCTTCGTCCTCCATTGGTCTCATCTTGAAGAGGGGAGTATCTTCTTCATTTTTCATCTCTTCGGGCTCTCTTTCTTCATACCTAGGCTTAGTTCTCTCCCTCTACTTTTCACAAATCATCACAGTTTTACACTTAATTTTTTTTTGCGCTATTTCGGCACGTTCATGCATTTTTCTCCGTTTTACACAACGTTTTTCTCCCCCATTTCTCCATCAAATTCCATGATTTCAAATTTTATGCATGCACAACACTCCCACCTTGCTTTTGCACCCATTTATAGGGGTTAAAAACCCTCCCCCGGTGCGTTCTCCCCCATTCTTTCATGTTAATTTATCATTTCGGGACACATGCTACACTTTCATGATCTAATGGGTGTTCTTTTATTTTCATGGCTTTATTTTGCAGGAGACTATTGATAGAACGTGAGGCCCTTGCTTTCTAGCCGGCTAGGAAGTGAGGAGGTGCACCTACATCGGCTCCCCGCATCCCATTTTAAGCGCGATCACACGTTGTAGCGGCTTCCCGTTAGGCCGCGTCTTCCTCCATATTTTCCAAGGTACACGGCACCATCTTCATCCTTTCTTCATCATTTTGGTGCTGTAAGTCCTTGGTGGCGATCACGGTTAGTCCTCTATTCCTTGTCACCCCTTTTCGTTTCATGCACTTTCACGCTTATATGCATGCTTATATTGTTTAGCTCGGGGCGGGGTAGATTACATTTACATCCTACACCTGCTTACTGCTATCAGTAGTATTAAGTTTTAGATGTCTGGTTTCATTTTCAGTTCGGCAATTTCAATTTCTATCCAGTTCGAATTAGCTATTTTTTATGAAGGCATAGTCTTGTAAGAGGATCTATTCACCGCCCCTCTAGATCCTACTACGCACCCAATAGAGAATTCATGCTCTTCTCCATGAGAGCTCAGTAGAAGCATCCATATGCAGACGCATGTGTGCAGTTTGGCTGCATTTCTGATTTCAGTCATATAACATATGCATATGCACAACTAATTTTGTCCCTTTTTTTATTTAAATCTGCCCATGTTCCCCTGTCCAGTGCCATGCTCAATAGTCTTCATTAGAGTCCAGCTCCATCATTCTTTTTAATGTCCAGTGACATGTTTAATAGTCTTTTTTAATTCATTGGCAGAATCACATGAGCAGATTGCAAGAAAATTTGACAAATATCCATAATCCATTTCTTTCTTTTGATAAAGATTCATTCTCTAACCAAATCTTCCTCGTACTCCTAGTCCACTTCCACATACTCTTGAAACCTATCTTCCCGTTTTCATGCTTTTCTATTTCTTATTTCTACACAGTGGCAGTTTGAATCACTTGGACAAGGTAAAATTGCAGGCGTTTTAGGAATCATATAATTCTATTTGGTGTATGCATATGAAAAATTAATGTGTTTCCTGTTGAATTAGTCAATCTGATGATTTTGGAACCTAGAAGTGAGAAAACGGTTTACATTCATCCTCTATGTTCTCTCTTATAGTCCCAAAAACTAAACAAGTGGCACATAAACCATGTTCGTCAACCAAGTTTGTATAGTAGTCGTAATTCGTTAGATTTACACAATTTTACACAATTTTTGGTCCAGATATATACAAGTCCCAATTTAACAGTTAAACAAAAATAAAAGTACAAAGCCATGGGCCAAAATACGAAGATGAAAATTGAAGTCGTAACTTCTATACAAGAGCGCCTCAGCCAGGGCCAAAATACGGTCACCTGCCTTGTAACACCCTGGAATGTTCTAGAAATTTTCAAGAATTGTAAACCATTATTAAGCATTTAAAGAGGCTTAATGGGCTTTTAAATATATTTTTGGGTTAATTAAATTGAATTGGAAGACCAATTAATAATCAAACACAATGGCCCACTTAAATTAGTCCCACAAACCCAATCCTAAACCCTATAGGCCCAAGCCCATACTCTAGAACGTCCTTAGGATAAATTCTCCCAATTAATAGGATAATTAGGGGATAAAAATAGGAAGAGTTTGACAGAAATTTAAATTTCTGACGCCTTGGATGGTTGCGGTCTATCGTGCAACCGCTACCATCATATAGCAGTCCATGGACGACCGCTAAAAGCTTCCGTGATCACAATGGCGAGAGCCGTGAAAAACTTGGAAATTTCTCAATCAAATCGTCTTAGATCTAAGCTATCTGGCATGGATAACTCTCCAAAACTCTCTAGGGATCAGTTCTACTCCAAATTTGGACTCTATGTTCGATCTAATCTCTCAAACCCTAGCAAACCCTATAAGTAGGTCCCAGGTTCAACCTACACGAACCTTACTTTTGGCTCGCCTGGTTCGATTGTAAGATGATAGAATTTCATATAAGTTCTTTAGAATAATTTATTCCCCTTAGTGTTGTCTAACATCTCTCCAAATCTCGTCCTAGGGGATCAAGCTGTTGGACAGCTAGAAGCCCCCGAAGTTGTTGTTCCTCTAAAGAGTGGGTAGGAAATAGTGTGTCAGACCAATGAAGATTAGGAGTTTAGCAACCCTAAACGAGGTATTTTCAGGTTGATCCTTTAGGGTTAGTTGTTCCCATTCATGTCTTCTTACTCCATGTTGGCACCGGTTTATTTCCTCGAATTAATCAAGGATTAAGCATAGGGAAATACTCCCTAAATAGAGCAAAACGGCACATCGTCAAAGTTACTCTGCCAGTCGAGTCGTGCTCAGAAATCGAGACGTGTCGCCGGGTCAAGCGGCGCAACATAACAACCGGGGATCGGCCCCGAGTAAATGGCACTATGCCAGTCAGTTTCTTGACAACCGGGTCGGTTTCGGGATTTGGGACAACCTGCCGTACCTTACGGCACTCTGTTAAGATTCGGGATTTACCATCGGACACCCTATATATGGTATCACACCACCGACGCTTCAACAACCAGGTTAACTCGGGACTCAAAACAGCCTGCCGCTTCATATGACTCTTCGCTATGGAGCAAGGGTCACCCCGACCACCAGACAAATGGCATCATCATGTTGACGCCACAGTCACTGGGCCCAACCAGGGGTCCTAACCGGCTAGCCGTGACCCACGACAACATCAACGATCGATCGGGTCCACCCCCGATCACTCAGTTCGTGGGTTTACCTACGTTCAACACAACCACCGGAGCCGACTCAGAGGCGCCCTGACTACAAGCAACGCCATGTGGCACCCAGCAATGAGGTCAGGGTCTACCCGCGAGTCGCCTCCCTCCAGCCCTCTGAAGTCAAAGGAAGAACCGTCAAGGCCAACCGCAAGCTTCAGAAGCTCACAGCACCCTTACATGGCCCGCACACGCGTGTCAAGAACTTCCCCGAGCACCTGGTGGGCGCATATGATCCAGCCACCCTACAGCAAGTAGGAGCTCGACTCAGGACTCCCAGTAACCCACCGCGTCATGCACCACCATCGTGCGACCTCACACGCGGATCGACCAGTTTATAGCTGGTCAAACCCACAGTCAAACCCTCAGTCAACCCCCAGTCAAACTCTTAGTCAAACCACAGTCAAACTATCAGTCAAACCACTAGTCAACCTCACCAAACACTTAGTCAAACCCCAATCAAACCCTCAGTCAACTCTCAGTCAACCCCCAGTCAAACCCTCAGTCAACCCTCAGTCAAACCCCAGTCAAACTCTCAGTCAAACCCCCAGTCAACCCCAGTCCAACCCCAGTCGAACCACAAGTCAACCCCCAGTCAAACCATAGTCAAACCCCAGTCAAACTCTCAGTCAAACAACAGTCAAACCCTCAGTCAACTCCCAGTCAAACCCCCAGTCAAATCCCCAGTCAAACACAAGTCAGACCCGTGGTCAAACCCCGCTAAACCTCCCAGTCAAACCCGCGTAAACCCCCCATGGGGAGGGGTTTACCCGGACCAACTTCAACCCTCAACCTAGCCCGCCTAAACCCCCCCATGAGGAGGGGTTTACCCGGACCAACTTCAACCCTCAACCTAGCCCGCCTAAACCCTCCATGGGGAGGGGTTTACCCGGACCAACTTCAACCCTCAACCTAGCTCGCCTAAACCCCCCGTGGGGAGGGGTTTACCCAGACCAACTTCAACCCTCAACCTAGCCTGCCTAAACCCCCCCTGGGGGAGGGGTTTAGGCGGACCAGCCTGGACCCCCCCAGGCTGGTCCGCCTAAACCCCATCCAAATTTTAAAAAAAAAAGGTTTTTTAACAAAAGAAAAATCCCTCCGTGAGGGGTTTAGGCCGACCAGACCAGCCCCTTGGGCTGGTCCGCCTAAACCCCACTTGGGGGAGGGGTTTAGGTGGACCGGACTAGCCCTTTTGGGCTGGTCCGCCTAAACCCCATCTCCCCACTCCGTTAAACACACAAAAACACACAAAAAAAATATAAAAATAAAATAAAAATGTCATTGTTTAGGGGGGTTACTCGGACCAAGTTGGACCCTCAACTTGGTCCGCCTAAACCCCCCATGACCCTTCATCTTCCCCTATAAAAACCCCCCCTAGGGAGCTCAACATGCAATACAAGACAATGCAACATGGAATGGAAGAATACAATGCAACACCCTCCGACCTAGCTACCGCACCCTCGGACTCCCGAGGCCTTCGGCAAGGGTCGGGGACGCGAGGAACTAAGTCCGCGCGTGGTTGGCTTGTCGATCGGCTTATACACGCCGAGGGTACGTCATACGTACTTCCCTCACGCGGCGTCTAGCCATCTCACACAAGTCCATGCCCATCGCATGAAAGGCACTATGACTATGGCGAATACACCCGCATCCCGGGTCCGCCCGTGTGTAACAACCCACGATGGCTATACACACGCCCTGATGCCGCACCTACTTCTAACACGGAACTACGTGCCCACTGCTCGCTCTGAGCTAGCCGCCGACCCTCGGACTGATGACTCGAGTTATCCGGACCCTTGCCCGGGAATAATATTCCCGGGGCCGACCTCGACTCCCCAGCATGACGACATTTGCCTTCCGAGGCTCAGACCCGACCGCTCACCTTGAGCTGAGTCCAACCTCCATCGGGCGCCCGCCCATGACCGCCCCTGCCACCTAGGCAGTCAGGCTTGTCTCGATCTCCCCATGGAGAGCCTCTATAAAACACGCGGATATCTGCCTTATTACGCATTGACTCGGGGACCGACCTCCGCGTCGGAATTGTCCCGTGGCTTGCGCCAGTTGTACTTTGGCCTCCTTGGCCCAGTCGTAAATCCCACGTGGCTCTCATATAGCATGAAACCAGTTGAACACATGTACCTACTCGGGTCTCAGCCTCTTCACGGTGCCCGCCTCCTTCAGTCACAACGGTGCCTCCGGCACCCGACTGCCAGTCACATCGGGCCCCGAGCACGACCATCGAGGTCTACCGGGGCACACCTCCTTTAGTCACAACGGTGCCCCCAACACCCGACTATCAACAACTTCAGTCACAATGGTGCCTCCGGCACCCGACTCCAGTCACATGGGGCCCCAAGCATGACCATCGAGGTCACCCGACGCCCACCTCCTTCAGTCACAACAGTGCCCCCGGCACCCGACTGTCAACAACTCCAGTCACAACAGTGCCTCTGACACCCGAATCCAGTCACATCGAGCCCCAAGCACGACCATCGAGGTCCCCCATCGCCCGCCTCCTTCAGTCACAACGGTGCCCCCGGCACCTGACTGCCAGCTACTCCCGTCACATCGGGGCCCGCGGCACCTGACCACTAAACAACTCCAGTCACAACGGTGCCCCCGGCACCCGACTGCCAGCTACCCCAGTCACAACGGTGCCGCCGACACCCGACTACCCAGCTACTTCAGTCACAACGGTGCCCCCGGCACCCGACTGCCAACAACTCCAGTCACAACAGTGCCCCCGGCACCCGACTGCCAACAACTCTAGTCACATTGGGGCCCGCGGCACCCGACCACTCAACTTCCCAAGCACAATGGTGCCTCCGGCACCTCTACTGCCCCGACCTCGACACTGTGTCATGTCGGGAACACATCGTGACGCCCCTCGGGTGCCATCCTGCTAAGTCATAGGTCCCTTGGCGGACACTACGTACAGATACAGAACTACCCATATAATAACGCAATGACCCGGGGACCGTCACAAATGATAGAATTGTCCCGCGGCTTGCAAGCAATTGTAATCGGGGTCTCATGCCCCCGTATAAATGCCTTCCATGGCATATAAGTCATGTAATTCAGTCAAGGAGCGGATTCCCCTCCTCGCTGGAACCAGTCTCTCTGCCCCCCGTTATCCCTATTGTGTTGCTGTTGCCCTGTCGCTGTTGCACAGACTAAGCCCTCCCAATGTCGTGGCTACCAAGGTCCCTGACTCTCTCTTTGGCAGAAGAAACAAAGGTATTTGGATTCAATCTGATGTAAAATAAACACCGGTTGCTTGCGACCGGTGGGGAAAGACGTCTAGTACACGAATCCCCATAATCGCCTGCGCACTCGCACCAGTGGAACCCCTTTTATCCACGTGTCACCCGATCTCTCGAGCCACGTGCCGCGTCCTGGCGACGCTTCCCCGGTCAATCCTTGGTTCCATAGGTGATCGTCGAGAAATCGACTGGCACGCCCGCATTCCACCCAGCCATCCCTGTCCCAGTCACCCAGAATGATGAACCACACGCCATACCTTCCAATGCGTCCCATCATTCTCTCTGCCTCCTCCTCAATACCCGGAATCCCCGCGTTCCCAGTCAACCTATATCGACCTTCCGTAAAAGGCGAGTGAACACCCCCGCCGCGAGGACAAAACGAGAAGTGACTCCCCGCGGTCGCAAACAAGGATGGCACGCCCGGTGGGACGTCTCCTACCTTTCTTCTTTCTATCGAAGAAGAGTCACACCCGCCAAGTGTGCGCCGTAATGCCCTCGCCTTTTTTTAACGGAGAGGAAAAGGAGGGCCACCCGTCCAGAATGCAACATGCGACCGGTCGTCATCGAGCGACCAACTCGCACCAGCAACAGCAACAACAAACTGGTGGCGATAGTGACCTACGGTCTAATCGTCATCGCCATCCACACCGGGCACCTACGGTTTGCAACGCCAATCGTGTTCGGCAACGCTGCCTCAACTTTCGGCTCGCCCTGATCTTCAGGCGCCATTGCCGTAGCCGACGAGCAGCCCAGTCCGGCGACTGTCCATACAGGCAGCTGGCCCCTCTGCTTCTCCAGCAACAAAGACCCATGCGGTCATTGACCCCTTGGTCCCCAGCTTCGCCAGCACCCGACACGGGCTTTCTGCCCCGGGTCCCCGGCTCCTCAGCACCTCACTCGGGCTCTCAGCTCCGAGTCCCATCCAAGCCTACCCCCAGCACGGGTTTCCCACCCCGGGGTCAAGGCCTCCCACTGTTCTATTCAGGCCTTCCGACCCGAGTCTCAGACGAGCCGGCACTAAATACGGGCTTTCAACCCCGAGTTCGAGGCTCCCCAGCATATGGCTCATGTAGATGACCCCAAGTCTCATCAAGGTCGATCCTCGATGCGGACTCTCCGCATTGGGCCCCTGGCCTCCCAACTCCACAATGGGGTCTTTACCCCTACGATCCAGCAATGCCAACTCCCAGCAAAGGGTTTCCTCTTTGGGACAAGGCCACCTCAACACCCAAGATGGGCGTCTAGCCCTGGGTCTCAGTTCCAGCAACACCTCACGGGCGCCTAGCCCTGTGTCTCAGCTCCAGCAATACCCAAAACGGGCGTCTAGCCCTGGGTCTCAGCTCCAACAACACCCAACATAGGTGCTTAGCCCTAGGTCTCAGCTCCAGCGACACCCAAGACGGGCGTCTAGCCACGGGGTCCAGCTCCAGTAACACCCGACATGGGCCTCCTGCCCCGGGTCCCAGATACATCAATACCCGAGACAGGCTTTCAGCCCCGGGTACCATATACATCAATACCCGAGACGGGCTTCTGACCCTGGGTCCCAACTACATCAACACCCAAGACGGGCTTTCTGCCCCGGGTCTCAGTTACATCAATACCCAAGAGGGGCGCTCCACCCTGGGTCCCAGTATTCCCACATCCCCAGCACCCAAGACGGGTGTTCAGCCCCGGGTTCCAGTTCCAGCAATACCAAAAAAGAAAGGGGGTCGTCCAACTCTGGGATCCGGCTCCAACAGCACCCTAGGCGGGCGTTCAGCCCCGGGTTCCACCTCCATCAACACCCAGGACGGGTCGCCTACCCTGGGATCCAGTTCCATCAATACCCAAGACGGGTGTTCTGCCCTGGGATCCAGTTCCACCAACACCTAAGACCGGGCGTTCAGCCCCGGGTCCCAGTTTTAGCCACACCCAAGATGGGCGTTCAGCCCCGGGTCCCAGCTTTATCAACACCCGAGACAGGCATTCGGCCTCGGGTCCTAGCTTCATCAACACCCGAGATGGGCCTTCAGCCCCGGGTTCCAGTTTCGACAACGCCCAAAATCGGCATCCAGTCCTGGGTCCTAGCATCATCGGCACTGGAGGCGGGCTTCTAGTTCTGGAACCCAATGTCGTCAAGCACTCAGTTCGGGTTTCCAGTCCCGGATCCCAGCTTCATCAACTCACAACACAGGCTTTCAGCCTCGGGCACTAGCTTCGCCAACACCTAGTACGGGCGTCAAGCTCTGGGTCACCATCCCTGTGACATCCTCAGTTCACAACATGGGTCACAAACCCAGGGTTTTGGCAACAACTCCGAGGGCCCAACGGAACACCATGTTCCGGGTCGCCATTCTGTCGGCCCCAGCTCGGGCACTGCACTCCCGAGTTCCAACTACACCGACACTCACCAGAAATGCCATGCTCCAGACAACCCCGGACCGGGTTCGTTCGGTCCACCACATTGGTGCTGAGTCAACCTCAGCCCTGCAAACAAAAAAGGGGTGACATAGCGGCTGCAAAAATGGGTGACACACCGCCGCCACCCCTGCCTCCAGAAAACTAGGTGAGGCTCAGAGAAGCCGATGCACCAGTATCACACTGGGGGCAATCACCCCGATCCAGTATCCAGCCTTCCAAGCCCAAACAATGGGGGCAACTCCAAGGAGGAGCGTCCGTCCTCCCTCGGATGAATATGGGTCATTAAAAAAGAGGCCCAACCCATTCGCAGGTCCCGAGTCAAGAGGTCCCTCCACTTACCAGAATGGTACCAAGCTCAAAAGCCTGCAGAGTGAAAGAGGGTGAATCCCGCCGACACCCGCCCAGTAGCTCCAAAGAAACTCCACATGCGTCAGCTAACGACTCGGTGGAATCCCTGCCAACACCAACTGGTGACGTCGACAAAGCTCCATCGGGTCCCCACCGCTACCAGCAAACCCTGGAGGAAGGTCTATCCCATTCGGTATTTACCATTTCCCAAGGTGTAAGAACACCCAGGCAGACACTCAGTCCAAGTGCGGCTTCGGCCATCATGTTCACTGAGGCCGAGCCTCCCAGCCCCCAGTTAAAGTCCCAACCATCTACAGCAAAGACCAGCCATTCTCTGGATCCACCCTAAAGTCCCGAGCTACTCGGTTGAGGGTCGATCCACAGTCGCCTCTACAACAGCAACAAGTCGCCAATGACGCAACTCCCGGGCAACGTCCCCCGACAGCAACAAGCTAAGGACGACAACCGCAAGGCTCGCAGGTACCAAAAAAACAAAAAAACAAAAAAAGGGGGGGCTAAAAATTGAGATGCCCCGGCGGACTCAGCCACTCTCTCCATAAGGTGGCTGGGGGCAAAAAGGCCACAAACCCAACTGAGGTGAAAACACGCAAGGGCACCTCAGGCAAAATCGGGTTACCCCTCGGTGTGAAAACTCGTAAGGGCGCACCGGAAAAAGTAAACGGTGGCCAGCTCTGGGGAAAACCCGAAAGGGCGGTAGAGTTGGTGTGGTACGTTTTACTGCTTTAGACTGTACTTTCTGTTGGACTGGACTCTGTTGTAGTTGTTTATTTATTTCTGTTAATTGTTAGTTGTCCTGCTCTATTTCCTATTTCTTTGTGCCTCCACACTCCTTTTAGCCCTTCCGAGCCCTCCCGACTCGTGGGCGGCGGTTCGAGTCTCGGGTTATCGGGCCTTCCCGGTAATCGGATTCTCGGGTCGTCACAGTTGGTAAAGAGAAAAAGAAAAATCTCTCTGCCTCTCTAGAAACAGCCAACCACCTCACCCTAAATCCCTGACCGGTCCGCCGCAATAGTGGGTCAGCATACCTTCTTTTGACCGTCACACCATGACGGTCGGCCTACACCCAGTTTTTGACCAATACACAATCATGGTTGGTCACCACCCAGCATCCAGGTCAACACACCATCATAGTCGACCTGCATGTTCCTCCTAGTCTCACGCTATCTCTGTTTGCCGCTACCCTCCTCGACCTGTATGCCGTCATGGCTAGCCAAGCCTCCACCTTGGTCGTCCTCCTTCACAGTCGACCTACACCTACCCTTGACCAAAACACCTCCACAGTCGATCCAACACCTGATCTCTGGCCAAAATAGCACAATGCTTGGCCTACACATCACCCAGTTCCTAACCGATCCACCTTCTCAGTCGGTTAAATCCATAACCTTTGGCCACTACACCTCTTTGGTCGGCCTACGTCAATTCTTGGCCTATACGCCACCACAACCCAGAAACTCAACCTTTGCATCATCAAAGTCAATCCGTTCAAGCTTCAGTTCAAGCTCCAACTACAAGCTACGCGGATCAGCCAGCCTGAAGGTCTACGTGAAGCCCCAGATTGCTTGGCAACTAGCCAGGCCCCAGATAGGAACTCCAGCACCAACATAATGGATCAACAGCAATGATCCCACCGGCAATGTCCTTCGACAGCAGCAAGCTAAGGACACCCAGCGCCAGTCACCGAATAGATAAAAGGCTCTCAGGTAAACAAAAAAAAAGAACAACAAAAAATGGGGTTAAAAATAGAGATACCTCGGCGGACTCAGTCGTTCTCTTCTTCAAGGAAGCGGCTGGGGGCAAGAAGGCCAGTAACCCAGTTAGGGTGAAAACTCGCAAGAGCACCTCAGGCAAAATTGGGTGACCCCTCAATGCGAAAACCCGCAAGGGCGCATCGGAAAAAGCAAAAGGGGGCCAGCTCTAGGGAAAACCCGAAAGGGCGGTAGAGCTGGTAAAGAGAACAAAAATAAAATTTTTCTTCTCCCTCATCTAGGGGCAACCAGCTACCAACCTTCCAGCAACCATATCCCCGGCCAGTTGGCATGTACCAGTCCCTGACTAATCCCCTGCTCCAGTTTATAAATCTTGCACCTTCCCATCGGCCATATACCATCATGTTCGGCCTAAACCATCTCCCCTGGCCGCTCCCCCCATGGTGGCCTATACCAGTCTCTGGCTAGTACGTCTCTCTAGGTCATTGATCTTACACTCCCCATTTAGCCATACACCACCCCAGTTGGCTCACACTTCCTCTGGCCTCACACCTCCACGGTCGGCCCATATGCACTAGCAATTCATGCATTAGTCCAGTCATTCATTCCAGCAAACCTTGGCCTACACGCCACCTCAGTTGGCCTCTATATCACAAAAATTATGGATCCATCTATCATGAGAATCCATCAACCCATAATTCTCAGTCACCATCCTATCAAGGTCGAGTCACCATGAACCCGGTCATAACTCCAGCAATACGCCATAAAGGTATACCAGTTCCCAGATCCCAGTCATGATTCCAGTAATGTGCCACCAAGGCTCACCAGTTCCCAGATCACCAGTCAAACTGTAGATTACTCAGTAATCAGCCAAAGCCACTACCATGGCTACGACGGCGACAAGCCATCAATAGCACAAGCTCCAGGTCATGTCCCCTGATAGCAGCACACTATGGACGATAACCACAAGGTTACCATGTCAAAAACAAATGGGGTTAAAAATAGAGATACCCCGACGGACCCAGTCGTCCTCATCACAAGGAGGCGACTGGGGGCAAAAATTGCCACCAACCCAGCTAAGGTGAAAACCCACGAGGGCACCTTAGGCAAAATCGGGTAACCCCTCGGTGCAAAAACCCGCAAGGGCGCACCAGAAAAAGTAAAAGGGGGCCAGCTCTGGCGAAAACCCGCAAGGGCGGTAGAGTTGGTAAAGAGAAAACAAAAAAAAACTCTCTCCCTCTCTACTCGTCACTGATGAAAGCCATCAACTGTGACATCCCGCGGACGGCGACCTCAGCATCACTCCACAACACTGGTGGCCACTACTCCCCCGAGGGTCAGCCATCACCAATTCCAGCTCCAGTTTTTGACTATACACCTCCACGGTTAGCCGACCAGCTCCAGCCCCGGCTACAACGCCTCCACAGGCCAGCCGCCAGCTTCCAGCTCCAGTCCCAGCTACAACGCCTTCACAGGCCAGCCGCCAGCACCCAGTTCCAGTTTTGGATACAACGCCTTCACAGGCCAACCGCCAGCTCCCAGTTCCAGTTTCGGCTACAACGCCTTTACAGGCCAGCCGCCCAGTCTTCAGTTCCAGTTTCGGCTACAACGCCTTCACAGGCCAGCCGCCCAGTCTCCAATTCTAGTTTTGGCTACAACGCCTTTACAGGCCTGTCGCCTAGTCTCCAGTTCCAGTTCTGGCTACAATGCCTTTACAGGCCAGCCGCCCAGTCTACAGTTCCAGTTTCGGCTGCAACGCCTTTATAGGCCAGCCGCCCAGTCTTCAGTTCCAGCTTCAGCTACAACGCCTTCGCAGGCCAGCCGCCCAATTCCAGTCCCAGTTTCCAGTCCCAACATTTCGGCTATAACGCCTTCACAGGCTAGCCGTCCAGTTCCAGTTCCAGTCACCAGTCCCAGTATCCGACTACAACGACTTCGCAGGCCAGTCGCCCAGTTCCAGTCACCAGTCCTAGTATCCGTCTACAACACCTCAACGGTCAGCCAGCCAGCTCCAGCTCCAGTCCTGGTCTCTAGCTATGTCACCATGGTAGCGTGCCAGCCAACCCCAACCTCAACTCCAACTCCCCAGACTAAACAATACTAGCAACATAGGCCAGCACACCCTCAAGGGTCAGCCTCCGGCTTCTAGTCTCCAGTAATGCAGGCCAAAACACCCTCACTCGTAGGCCTTCGGCCGCCAGCCTCCAGTCCCCAATAACATAAGCCGACATACCCTCACGGGCTGGCCTCCAGCCCTCACCCTCTAGCAATATAGGCCAAAACACCCTGACGGGTCAGCCTCCAGTCTCCCATTTCTAGTTCCCAGTTACACCAGCCAATGCACTCTCACGAGTCGGCCTCCAGCTTCCAGTCCCCAGTCCTCTAGGTCAACACCGCCTTATGGATTATTCTCCAGCTTCCAGTCTCCAGCCATCCAGGTCAACATGCCTCATTCAGGCAGGCCTCCAGCACCTAACCTTCGATATCCAGCTTCCAATACCCAATTTCCAGTACCCCGGCTTCCAATATCTAGCCTCTAGTCTCCAATGTCTAATACCCAACTCTAAAATCCAACTTTCAGTATCCGGTTTCCAGTGCCTAGTCCCAGTACCCAGCCTCCAACATCCAGTTCAAATACCCCAATTCCCGATATCCAGCACCAGTACTCTGCTTCCATCTCCCAGTTCTAGTTTCTGGTTCCAATGCCCAGTTCCCAGCATCTAATTTCCCATTCCCCATTTCCAATTCCAGTTTCCTGCAATGGGCTAGCACGCCTCATAGGGGCAGGCCTCCAGTCCCAGCACCCAGTATCCAATTACCGGTTGCCATATCCAACATCCAGTTCCCAGTCCCAGCCTTCCATCCCAGCACCTAGTGGCCGAATTTTAGTCTCCAGTCCCGGTATCCAGTCCCGATGTCCAGTTCCCGGTTCCCAGTCTCCAGTCCCAGTACTTTATCTCCCGTATCTGGGTCTCAATCTCCAGTCCCAGCATCCAATCTTTGCCTTCCAGCCTCCGACCTCCAGTTCCCAGCAATAGACTAACATGCCTTAACCAGGCGGACCTACAACAACAACCACATGAACCAATCGAAATACCTCACAGACGGACACGCCTCGAAGGCCCGTCCACAGCAGCTCCAGACCAACATACCCCCAAGGGTCGGTCTACCACACTCCGATCATTACACCTCAATGGTCGTCCAACAACAATCCCTTCAGCGACATGCCAGTGGCTAGCCGATCGGGGATCCCAGTCAACACACCTCAACGACCAGCCGATTGAGGCTCCCAGTCAATATACCTCAGCAATCAACCGAGTGGAATTTCCAATCAATATACCTTGGCGGTCTACCAGCACATTAATGGGTACCATCCACTACATTATGATGATTATGTGTCTAACATCATTTGTGGTCATTGTACTCTTTAAAGAGTCGGACAACCTCGACTTCGGCTATTTCACCATGACGGTTAGCCAGCAGCATCAACATTTGGCCCTACCCCCTGAGGATCGGCCGAATATGATTCCAAGCCAACACCCCTCTCTGGGGGCAAATCCAGTAACTTCAGACCAAGACACCTCACCGAGGCAGGTCTCCAGTAACTTCAGACCAAGACCCCTAGCCAAGGCAGGTCTTCAAAATTTTCAGACCAAGACATCTCGCCAAGGCAGGTCTCCAGCAACTTCAGACCAAGACGCCTCGTCAAGGCAGGTCTCTAGCAACTTCAAACCAAGACGCCTCGCCGAGGTAGGTCTTCAACAACCTCAGACCAAGACGCCTCGCCGAGGCAGGTCTCCAGCAACTCTAGACCAAGACGCCTCGTCGAGGCAGGTCTCCGGCAACCGCAGACCAAGACGCCTTACTGAGGTAGGTCTCCAGTAACCGCAGACCGAGACGCCTTGTCGAGGCAGGTCTCCAGCAACCACAGATCAAGACGCCTTACCGAGGCAGGTCTCCAGCAACCGCAGACCAAGACGCCTCGTCGAGGCAGGTCTTCAACAACCTCAGACCAAGATGCCTCGCCGAGGCAGGTCTCCAGTAACCTCATACCAAGACGCCTCACCGAGGTAGGTCTCCAGCAACCTCAGACCAAGACGTCTCGCCGAGGCAGGTCTCCAGCAACTTCAAACTAAGATGCCTCACCGAGGCGGGTCTCCAGCAACTTCAGACCAAGACGCCTCGTCGAGGCATGCCTCTAGCAACATCAAGCCAAGATATCTTATCGAGGCTGATTCCCAGCAACACCAGGCCAACATGTCTCGCCGAATCATACCTTCAGCAGCATCAGACCAGCACACCTATGACACAGATTGTCTTCGGCAGCTTCGCCCTAGTCGTCGGATCACCCTACTCCTTGGGTATGGTCCCACTGGCAGCTCTGCAACTACCCACTTCTCAGTTAACGTCATCCATCCCCATGTTACTCCGGCCTCTCCAGATTCCCTGACACCACCAGCCAACCTGTCGGCCCCTACCACTTCGGCCGTGCAATGGCGGCCCGGGCAAGAGCTCGAATCTCTCAACTTCGAAGCCCTAGTATAATCCCAGTTCCCCTATAACCTCTGACCCACCAGCTATAATCCCAGTCACATCCAGCAACGACAAAGTGGCCTCCAGCACCACAACTTAACGAGTTGCAAGAGTCCTACAACACAACTCCTGCTACAATGCTTCAGAGCTGTGACCAGCCCGTCCCATAGGACGGTGGGTGCCAAGCTTGGCAAATGCGCCCCCATGGGCGGTCAACAAACAATGCCAGTACCCCACATAAGAGTCAACCACCATAGCAGTGGTAGGCTGCTAGCGACCGACCACAGGTGATGCGGGACGGACATGCGACCTGGGACTCTAGCTCGCGATCGTCCCTATGCGAGGAAAACGCTGGACCGTGCGCAGTTGAGAAACCGGTAGTGAGTCTCGGGTATCGGCTTTTCCGCGCTAACTCGGATCGAGTCACGGGACGGTACACTCACTCACTCTCGCAGCGATGATAACAATATATATCGAGCTAGGAACCTACACTCGCAGCGGCATTCAAAGATATACGAGATAAGCAAATGCGATAAAGAGTGGAGGCGAGTTTACCTCCACGCTCCGGGCGTGGGGAAGACGATCTCGGCCAGTTACGATAACTCCCGGTAACAACAGTAAAAAGTTAATTACAACTGTGAATTTTATTGCCCACTCCACGCAGGGAGGTAAAAGGCTACAAGTGGGGCCCAGGAGGACCGACCCTGGGTTGACGGGCAGCAATCTGGAGGTGCGTTCGGGGCGAACTCGGCCTGCTGGTCCGACTCGGTCCTGTGCCGACTCGGTACTGCACCGACTCGGTTCTGACTCGCTGGATAGTAAGGTGCAGATTCCAAAGGAACGTCACCCTCCTGAGGTCTTCTGAAGGCGCCGCTTGGCTGAGATGATGGCGGGACGTCCCTGATCGACTTCCTAAAGTGGCGGTTCCAGAAGTTGACTTTTAGTATTTTTGCACGAATTATTCTCGAACTGATTTTTCTGATTTGCACAGAGAACAGAATTGCGCGCCTCGGCGGCAAGAATTATGGTGCTCAGATCCAGAGGCCGATCGAGGCGTGGCTGGTACCGTTGGAAAGAGCATTCACAGAACTACAATATATATTTTTCACAGCTCCATCCACCGAATGGATTGAATAAGAGAATGGCTGTAACACTATTTTGTTTTCTGACCTAGACGGATAGACACACAGGGCATAGTGTGTTTTTCCTGAGACTGACCTTTGACCGAGGGGTAAATGATTTTTCCAGGGACAACAAAAATTATGGGAGGTAGGGGGAACGTGAGGAACATTGAGGAAGTTTTGTGGATTTTCTGAAATTTTCTAATGGGGTGAAAAAATTACAACAAGGTGACTCTGTCCCGTAGATCTGCAAAAGGGAAGATTACTGAGAGGACAAACAAAAATATGGGAAAAATATTAAACTGAGGCCAAATGGTACGAAATTTGAACTGGAGATTAGGGGAGACAGGGGGAACAAACCCTCTAAATTAGGGCTCGAACAGACAATAAGAAAAAAAAGATAAAATTTTAGAGATGAGGTTATATCCTGATTTAGACAGAACTTCGACATAGCGGCGGTGGCGGCACGAACGGAAGGAGGTGGCCGAAAGTCGCATCCAGCGGAGGTGGAGATCTTGGAGTCACACCAAGAGGAGGGCTTCACACCCTAGAATGGTAGAAATCCATCTGCAAGAGGGGTGGAGAGACACAAGGGGTGCCCTTGGGCTTGCTCTTGGCAAAACTGCTTAATTCTTCATTAATATCTCTAATGACACTATACATAGGCTTATATAGAGAATGGCAAGGGGTGGGGGGATGGGAATTTCATGGGAGAGAGGAGATTTTCTTCCCCACGTGGTCAAATGACCAAATTAAATAAAAAATACAACTGGGATAAACTATATTATATGGGGGAAGCATCTTAGACTTTGCTTGGTCCAATTTTGAATTTTCTTCCACCTTGTCCCCTTGAATGGTCAAGCATCTAGAAGCCCACCTTGAACCTTTGACCAGCCCCACATGGGACCCTAAGGCTTAGGTGAACCAATGGGGAAAGAGATGGGGGTCCCTTGCTAGTCCTACTAGACTTTTAGACAAAAACCCAAATAATCCTAAGGAATGACAAATTAGCTTATAAAGTCTTACAATTGCAAACATGCTTTCCCAAGGATATAAATGCAAATAAAAGAATCAAATGCAAAATAAAAATTTAATGCCCGGTGTTGATTCCCATCAATTCTCCCCGGGTGGGAGGAACTCGACTCTATCGAGTAAGGGGTGCGGCTACTCGAGTAGCTCCGATGGATGTGTCACCGAACCTGAAAGCGCGGAGTACGCTCCACTCCAAGTAATCGACATCTGCTCATCCCGTATAGATTTGATATGCACACGCTGCTGGGAGGAGGCTAGAGGTGGACACTCCGGGGTGGGGTCACTCTCAAATGAAGAAAGGCAGCTCGAAGACTCACTAGGAATCACCGCTTGTCCCTTATGTGACTAGATCCGATAGGAAATAGAACCGATCCCAAAAGTCTGACAAGTCGCACTCGAACGGGACTAACAACGCGAGCGTACAAAATCGACTCGACTCGATGTATGCACAAACACACGACAGACAAACGAAACAAAGACTCACAAGACCCTAAACAAACCAAATGTTAGTCCGACCTATGCATAGGCGATGGTGGACCAGGACACCCGAATGTGTACCATGCATGCATGTTATGCAACCGGAGGTTGGTGGCATGGGGAACACCTAGACGTCCAAGTATGACCCAGTCATGCATTGTCTTTCTATGGGATTTGGGAGACTTGGAAGGGCTAGGAGAGTCGGATGTAGGAGTATCGTGAACGGGCTTGGTGGGTGTAGATAGACCGGCCCTTGGAGAAGGGGTGTGATAGTGGACTCCCTCGAAGAAGTGAAGTATATATGGTAGCTCGGGAGGTTCACTAGTGAAGGGGTCAAAGAAGGTATGACCCTATGAGATGGACTCCCATATAACACGGTCCCAATTGTGAAATTCTTGAAGGTGTGGGTGGTCACCTTCATCCGCCATGGTGAATGGGACGGTGGTCATGTGAAAAAAATAAGATTCCTCCCTTGGGAAAAAGGGAATGAAGTCGGGCTCGGCCGGCATAGGGAGGAATAGAAGGATCTCCGTGGTGACACAACCCACAGTGCACACGGAGGTAATGGACCCTAAGGCCGGATGGGTGAAGCTAAGACTAGTGGGTTGGTCGAAACCTCGGGCCAATGAGTGCGTCAACTTCCATTGTGAGTCTAATCCCCTAACAAGGTCATCCAATGTATCAACATGGTGATTAGACCGGAATGTGATATGAAATGAGTTGACCGGCACTAATGGTAGGGTGGGGTCCATGGATGGGCAAGGAGGTGGGACCAAGCCATCCTTGAGCCAGCTAAGTAGTGGCTCGGCGATGAAAAGCGTTCCCGTTAGAAACACGGGTGGCTCGGGCTGAGGTGGCTCCAAATGAAATGGCTCCGGGTGAGGATAGAAAATGGGTGGCAAAGGAGCACTAGGGGAAGGGCTGTCCACTAGGAGGGGAAGAGGCCCCTGGGAGCCCGTAGGTGGGGCCGGGTTAGGACTACCGGCTATGACCTCCGTAGATTTGGTGGTGGCTACGTCCGGACTCGGAGGTGGGCAAGGGGAGACCAGTGACTCAAAATAAGCACATCTCCTATCCACCCGATCCGAAATCATTTGCACGAGTTTGGCAACGGTGTGGGTTAGAGTAGGGGTATCGCGGTGGACTCGCCCGTAATCAACCGGCCTAGGCTTGGGTACCTGAGGGGCTTCTTGCCTCCGGATATGACCCACTTGGTTGGAAGTGAGTTGGTGGGGTCAGCTGGAGGTGTGACCCACGTGGTTGGAAGTAAATGGGTGGGACGATTTGGAAGGGACCGGATGGGGAAGGTAGACCCTTCTAAGCTCTCTCTTCATGTCCCACCATGACTCGATGGGCCATTGTTTCCTAACCTCTCTCAAGCGCTCAATGTGGTCCCACTTTTCGGCGGCCTCGTGTAGAAGCCTCTCCTTGGCGAAATAGAATTGCCCGGCTTTGGACATGGTATAACAATCAAAGTATGTGTCCATGGCGGCCTCCCACTTGAGGTAGTCACCCGGGTCATTGGAGCCATAAAAATTCGAGGCTTCGGGCCTACGGAAGTGGAGAGGATGGTTGCCCAACCCATGGGTGTGCCAACGGTTATGTCGCCTGGGCGACCGGAAGTCCATTGGAAATGGGGAGCTATAAGACGGACATGAAGACACTTGGACAAGGCACTAGACACGACCCTAAACGACAATGCAAGTTGGAATGCCGACTCGACTATGAACCTAGACACAACCAAGACTCGGTACCTGGCGGAGTCCGGGGATCTGAAGATCCTCTCACGCGAGTGAATCACCTCTCCGATAAGTGTAACCTAACGGTCGGGTGACACCTTTTTATATACCGGGTATTGGGATGCAAATGCAACCTTGGACCGACTTAGACTTAGACTCTTTTTTTGTATTTTTGTTAAGCAATGACGAATGACTACCCTAGACTCAACTGGCGCTCTGATACCAAATTGATGCAGGACGGACATGCGACCTGGGACTCTAGCTCGCGATCGTCCCTATGCGAGGGACACGCTGGACCATGCGCGGCTGAGAAATCGGCAGTGAGTCTCGGGTATCGATTTTTCCGCGTTAACTCGGATCGAGTCACGGGACGGTACACTCACTCACTCTTGCAGCGATGATAACAATATATATCGAGCTAGGAACCTACACTCGCAGCGGCATTCAAAGATATACGAGATAAGCAAATGTGATAAAGAGTGGGGGCGAGTTTACCTCCACACTCCGAGCGTGGGGAAGACGATCTCGGCCAGTTACGATAACTCCCGGTAACAACAGTAAAAAGTTAATTACAACCGTGAATTTTATTGCCCACTCCACGCAGGGAGGTAAAGGGCTACAAGTGGGGCCCGGGAGGACCGACCCTGGGTTTACGGACAGCAATCTGGAGGTGCGTTCGGGGCGAACTCGGCCTGCTGGTCTGACTCGGTCCTGTGCCGACTCGGTACTGTGCCGACTCGGTTCTGACTCGCTGGATAGCAAGGCCCGGATTCCAGAGGAACGTCACCTTCCTGAGGTCTTCTGAAGGCGCCGCTTGGCTGAGATGATGGCACGACGTCCCTGATCGACTCTCTGAAGTGGCGGTTCCAGAAGTTGACTTTTAGTATTTTTGCACGAATTATTCCCGGACTGATTTTTCTGATCTGCACAGGGAACAGAATTGCGCACCTCCGCAGCAAGAATTATGGTGCTCAGATCCAAAGGCCGATCGAGGCGTGGCTGGTACCGTTGGAAAGAACATTCACAGAACTACAACATATATTTTTCACAGCTCCATCCACCGATCGGATTGAAGAGGAGAATGAATGTAACACTGTTTTGTTTTCTGACCCGGACGGATAGACACACAGGGCAGAGTGTGTTTTTCCTGAGATTGACCTTTGACCGAAAGGTAAATGATTGTTCCAGGGACAACAAAAATTATGGGAGGTAGGGGGAACGTGAGGAACACTGAGGAATTTTTGTGGATTTTCTGAAATTTTCTAATGGGGTGGAAAAATTACAATAATGTGACTCTATCCCGTAGATCTGCAAAAGGGCAGATTACTGAGAGGACAAACAAAAATATGGAAAAAATATTAAACTAAGGCCAAATGGCACGAAATTTGAACTGGAGATTAGAGGAGACAATGGGAACAAACCCTTTAAATTAGGGCTCGAACAGACAATAAGAAAAAAAAGATAAAATTTCAGAGATGAGATTCTGTCCTGATTTAGACAGAACTCCGACGTAGCGGCGGTGGCGGCGCGGTGGCGGCACAAACGGAAGGCGGTGGTCGGAAGTCGCATCCAGCGGAGGTGGAGATCTTGGAGTCACACCAAGAGGAGGGCTTCACACCCTAGAATGGCAAAAATCTATCTGCAGGAGGGGAGGAGAGACACAAGGGGTGCCCTTGGGCTTGCTCTTGGTAAAAATGATTAATTATTCATTAATATCTCTAATGACACTATACATAGGCTTATATAGAGAATGGCAAGGGGTGGGGGATGGGAATTTCGTGGGAGAGAGGGGATTTTCTTCCCCATGTGGTCAAATGACCAAATTAAATAAAAAATACAACATGGGATAAACTATATTATAAGGGGGAAGCATCTTTGACTTTGCTTGGTCCAATTTTGAATTTTCTTCCACCTTGTCCCCTTGAATGGTCAAGCATCTAGAAGCCCACCTTGGACCTTTGACCAGCCCCACATGGGACCCTAAGGCTTAGGTGGACCAATGGGAAAAGAGATGGGGGCCCCTTGCTGGTACTACTAGACTTTTACACAAAAACCCAAACAATCCTAAGGAATGATAAATTGGCTTATAAAGCCTTACAATTGCAAACATGTTTTCCCAAGTATATAAATGCAAATAAAAGGACTCAAATGTAAAATAAAAAGTTAGTGCCCGGTGTTGATTCCCATCAATAGGCTTCACCACAAAGCCCCAGTCAAAGCGGCGGTCATCTCGTCGCCAACCAGCAATCCCAGGAGCTGAGGGATAGGTGGCCCTCCAATTCCCAAGATAGGGAAATTTTGAACCCCCATTCGCAGCATCATCGGCTACGGTAACGATCAAAGGGGAACAGGCCAAGGAGTGAAAAATGCTCATAGCACTCCTTGACTCAGACAAGGTGGAAAACCTGAGAAAACACAAATCTCAGTCTACAAGTCCACCTCCGGGGGTAAGACATGACTCCCGCCAGTGCAACCTCAGATGATGAAAGGGGAGCCACAAGGGGTCTCCCATTGCTTGCCAGCCACCCTACGAGGCGGGATGGGCTCGACAATCCTGGCCTCCCCCTGTCTCAGATGTCTAATGGGGGAGGGTCCTTTCCACCGAGCCGCCTCTCCTCAGAAAATCCATAAAGCCCGCTGCGCAAGGCAGGCCCCAGACATAGACAACAAAGCCAGAAGCATTGTTATGTCGGGCTCCCCCGACCTTTTTACGCCATCAGCATTGGCATCCGGCCCAGTCATATCATCAACCGCCGAAGTGACCACTTGTATGGAGAGTTCGGCGTCCAGACCAGATTACTCCCGCGAAGCGGGCCCTGCACACCTCTGTCACAAGCCCAACACGCGAGACAAATGGAAACAGAATTCCCAAGTCGCGAATAGCGGGCTACAACTTCAAGCACCACGCATGTATCCAATACATGTCATCTTCATCAGCTCCATGCCCTCAGTGGCTTCGGAAAATTGCCCACCAACCACTCGAATCTCTCTAGAATCCAGCTCTATAACCTCCCAAGTTCAACGGTCTTCTGCAGACGCACCACCGTCGCATGAAAGATCGCAACGGGAGCGTCAACAGAGCACGTAATTCCCACACGCCAACAGGGCCGGGAGAAATCAAGCTTGAAAGGCGCACGGGCCGCACACCGTCGTCTTTGCCTCCGACGCACGCCCCGTGGGGGGCATTTGTTGGCACCGGATTATTTCCTCGAATTAATCAAGGATTAAGTATAGGGAAATACTCTCTAAATAGAGCAAAACGGCACATCGCCAAAGTTGCTCTACCAGTCGAGTTGTGCTTAGAAATCGAGACGTGTCGTCGGGTCAAGCAGCGCAACATAACAACCGAGGATCGGCCCCGAGTAAATGGCACTATGCCAGCCAGTTTCTCGACAACCGGGTCAGTTTCAGGATTTGGGACAACCTGCCGTACCTTACGGCACTCTGTGAAGATTCAGAGTTTACCCCCGGACACCCTATATATGGTATCACACCACCGACGCTTCAACAACCAGGTTAACTTGGGACTCAGAACAGCCTGCCGCTTCATACGACTCTTCGCTAAGGAGCAAGGGTCACCCCAACCACCAGATAAACGGCATCATCATGTTGACGCCCCAGTCACCGGGCCCAACCAGGGGTCCTAACCAGCTAGCCGTGAACCACAGCAACATCAACGATCGATCGGGTCCACCCCCGATCACTTAGTTTGCGGGTTTACCTGCGTTCAACACAGCCACCGGAGCCGACCCGGAGGCACCCTGACTACAAGCCACGCCATGTGGCACCCAGCAACGAGGTCAGGGTCTACCCTCGAGTCACCTCCCTCCAGCCCTCTGAAGTCAAAGGAAGACCCGTCAAGGCCAACAGTAAGCTTCAAGAGCTCATAGCACCCTTACATGGACCGCACACGCATGTCGGGAACTTCCCCGAGCACCTGGAGGGCGCGTATGATCCAGCCACCCTACAGCAAGTCGGAGCTCGACTCAGGACTCCCAGTAACCCACCGCGTCATGCACCACCATCGTGCGATCTCGCACGTGGATCGACCTATTTATAGCTGGTCAAACCCCCAATCAAACCCTCAGTCAAACCCCCAGTCAAACCCTCACTCAACCCCCAGTCAAACCCCCAGTCAACCCTCAGTCAAACTCTCAATCAAACCCCCCGTCAACCCCAGTCAAACTCTCAGTCAAACCACCAGTCAACCCCCAGTCCAACCACCAGTCGGACCACTAGTCAACCCCCAATCAAACCCACAGTCAACCCCCAGTCAACCCCAGTCAAACCACCAGTCAACCCCCAGTCAAACCCCCAGACAACCCTCAGTCAAATCTCCAGTCAAACCCAAGTCAGACCCGTGGTCAAACCTCGCTAAACCTCCCAGTCAAACCCGCGTAAACCCCCCATAGGGAGGGGTTTACCCGGACCAACTTCAACCCTGAACCTAGCCCGCCTAAACCCCCCCATGGGGAGGGGTTTACCCGGACCAACTTCAACTCTCAACCTAGCCCGCCTAAACCCCCCATGGGAAGGGGTTTACCCGGACCAGCTTCACAACCCTCAACCTAGCCCGCCTAACCCCCCCATGGGGAGGGGTTTACCCGGACCAACTTCAACCCTCAACCTAGCTCGCCTAAACCCCCCTGGGGAGGGGTTTAAGCGGACCAGCCTAGACCCCCAGGCTGGTCCGCCTAAACCCCATCCGAATTAAAAAAAAGGTTTTTTAACAAAAGAAAAATCCCTCCGTGAGGGGTTTAGGCGGACCAGACCAGCCCCTTGGGCTGGTCCATCTAAACCCCACTTGGGGGAGGGGTTTAGGCGGACGAGACTAGCCCTTTTGGGTTGGTCCGCCTAAACCCCATCTCCCCACTCCGTTACACACACAAAAAACACACAAAAAAATACAAAAAAAATAAAAATGTCACTATTTAGGGGGTTTACCCGGACCAAGTTGGACCCTCAACTTGGTCCGCCTAAACCCCCCATGACCCGTCATCTTCCCCGATAAAAGCCCCCCCACGGAGCTCAACTTGCAATGCAAGGCAATGCAACATAGAATGGAAGGATGCAATGCAACACCCTCCGACCTAACTGCCGCGCCCTCGGACTCCCGAGGCCTTCGGCAAGGGTCGGGGACGCGAGGAACTAAGTGCGCGCGTGGTTGGCTTGTTGATCGGCTTATACACACCGAGGGTACATCATACGTACTTCCCTCACGCAGCGTCTAGCCATCTCACACAAGTCCATGTCCGTCGCACGAAAGGCACTATGACGATGTCGAATACACCCGCATCCCGGGTCCGCCCGTGTGTAACAACCCACGATGTCTATACAGACGCCCTGATGCCGCACCTACTTCCGACATAGAACTACGTGCACACTGCCCGCTCTGAGCTAGCCGCCGATCGCTCGGACTGATGACTCGAGTTATCCGGACCCTTGCCCGGGAATAATATTCCCGGGGTCGGCCTTGACTCCCGAGCATGACGACATTCACCTTCCCAGGCTCGGACCCGACCACTCACCTTCAGCCGTGTCGAACCTCCGTCGGGCGGCAGCCCACGACCGCCCCTGCTACCTAGGCAGTCGGGCTTGTCTTGATCTCCTCATGGAGAGCCTCTGTAAGACACGCGGATATCTGCCTTATTACGCATTGACCCGGGGACCGACCTGCGCGTCGGAATTGTCCCGTGGCTTGCGCCAGTTGTACTTTGGCCTCCTTGGCCCAGTTGTAAAGCCCACGTGGCTCTCATATAGCATGAAACCAGTTGAACACATGTACTTACTCGGGTCTCAGCCTCTTCATGGCGCCCGCCTCCTTCAGTCACAACGGTGCCTCCGGCACCCGACTCCAGTCACATCGGGCCCGGAGCACAACCATCGAGGTCTCCCGATGCCCGCCTCCTTCAATCACAATGGTGTCCTCGGCACCCGACTGTCAACAACTCCAGTCATAATGGTGCCTCCGACACCCGATTCCAGTCACATCGAGCCCCAAGCACGACCATCGAGGTCTCCCGACGCCCTCCTCCTTCAGTCACAACGGTGCCCCCGACACCTGACTGCCAGCTACTCCAGTCACATCGGGGCCCGCCGCACCCGACCACTAAACAACTCCAGTCACAACGGTGCCCCTAGCACCCGACTGCCAGCTACCCCAGTCACAACGGTGCCGCCGGCAGCCGACTACCCAGCTACTTCAGTCACAACGGTGCCCCCGGCACCCGACTGCCAACAACTCCAGTCACAGCGGTGCCCCGGGCACCCGACTGCCAGCTACTCTAGTCACATCGGGGCCCGCGGCACCCGACCACTCAACTTTCCAAGCACAATGGTGCCTCTGGCACCCCTACTGCCCCGACCTTGACACTATCTCATGTCAGGAACACATCGTGATGCCCCTCGGGTGCCATCCTGCTAAGTCACAGGTCCCTTGGCGGACACTACGTACAGACACAGAACTACCCATACAATAACACAATGACCCGGGGACCGTCACAAATGACAGAATTATCCTGTGGCTTGCAATCAATTGTAATCGGGCTCTCATGCCCCCGTATAAATGCCTTCCATGGCATATAAGTTATGTGTTGGTCCCCGGGTAGGCGAGTAGACAAGAAGGGGGGTTGAATTGTCCCCCACGATCGATAATAAATTAAAACTAACACAACGGAATTAACAACTTTGAACGAGATTGAAGAAATTAGACTAAGCGAGGTAAACTTAGTTCTCTCAATCTCACCGTTCACACATGAACATTCAACCAATATAAACAATTAAACATGCATCCATAAAAGCAAACCACAAGATGCGGGATTTTTAAGGTGGTTCGGGACCACGACGGGCTCCCTACGTCCACCCCTCACCAAACTCGATGAGGCTTCACTCGGGGATAAATCCCCAACACGGAGACGACGCTCCAATACGCACACGAGGATAAATCCCCACACACACACGGAGCAAAACTCCAACACACACGCGTAGGGCGATGCCTACGCAACCACACGGGAGTAAACTCCCAACCACACACGGAGAACACACCCCACAATATGCCTAAGCACACACGGGGATATGCTCCGCACCACACGACGCACATGCGTCAACACAAACCACTCGGAGAACCCTTTTCTCCGAACACCCACACAAGAAATCGTTTATAGGTTTGTAACAAGTTAACAAATGAATGCTCTAAGTTCAAAACATGTGCTAAAGAATAAAATAAGAAAGATTCAACAACCACAAAGCTCCCCCTTCAATTGAATCTCCGACTCTTCTTGGTTCGATGTCAGATGATGGCGATTTTGGCGTCCTCTTGTTCCTCTCCTCAATCCGCTTCTTTTCTTCTTCTACCACGAGCTCCAAATCTTCATGGATGTAGATGATAACCACCTTGCAAGAGCTCCACCTTGTTTTCCCCCTTTTCTTCACCTACAAGAAAGAACAAATGAGCATTAGGGCTTTTTCTCTAACAAATTCGTAACTCATATTTATATGCAAGGTAGAGAGCCCAAAAGACACATAAAACCCTTCCCATACATGTTAGAAACACCCTAATAACATTAGGAACCATTGGGGGGTGTTTTGGTAAAGTTTAGAAAGGTTTAGAATGGGTTTCAATCAGGTTCACAAATCCCGTGCCGGAATGGGTCGACCCCATGGGTCGACCCCTGGACAACCAGAGGGCGGGCAAACAAAAAATACAGTATCAGTCCCATGGGTCGACCCCATGGGTCGACCCATGCAGGCAGACTGCATGACATGAGTTCTGTCCAGCCCAAAACTTCTAAGGGTCGACCCTATGGGTCGACCCCTGCAGTAGGGGTTAGAAAAACCTATTAAAACACCATTAATTCATGGGAAAATAAATGAATAAATATTATCAAAATCCCATGATGATTAACCATGAATTTTCAATCGGAAAAACATGATAAAGGAAGAGGTTAGATGAGAATTAAAATTCATGAACCAAGCATTAACTCTTTGAACTAGTTCACATAAAAATACATCATTGAACACATTCAAGTATGTAATTGACTTCTCAATTCAACCATCAAAAACACATTCACCATATGACAAGGTTTTGATATGATGAACATGAATCTCTCACTTAATCAAATAAAATGACATGGGAGCTCAACCATTCAATCACTTTATCGAATCAACCAAATCTTCAACATCAAAATGCTTCATAACACAAGTGTTAACAATTATGCCAAATGTAAAGCATGCATAATATCATGGAACCACATTCATTCAAATGGCATTCTTGTTGATTAAAAATTAACATTCATGAAGCATTATCTCACGAGAAGCATTGATATAAGCAAGGGATCATCATCATACATACATTGAAATCACAATCACACCATCAATAATATGCATGGACATACTTGAGCATGTGACAACCCTCAAAGAACTCATGTGAACTCATGTGAAACATAAATTAAACACATTAACCTTTTGTCAAATCAAATGACCATGAATCCAAGTAATGAGCAAGCGTCATTAAAATCACATTCATCAAATTTCCAGTTATAAGGTTGAGGATATTTCAAGCCCAAAAATCTTAAAAGAAAAATGTATGAAAGTACCCAACCAAGAATTTAAAAGTCTATTTGATGAAATGTATGAAACATAGTGGGAGTCGACATGAGACAATGAATGAGTTAACTCCCTTTTGCAAGAAGAGCTTCATTGATGGACTCCTTTAAGTTCTAAGCATGAGCCATGGATTTTGTTCCTACAAGACAAGATAAATATAGCATTAGTTCCTTAAACACCAATGATTCATATGACTTTCAAGAGTGAACCTTGAAGCCGTCTTTCAACTCATCAATCACGATATGCACATGTTGCTCAATGAAACACATACACACACAAACACAATCGTTTTGATATCATTGAAACCAAACATCAACTATGGGATGCAACAATCTCCCCTTTTTGGGGATGACAAAATGATGTGTGTGATAGAGTAGTGTTGCAAACATCTTTATGAAAGACCAAGCATTGAGCATGAACATTGAGCACATACATCAATTCTCCAATTCTTCCCCAAAATAACACCATTCAAACATTGAGTACACACAAATATTCTCCCCCTTTTTGTCATCTACAAAAAGACATGGGGTGATGTGACAAGAGGTGAACGTGTTAGGCCAAAAGATATGATACCAATGTAAATGCCAAGTATTACTAATCAAAGGCCCAAAGTATGATACCAAATATTTTTCAGATGCCAATTGGTTCTCAAATTGCATGATAGCAATTGTTGGGGTCAAATTAAAGGCCCAAAGATTTGCAATTTTTATTCTTGAAGAATTGGCCCAAAGATGTGATACCAAAAGTTGGAAGAACTCATTTCAGTATTCATGCAACATGATGTGTTCAAGATGATGCATTTTAAAATGAACTATACCAACTATTGAATACCAATTGTTGAAAAGTATGAATTGCTCAAGATGATTTCATGTATGAACTATATACATGCTGAAAATGCCATACATGAAAATATGCATATGATGAGCGTCATCTTTCAAATGCAATGCAAATGCACTATGGGAATACTAGTCATGAAAGATATGAAGCTATGCACATGATGAATTCTTTTCTTCAAATGCAAGGTTTATGCTCATAACTAGACTCAAGGGGAATACATGAACATGCAAGCATACAAGCACAATCGTCATGCACACATATAGTACATATATTAACTCCCCCTATATGAGGTACGGGTTAAGAAAAAGACATTTGATTCAAATTTAAGAATGTAAGACATGAAGCATAACTAAGATATTTGTGTATACACAACTAGATGTACTACATAAACCATGAATGTAGGCAAATTCATAAAATACATACATCACAAAAATGCACATGTGAAATGTGAGACAATGACTAATGAGCTTCAAAACATATGAATTTTCAGATTTTCTAAAGAACACTAGAAGGTAATCTCATCTCTACACTTTCACTTTATATTCTCGACTATCGGTAGCTTCGTACAACCCCTATTTTATTTCTTTTAATAGACTTCACCTTTGGACGCGAGTTTCCTCATATGTCTCAATGGGGATTCCCGGCTACTTGGATTCGTCACACATATGGATTGTTGTTTCTCCTTTCGACACGATTTTCCTCCTTTGTTTCAGGGGGGATTCCCGGTTACTCGGATCCACATACCACTTATTGAATTTTTGTGGGGTAGGTAGCTTTTTCCTCACGATTACTCTTTAATGTCCATGTAGAGATTCAAGTTCCCTTTAAAGTGTTGGAATGAATTTTTTAAATCCTTATCAATGAAAGTCATTAAATTCATTAAGTTCAAGAGTGTGGGGATAAATTTTTATTTTGCATGTATAAAATAAATTTGACAAGACACGGCTATGACTCCCCCTAAATGTATACACGGTAGGAAATAAATCCTCCCCCTTAATATATGAGATGTATCACATATGAATAAAATCACTGCATTGTTATTTATCAAGGAGGTGAGGTCTTAAATTTTCCAAGAAAGTGTTTCATAAACTAAATACATACATGCATGCAAGGGTTCATGGAAACATTCATGTAAGCATTCATGAATCAAGATATGTATGAGACTCATATTCACAATGATATGCAAAGATCTATGAATGATATGCAAATATGTCAATGCATTCTTTTTATGCATATTTTCAGTTTTTGCAATAACTTGAGCATTTAAGAAGAGCATGAAGCAGGTGAATGCATGAGATGGATTTTCAATGAATTTTGCACTGAATCATGAGTATTTTATTTCAGATTTCATCATGAAAAGTCATGTCCCTTAGAATCTAAATGTTCAACCATGATCATTCAAAGATAATATTTCATGAGACATAAGCTTCAGTTTGAACATGATACGCCCTGTATGTGTGAATATACAAATAACCAAGTGTCCAACAGATTTCACACAAAATTGGCAAATGAGCAAGATAAGTGTTTGAACATCTATTAACAAGAATAGATTTCTAAACATGTCAAACAACTTATCAATTTAGCAAATCAATCACACATGGTAATGAGCTTTAAACTGAGCCATGATCACATTCAATATCAATTGTTGCATTTGATCAAGCAAGTCCATAGTTCAGAAAATTTTGCCTTATGAAACAAGAGAATTTTTCAGATTCAATTTGAGAGATATTACAGTTCAAAGGTAGATTTGATTTTATTCAAAAACATGTTTTCTCATAAGCTAGACAGTTGAATTTTCTGAATTTTGGTACTATGCGGAGAACATAGGTCTGAAGATCACCATCACGCGTAGTGGAAGTATCCAGTTGAACGTAGTCCAACCATCTCTAACCACCATTTGATATACCAAATATTCATCCATTGAAGATATGTATGGCTTGTAAAGAATTTAGAGCATAACATGAGAACACACCAAAATGTCATCCCAAAACATCAAAACCATCAAATTTCATAATGAAAGAGCAAAGTCGGGGTTTTACCAAGTGAGTGTGCCTTATTCTTTTTTATTGGAACCCCTTTCATTCTTTATTTATCTCAAGACACACTTTCATCAAAGCCAATTCATTCAATGGATTTAGACACCTAAGCCTTCTTGGGTCCCTAGAGGTTAGTAGCTTTCTTTCCAAACACATCTTTCTTCCATTTCATTGCCTTCATGTCATCATCTTCTATGATCCTGCAATCCTCAAGTACATGTCCATAAATTCCACAATAGTAGTAATGAGGAGGAGCAGTTTTAGCAAGGGTCTTTCTTTTGGGAGCAAAAGTGTTTTCAAAAGTATTCCATCTCCTATTTCTAAAAGATCTAGATTTAACAGAATTAAACCTAACATTTATCCTAGAAGCATGGAAATACTCAGTTTTCAAAAACCAACATTCTTTTATGACATGACCGTATTTCTCACAATGAAAGCAACAAGAAGATGTGGGTCTATGGAATGGCTTTCCATTGTTTGCATGAGTGTTCGTGAATGAATTTTTCTTATGGGAGGCAAAGCTTTTAGCATGGGAAGCATGTTCATTTCTGAATTTTCTTTGAAAGTTAAACTTAGCATTTATGGCATGAAAATCATCATTTTGCTTCACAAAATAATTATCAATGACATGGCCAAGTTTGTGACAATAAGAACAAGAAATATTCCTTTTTCTCTTGAAAACTTTTTGTTCAACTTTCTACTTTGAAAATAAGTTTTCATCGTGTGGCCTAGCTTACCACAATGAAAGCAAGAAATATTTCTTTGTGATTTGAAAACATTTTTCCCTTTGCATGTAAACGTGTCATCCTCTTTCATGACAACAGAATCATCAATCACATGTCCAAACACCCCACAATAGAAACATTCAACATTACACTTCGATTTTTGAAATCTATTTGGCATGGTTGGTTTGACATTTTTCTTTTTCGTAAAATCATTTTCAGACATTTTTGTTTGTGCAATTAAAGGTGGTGCTTTAGAAGTGCTCGGAATATCAGATGCATGAACAAATGAAGTTTTCAATTTGGATTCAAAAGACTTTTTGTTGATTGGGATGTATCCAAGACCCTCCTTTTGAAAGTTCACCTTAGCACCCAATATTTGATTCAAATTTTTCTTCCCTTTGACAAATCTAGACAAATCATCTTTTAAGCTTCGCACTTCTTCTTCAAGAGCAGAAACATGCAATTCGGCACTCGTGATTTCTTCTTCACATGCACAAACTTTATCATTCAATAAGCAATTCACAGATTTGAAGTTTTCATTTTTTTCCTTGAGTTCTTTGTTTTCAACATTTATAGAATACAATTTTTCAGCCAATTTCTCAAGGACTTTCTCAGTTTCAGCAAGTTTTGGAATCCTAGCAAGCATTTGTTCATTTTCAAATTTCAACAACATATTTTCTTTTTTAAATTTATCAAGACTTTTCAAGCTACCTTCAAGCAGAGAAATTTGAATTTGTATGACACCATTTTTCCTTTTAAGTTCCTCATTCTCATTCATTATGCTCTTGCTATCAATTTCAGAATCAAGAAGTTTTTCAAACATCTTATCATCATCAGACAATGAAGCAAGCTTGATCTTAAGAGACTCTTCATTTTTCTCAAGCATGGAAATTTGAGACAACAAAAATTTATTTTGTTCCCGTAATTCATCACATTCATGTTTAATGTGAAGAGATGTATTATATTTTCTGGCCATTTCGACATCTTCATTCAAGTAAGAGTTCTCATCTGAAAGTAATTCAACTTTAGATTCAAGAGATTCATTTTGATCTTTTAGATTTTCAATTTTCTTTTCCAAGATTTTACAATTTTCACATGATGAGTTAGCATGCACATTTTCACATGAAGCAGAGGAATTCACAACATCTTCAATTTTCTTTGTCAGTTTCTTATTTTCAGATTTGACCTTTTTATATCTACCTAACAATTCCTCATAAAGCTCCATTAGCTCTTCAAAGGAAATTTCTCACCTTCGGATCCTACCTCCGAGCTTTCTTTGATTTCTTCATCATTGGCCATGAAGCTTGAGCCGACTTGTGAAGTCTTTTCATTGGCTTCATACTTTGCCAATTGATCCCACAAATCTCTTGCTGACCTGTACGAAGAAATTTGAGAGAGAATATTAGATTCTACACAATTCCTTAAAACATTCAAAGCATGAAGATTAATTTCATTTTTCTTCACATGCTTGTCATTCCACTTAGCTTCATTTGATGGGAGTTTATGTGGACCGTTACATATGACTTCCCAAGTTTCAAGTTCATTCAAGCCAAAATAAGCACACATGCTATTTCTCCAAGAAATATAGTTGTTACCATTATAACATGGAGGAAGAATAAAGCTAGACATGTTGCTAAATGAAACTCGCCGAGGGATCTCTCTATAGGTCGTGAGACCTCAAGAAAATAGAGGCGTGGCTCTGATACCAATTATTGGTCCCCGGGTAGGCGAGTAGACAAGAAGGGGGGGTTGAATTGTCCCCCACGATCGATGATAAATTAAAACTAACACAACGGAATTAACAACTTTGAACGAGATTGAAGAAATTAGACTAAGCAAGGTAAACTTAGATCTCTCAATCTCACCGTTCACACACGAACATTCAACCAATATAAACAATTAAACATGCATCCACAAAAGCAAACCATAAGACGCGGGATTTTTAAGGTGGTTCGGGATCACGACAGGCTCCCTACGTCCACCCCTTACCAAACTCGGTGAGGCTTCACTCGGGGATAAATCCCCAACACGGAGACGACGCTCCAATACACACACGGGGATAAATCCCCACACACACACGGAGTAAAACTCCAACACACACGCGTAGGGCGATGCCTACGCAACCACACTGGAGTAAACTCCCAACCACACACGGGGAACACACCCCACAATATGTCTAAGCACACACGCGGATATGCTCCGCACCACACGATGCACATGCGTCAACACAAATCACTCGGAGAACCCCTTTCTCCGAACACCCACACAAGAAATCATTTATAGGTTTGTAACAAGTTAACAAATGAAAGCTCTAAGCCCAAAACATGTGCTAAAGACTAAAACAAGAAAGATTCAACAAGCACAAAGCTCCCCCTTCAATTGAATCTCCGGCTCTTCTTGGTTCGATGTCAGATGATGGTGATTTTGGCGTCCTCTTGTTCCTCTCCTCAATCCGCTTCTTTTCTTCTTCTACCACGAGCTCCAAATCTTCATGGATGTAGATGATAACCACCTTGCAAGAGCTCCACCTTATTTTCCCCCTTTTCTTCACCTACAAGAAAAAACAAATGAGCATTAGGGCTTTTTCTCTCACAAATTCGTAACTCATATTTATATGCAAGGTAGAAAGCCCAAAAGACACATAAAACCCTTCCCATACATGTTAGAAACACCCTAATAACATTAGGAACCATTGGGGGGTGTTTTGGTAAAGTTTAGAAAGGTTAAGAATGGGTTTCAATCGGGTTCACAAATCTCGTGCCGGAATGGGTCGACCCATGCAGAGGGCGGGCAAACAAAAAATAGAATCTCAGTCCCCAGGGGTCGACCGCATGGGTCGACCCATGCAGGTAGACTGCATGACATGAGTTCTGTCCGGCCCAAAACTTCTAAGGGTCGACCCTATGGGTCGACCCCTACAGTAGGGGTTAGAAAAACCTGTTAAAACACCATTAATTCACGGGAAAATAAATGAATAAATATTACCATAATCCCATGATGATTAACCATGAATTTTTAACCTGAAAAACATGATAAAGGAAGAGGTTAGATGAGAATCAAAATTCATGAACCAAGCATTAACTCGTTGAACTAGTTCACATAAAAATACATCATTGAACACATTCAAGCATGTAATTGACTTCTCAATTCAACCATCAAAAACACATTCACCATATGACAAGGTTTTGATATGATGAACGTGAATCTCTCACTTAATCAAATAAAATGACATGGGAGCTCAACTATTCAATCACTTTCTCGAATCAACCAAATCTTCAACATCAAAATGCTTCATAACACAAGTGTTAACAATTATGCCAAATGCAAAGCATGCATAATATCATGGAATCACATTCATTCAAATGGCATTCTTGTTGATTAAAAATTAACATTCATGAAGTATTATCTCACGAGAAGCATTGATATAAGCAAGGGATCATCATCATCCATACATTGAAATCACAATCACACCATCAATAATATGCATGGACATACTTGAGCATGTGACAACCCTCAAAGGACTCATGTGAACTCATGTGAAACATGAATGAAACACATTAACCTTTTGCCAAATCAAATGACCATGAATCCAAGTAATGAGCAAGCGTCATTAAAATCACATTCATCAAATTTCCAGTTATAAGGTTGAGGATATTTCAAGCCCAACAATCTTAAAAGAAAAATGCATGAAAGTACCCAACCAAGACTTTAAAAGTCTATTTGATGAAATGTATGAAACATAGTGGGAGTCAACATGAGGCAATGAATGAGTTAACTCCCTTTTACAAGAAGCGCTTTATTGATGGACTCCTTTAAGTTCCAAGCATGAGCCATGGATTTTGTTCCTACAAGACAAGATAAATATAGCATTAGTTCCTTAAACACCAATGATTCATATGACTTTCAAGAGTGAACCTTGAAGCCATCTTTCAACTCATCAATCACGATATACACATGTTGCTCAATGAAACACATACACACACAAATACAATCGTTTTGATATCATTGAAACCAAACTCCAACTATGGGATGCAACAATCTCCCCCTTTTTGATGATGACAAAACGATGTGTGTGATAGAGTAGCGTTACAAATATCTTTATGAAAGACCAAGCATTGAGCATGAACATTGAGCACATACATCAATTCTCCAATTCTCCCCCAAAATAACACCATTCATAAAACATTGAGCACACATAAATATTCTCCCCCTTTTTGTCATCTACAAAAAGACATGGGGTGATGTGACAAGAGATGAACGTGTTAGGCCAAAAGATATGATACCAATGCAAATGTCAAGTGATACTAATCAAAGGCCCAAAGTATGATACCAAATGTTGTTCAGATGCCAATTGGTGGTCAAATTGGTTGATACCAATTGTTGGGGTCAAATTAAAGGCCCAAAGATTTGTAATTTTCATTATTGAAGAATTGGCCCAAAGATGTGATACCAAAAGTTCGAAGAACTCATTTCAACATTCATGCAGCATGATGTGTTCAAGATGATGCATTTCAAAATGAACTATACCAACTATTGAATACCAATTGTTGAAAAGTATGAATTGCTCAAGATGATTTCATGTATGAACTATATACATGCTGAAAATGCCATACATGAAAATATGCATATGATGAGCGTCATCTTTCAAATGCAATGCAAATGCACTATGGGAATGCTAGTCATGAAAGATATGAAGCTATGCACATGATGAATTCTTTCTTTCAAATGCAAGGTTTATGCTCATAATTAGACTCAAGGGGAATGCATGAACATGCAAGCATACAAGCACAATCGTCCTGCACACATATAGTACATATAGTAACTCCCCCTATATGAGGTACGGGTTAAGAAAAGGGCATGTGATTCAAATTCAAGAATGTAAGACATGAAGCATAACTAAGAGATTTGTGCATATACAACTAGAAGTACTACATAAACCATGAATGTAGGCAAATTCATAAAATACATACTTCACAAAAATGCCCATGGGAAATGTGAGGCAATGACTAATGACCTTCAAAACATATGGATTTTTAGATTTTCTGAAGAACATGTGGACGCCAAAAAATGTCGATGAGGATCATACGGCATGCACGTCTCGACACTCGAGAGCAAGCCGAAGATGGAAATGCCGAACAAATCTCATGCCTCGCCCGATCAGGATGAGAACCCGCTTGGTGGTCCGCTACCCGTTAAGGAAGCCCCCAAGGCGGAAGATACAACCACAACTCCACAGCCGTCCGTATCGAGAGCTGAATCAAAGAAGAGTCGGGAACTCCGGTACAGCCTCAGTATGCACCGAAAGTTACACAAAGTCTGGGATCAAGCCCCAAAGGCTGCAAATGGAATATTATAGAGGTCATGCATTACAACTAGAACACTCCAGGAGCGCCAACACTCGAATAAATGGCTGCGACTTCGAAAAGAATCCATTTGAGGCTTAAAACGGCGTGAAAGGGCCTTAAACCGGCGCGCTCTAAACCGGCGCGCCCCTCCTTGCTTGGCATTGAACCGACGCGGCCCTTGTGTGCTGATAATCCTGCGCGCATAACTCTGCGCCGTTTTAACCAAAGGGCCATCCCATCTATATTCCGATGCTCTATTTCCGGATGAATCTCACACGAAGTCCAGAGAGGAGAAGAACAGTGGCATTCAATGCCCGTCCCATAGCCATTTAAAGATCCCGGAGCTGTGCACACCCCAACTCGACAGCGCAACGGTGGTAGCAGCAGAGGCCAGCACCGACGGTGGCAGCAATAGTAGATCTCCAGACAAACCTACGAACATCCCGTCCTCGGATGAATGGCAGCGTACGGCGCGAACCAGCGGCATCCAACGCAACGAGTCAACTCCCAGCGTTGCTGCGAGCAAGGCAGAGGTGGCGGGAATTCTCCCCCACTGGCCATTTCTACAAGGAACGCAACATGTCCTATATATAGGTGGGTGAAAGAAGAAGAGAGGTGGCTGCTCGAACCCCCTCGGCTGTATGCAGTGAAGAGAAGAAGAAAAAGAAGAGGAGAAGGCCACCTGAAGAGAAGGAAGCTCCACCCATCCACGCCAGAGAGGTGAAGAAAGAAAGAGAGAGGAGAGTGAGAGTGAGAGGTGAGCTCGGAGGGGGAGGAGCTTGTGCTCCGTTCCCCCTCCCCCATCGATGTATTCCCTCCTTTCTCTCTACTGTACTCTCCCCCTTTCTCGCTTTAGGGTAGATTCCCAGCTGTATTTCCCTTTGCAAATGAATAAAAAGAGAAGTTCTTTTCGCAACACACGGTGTTCTTCTGCCTCCCTCTCTTTCCCTCTGCCTTCTCCTCATTCAGGCCCTTCGAAGCTTGCTTCTCCATAGCATGGCCTTCGAAGGAGTCTGTCAGGGGATGAATATTCATGGCCTCTCATGGCACACATTCGTCCCACTTATGAAACCATCACCCGTGAGCTGTGGGAGTTCTTGAAGGCTAGTCCTCGAGCTTCATACACTCACTTATGGGTTATTGGACCGCCGTGAGGTCTACATTTTGAGGTTCACCCCGGAGCAATCCATTTGGTGTTCCTCTATTTTCTCTGGCAAGCGTCAGTCCGGGGGAGGTGCTGCCCAAATTTTGCCAGGGGAAGAACACGTAAGAACAGACAGACGAACAACTAAGCCCCTTGAATCAAGCGGAATCTCTGAGTTCCTGCACAAACTCTTCAAACGAAACACTTGAATCTTCATGCCAATCCACCTTAATAAACAACTAAAACACTTAAACTCTCTTTCCACAAGCTTAATCCATCAATAAGATGAATAAATCAATCAACAGATTAATCTGCAAGTTGAAGAAACAAGAACAGAGCAAAAGGAATCAAACAGAGCGAAATAAAACCTCGCAGGAGCTTAACCCGGCCCCCCCTAATCCGGCGTGGGCTAATCCGGCGCGCTACCCCCCCCCCCCCCGCGCCGGATTAGCTCCACACTCAAATCCACTTCGGAATTCCTGAGCTCAAACCGGCGCGCCCCCCCTTTATTGCCCATAACCGGCGCGCCCCCTTGTAATGCCCATAGCCGGCGCGCCCCCTTTGTGATGCCCACAACCGGCGCGCCCCTCTCTTCTCCCTTATCCGGCACGCCCCCCCTTCTTGCACCGATTAAACTGGCGCGCCCCTATTCTCTCTTGGTATCTTCCTTGTCACGCCCCGAACAAGGCGGAAATATCGGGACGTACAGTCAGAGGCAAGCAGGAAAGAGAGAGAACTAATCTAAATACACAAGTGCTATGGAAAGGAAATACTAAATGATCATTAAACAACCAAACTGATACAATAATCTCAAATGCAACTTAATACAACTTGGAATAACAACCACTAAGACTCAACAACAACTGAAACTAAATGATCTCCAAACACAACAAACAATAAGTACACCGCTAACACACTAGAACTGATACACTCAAGACATCACTCCTGCCCTTCCCCGTCGGTAAGCGCGTCACCTGAGAAGCCTGGAAAGGGGGAAACAACGGGGTGTGAGCTAACGCTCAGTAGGAAATAACAGACATGTATAAGTGATTAACAGTTTAATTACATTTTCAAAATATCATGCTACAAACGATAATGCAATAAACAACGGTAATAACAAGATCTTGCAAGGTCAAGAAATACAATTGATAATGATTATCAAGGATAACAGATACAAGAATTTACTACAGGAGATATAACAATGAGATATGAGTAAGGAATTGGCCAACAAGCAAGTATTTTAAACATCTAACCAAGTATGATCAAGTAACAAGTAACAAGTACAAGATATTTTTGTCGTAGACGCCAACACTCAGGCAAGTACTTCGGTGCAATGCCCCACCTTGTCATTAACATCCCATGGGCTCACTAACTTTCGGGCGCTCTCCCCAGGACCAGACCGGGCCCTTATGATGCGATGGCATTGATTTACTGGGCCCAACGTCCCATCCGTCCAGACATTCAATCAATTTTAATGGCCAATTAATCAGAGGAATTTCTGCCATAAGTTCAGATTTAAAGGACTAACCTTGTCCTTGGATTCAAGAGTACAAAACACGGTCAAACTCATCTCCAAGAGATGTGCGGTCGTAACAGAACCGCTTGAAGGATATCTACGGTTCATACAGGACCGTACATACAAGAACTGGGCTGAAACTCAACCCGTGAGGGCAAGAAACGAACGGCTGACAGCAGGCCGCCCTAAGGTAAGAATAGTGCAATATAGGCCGCTCATGTCCAGAAGACATTAAGGCCCAAGAACGAAATATACGGTCCATACTGGGCCGTATAAAGATATGCGGTCACGATCGGCCCGCCTAAGAGGTTATGCGGTCACATGATAACCGCGCATGCCTCTATTTGATCCAAGACTTAAACCAGCGGTTTAAGCTCACAAAACAGGGTATGCTGGTGTTAACCAGGTTCTAATCATGATTATAATGATGTTCCAAGATGACGGTAAGACCGCCGGATAGAGTTTCCGGGGGTAAAACCGAGACTAGTACGCTAATCGGCCAATCGGCTTCGCATAAAGTGGGAAAGTTAAACATGCTGTTCTACTGTAGTACAGCAGCTAAACAGCAAGTTAACAGTCATATTAATCCTAATGCCAAGCTAATTTATCAGGGATTAGGTTATATATTAATCCAAGATGCCAAGAAAATAATTTAAGATGATAACGAGTTCGCGTAAGTCGCGTAGGCACGAATGACAAGCAATAATCAGAAATTTAGTTGCATATTTAAACAGTTATTAAATGGGTTTCTATTTCACTAATTGCCCTTAATGACATGCAAATGAATGCATTAGAACATAAATTAAGTCACTCTCTGTGGGGATAAACGGTTCTATATGGACCGTACAACTTACTGGGCATTCCGGGGCCGAACAGGGGTCACTCTGTGACACAGGGAGATGGACGGTTCCTCAGGGGCCGTCCATGGGTTTCTAATTATAAATTGTCATTTGAAACTAAAATGGATGCATCATAATAATTACTAAGTCAATTACTGGGTAGATAAACGGTTCTCGGTGAACCGCACAACTATCAGGCTTAACGGGGGCTGAACGGGGGCTGAACGGGGTTCAAACTGTCCTCAGGGAGTTGGGCGGCTCTCCCTGGGCCGCCCAAGTAGTTGGGCGGCTCTATCTGGGCCGCCCAAGGGGTTGGGCGGTCCTGGCAGGGCCGCCCATCCCTGGGTTGTGCGGCCAGTAAAGGGCCGTATAAGTATATGTGGTCCATTCTGGACCTTATATCCAGATATGTGGTTCCTTAGGAACCGTTCAACCTGGGATGAGTGGTTCTTGAAAAACCGTTTATATAAGGGCATGCTAGGGTCAAAATTGGTCAAAAGGTGGGCTGGAGTTGGACGGTCTATCGTAAGACCGCCCATCTCTGGGTCTACGCCGGTCATCCCTGCCGCGTCCGGTGAACACCGGGAGCTAGGGTTTGGATAGGGTTACACTAAAATGATCATAACTAATGCAATTGGACTCCAAATAAGGGGATTTTGGTATCAATGGAAAGCTAATACAAAACTCTACCTATCTGCAAGGTCAATTTCATGATCAATTACTGGAATCGAGATCTATTAAGGCAGGAACACAAGAAACCCTAATTCTGACATGCTGTGACTAAAACGTTAAATTCTCTCTACATACAGAATGAAATTTGGGGATTCTTGGCTCAAATGAAAGCTACTTCGATGGTGAATCCAACCATATAAGATATGGTTCATGAGGATTAAGATTAATACTTCGAAAGCATAAATCAATTCGGATGAACACATCAAGAACACATCAAACTAGGTCTAAAACATGCTGTTACTATAACTAGAAATTCTCTACACATGCTTCATTAAACATAGGGCTTTCTACGTTAAATGAAAGCTAAGATCATGCTTATCATATCATATAAGTTAATTTAAGTTTGGTCTGTTACACCTACCTGAATCGAAGATTGAAAACGGGGCTAGAAATGAAGAACGAACTAGAATACCCTTCAGAAAAGCCTCGACTGCTCTCTACACACCTGATAAAAATTGGGGCTTTCAGTCCCAATGGATAGATCTCGTCGAGAGGATCAATTTCCTATACTCATGATCAAGTTTTGGTTGAGAATGCCTACCTTAATTGAAGAAACAAGGGAGGAAGATGGAAGTCGACGGCCTGCCAACACACCTACAAAGATCGCCGGAATTCTCCCCAGATCTGGATCCTCTGCCGACACCACAGCAACCAAAAGAAAGAGGACTCGTAGAGCTTTCTATGTATAGCTCATAGGCCTTCTGGAGAGTTCTGTGCTGGGAGTATTCGGCCGTGGAAGAGACGTGTTAGAAACGGCACCGTGATTGTTGACTTGAGCAAACGCGGCCGAGAGCGCCGCCTAGGGTTAGGTTTTCGCTAAATTTATTGGGGGCTTTTGATCCTTAGATCCTCACCGTTCATTTGGCTCTGGTTTGAGCTCATTTGGTCGAGAATTGAGCCTTAATTTCGTGTTTTAATCCAAGGTTAGGTTTGGGTCAAAAAGTGTGCAATTAAGGGCTTAATCTCTAAATAGATCCCACCACGGATTTATAATGACCCAAAGCCAGAAGATAAAATTGCAATCTACATCGACCTTAACCTGTTTACTATTTTTCTGAATTTTTATAGAGTGGTCGAAATTATCATTATTCTATTTCTAAGGAATTAAATATTAATAAATCCGAATTTCAATTATTAAATCCATAAAAATGCAAATTCTTAATTAACAAGAGCTAAATAAATATATTAAATCTAATAAAATAATTCGGGGTCTTACACCCTCCCCTACTTAAAGGAATTTGGTCCTCCAAATTCACTGCACTAACACTGCGAGTAGGGATAGAGATCGCTCACCTAGAATAAGTCGGGATACCGCTTCCGCATAGTCTCTTCAGACTCCCACGTAGCTTCTTCGGTCCCACGCCGACTCCACTGAATCTTGACCATCGGTATTGAACGATTCCGGAGTTGCTGTTGCTTCCGGTCCAGAACCTTTATCGGTCTTTCCTCGTAGGTCAGATCCTCCTTCAGCTCGAAATCCACATGATGTATAACATGAGTGGGGTCGTACACATACTTCCGTAACATAGAAATATGGAAGACGTTGTGCACGCCAGACAATTGAGGCGGTAAGGCCAGCCTGTATGCCACCTCTCCCACTCTATCTAGAATCTCGAACGGACCAATGTATCTCGGACTCAGCTTGCCATGAATGCCAAATCTTCGGATCCCTCTCGTCGGAGAGACCTTTAAGAATACATGCTCGCCAACCTGAAATTCCAATGCTCTCCTCCTGTTGTCGGCATAGCTCTTCTGTCTTGATTGAGCCACTTGTAACCGGTCCCGGATAATGCGGATGTTCTGTGAAGATTCTGAGACAAGATCCGGTCCAAGCCACTGTTTCTCACCTACCTCGTCCCAACACAACGGGGAACGACAACTTCTGCCATACAAGGCTTCAAATGGAGCCATCTGGATACTAGACTGATAGCTGTTATTGTAGGCGAATTCAATTAGTGCCAAATGCTCATTCCAAGTACCACCAAAGTCAATCATACATGCCCGCAGCATATCTTCCACTATCTGATTGGTTCTCTCCGTCTGCCCATCTGTCTGCGGATGGAATGCCGTGCTGAAATTCAGACGAGTACCCAAAGACTCTTGTAGTCCCTTCCAGAAATGAGAAGTGAATCTAGGGTCTCGATCAGATACTATATTCACTGGAATACCATGCAACCTCACCACTTCCTTCAAATACAAAGCTGCTAGAACATCAACTGTCCATTTAGATTTAATGGACAAGAAATGGGCTGACTTTGTCAGTCGGTCAACAATCACCCAAATTGCATCAAATCCACCACGAGTTCTAGGCATACCCATGATGAAATCCATGCCAATACTCTCCCACTTCCATTGGGGTATGTCGAGTGGTTTCAATTTCCCTGCTGGTCTGAAGTGCTCAGCTTTAACTTGTTGGCAAACTAAGCATTTACTTACGAAGTCAGCGATTTCCCTCTTCATATTCATCCACCAAAAGGATCGCTTCAAATCTCTGTACATCTTAGTGCCTCCGGGATGAATGGTGTATCTGGATCTATGAGCTTCCTCAAGAATCTTGTTCTTTACTGTAGCTTCATCAGGTACACAAGTTCTGCCTTTAAATAATAATCTACCATCATCAGCCAACCCGAAATCAGGTCTGCTGCTCAAGCTTCCCTTGATCTGTACCAGCTCGGGATCATTATCTTGCAAGGACTTGATCTTCATCAATAATTCAGGTTTAAGTTGAATCTGAGCAATCAAAACCCGATCATTGTCAATATTAAGATCCAGACTAGATAACTGTTCCAGTAACTTCCATTCTTGCAACATGAGACTTGACAATCTAGCTACTGGCCTCCGGCTTAATGCGTCTGCCACAACATTGCCTTTGCCAGGATGATACTCAATAGAAAAGTCGAAGTCCTTCAAATACTCCAACCATCTGCGCTGCCGCATATTGAGTTCCTTCTGAGAGAACAAATACTTCAAACTCTTATGGTCTGAAAATACCGTAAAAGATTCTCCATACAGGTAGTGCCTCCATATCTTCAAAGCAAAGACGACTGCTGCAAGTTCCAAATCATGAACAGGATAATTCTCCTCGTGCTTCTTCAACTGCCTAGAAGAGTAGGCAATCACCTTCCCATGCTGCATGAGTACACAGCCTAAGCCAATTCCTGAAGCATCAGTATAAACGACAAATCCTCCTTCACCAGAAGGTAAAGCCAATATAGGTGCAGTAGTCAAACAATCCTTTAGAGTCTGAAAGCTTCGCTGGCAATCGTCTGACCAATCAAACTTGTTCTCCTTGCGGGTTAACCTTGTCATAGGTACCGCAATCTTAGAGAAATCCTGGATAAACCTTCGATAATAACCTGCCAGGCCAAGAAAACTTCTAACTTCCGTCACACTGGTAGGCTGCTCCCAATTCTTCACTGCCTCAACCTTCGAAGGATCCACAGAAATACCTTCATTGGTGATAATATGTCCGAGAAAGGACACTTCTTGCAACCAGAATTCACACTTACTAAACTTGGCATAAAGTTGATGATCTCTCAATAACTGCAATGCCATCATCAGATGTTCAGCATGCTCCACTTCACTCTTGGAATAGATCAAGATGTCATCAATAAATACCACAACCCATTGATCAAGGTAGGGCCGAAATACATTGTTCATCAACTGCATGAAAGCTGCCGGAGCATTCGTTAGACCAAAAGGCATAACGACAAATTCAAAATGACCATACCTGCTGCGAAAAGCTGATTTATGGATATCCTCCTCCTTAATCCGCAACTGGTGATATCCAGATCGAAGATCGATCTTAGAGAAATATTGAGCTCCCGCTATCTGGTCAAACAACTCATCAATCCTCGGCAGTGGATATTTGTTCTTGACAGTCAACTGGTTTAACTGCCGATAATCGATGCATAATCTCATCGAGCCATCTTTCTTCCGAACAAACAATACAGGGGCTCCCCACGGAGCCGTACTAGGACGAATAAAGCCCTTCTCGAGTAACTCCATCAACTGTTGCTTCAACTCTCTCAGTTCCGCAGGAGACATACGGTAAGGAGCCTTGGAAATAGGAGATGTGCCCGGAAAGAGGTCAATAGAGAAGATAACTTCCCGCTCAGGAGGAAGTCCTGGTAATTCCTCTGGAAAGACATCAGAAAAATCTCGGACAATAGGAATGTCCTTGATCTCAATCTGCTGCTCAGGGGTTGCACAGATAAAGGCTAGAAAAGCCTCACATCCTCGCCTCACCAGCTTATCAGCTCGAAGAGCCGAAATAAGCGGTACGGAGTTATGGTGCTTAACTCCCACAAAAGAAAGTCCAGGGTGTCTAGTAAAAGACACAGAGCTAGAACTACAATGAACGTCAACCTCATGTCGAGCCAACCAATCTGCTCCTAGGATTACATCATAATCCTTCATATCCATGCAAATTAAATCAGCTGGAAAGTTCTGCTCACCAATCAAAACCTTACTAGAAGGATAGAAATGTTGGATTGCTGTTCTAGTGCCAATAGGGGTTGAAATCACTAACGGAGTATCCATCATAACCGGTTCCATAGATAATGACTTAGCAAAACTCTGAGAAATAAAGGAATGTGTTGCACCAGTATCAAAAAGAACAAATGCTGGCTTGTCGAGTATAATAAGAGTACCTTCGACGAGTCCACCATCTTCGGCTGTTTCCGCTTCTTCTGCATACAAAGCTTGGAGCTTCCCTTGCGGTTTCTTGAAGACTTGCGGTTTTGCCGGTGTTGTTTGCTCCGCTATCAAAGGACAGTTGGGGATACGGTGCTCTTTGCTTCCACATCGCAAACAGGCGCCCAGCTTGCGCCAGCATTCCTCCACCTTGTGACCTGGACGATCACAATACTTGCATATGCCCTTAAACGGAACCATAGGGCCAGGCTTCTTATCTTCATACTTCGGCATCTTGCCTTTCCATGATCCGGACCCGCTCCACGAACTAGGTCCACTAACATGCCTCTTCTTAATATACCCGGGTTTGATAATCCGGGAACCCGTAGGTTGCTCCTTCTTCGCACCGCTTCCACGGATTCTCTCCGTCATTTCGAGGGTATCTTCCAAAACTTGAGCCTTTCTCACCATCTCGGAATAAGTGGAAATCTCCATTGGTGCCAGTTGGTTGATATAATGCAGCTTCAGTCCGTTGAGAAAACGCTTCGCCTTCATTTTCTCGGTGGAAATAAGGTGTATAGCATATCGAGAAAGCCGTGCAAATTGAGCCTCATACTCCGCCACGGACAAACCTCGTTGCTTCAAAGCCGCGAACTCTGCCGCTTTCTTCTCTTGCACTCGGTCAGAAAAATACTTGCCGTTGAAAAATTCCTCGAACTCCTCCCACGTAACCTGATGATCACCGAGAGTCGCCTTGATAGAATCCCACCAAGTACGTGCATCACGCTCCAATTGAAATGTCGAGAGAAGGACACGCTCCTGGTTGGTGCATTGCATAACTTCAAATATTCTCGCCATCTCATCTAGCCAGTGCTCGGCTTGGTCGGGGTCGGTCGAACCCGCGAATCTAGGCGGATTCATTCCGCGGAAGTTCCGGTATAGATCACCGGTGCCATGTGGTGCCGCTCCTGCCTGAGCCACTTGCTGAAGGGCCTGGGTAAGGCCTTGAACCGTGCGCTGCAGGTTCCTCCATTCGGCGCGATCAGCTGCCATCTACACGAGAAATAGATTACTTAGGTTTAATCAAGATGGATAATTACACGATTAAGAAACGAACTTAACCCAAGTTTCTACCCATTCTCACCAGGTCAGGTCCTAGACTTTAACAAGATTAGGGGTCTAATGCACCTAGACACAACCAAAACTCGGTACCTGGCGGAGATAACCGATCCGAAGACCACTCGCGCAAGTATGCGACCTTCCGATAGGCGTAGCCTAACGTTCGGACAACATCTTTTGATATACCGGGTTATTGGGATGCCATGCAAGAACTTAGAAAATCTAGAACTTAAGAACTTAAGAAAACCTAGGAATGTGAAACCTAGGCTCTGATACCAACTTAACTGTCACGCCCCGAACAAGGCGGAAATATCGGGACGTACAGTCAGAGGCAAGCAGGAAAGAGAGAGAACTAATCTAAATACACAAGTGCTATGGAAAGGAAATACTAAATGATCATTAAACAACCAAACTGATACAATAATCTCAAATGCAACTTAATACAACTTGGAATAACAACCACTAAGACTCAACAACAACTGAAACTAAATGATCTCCAAACACAACAAACAATAAGTACACCGCTAACACACTAGAACTGATACACTCAAGACATCACTCCTGCCCTTCCCCGTCGGTAAGCGCGTCACCTGAGAAGCCTGGAAAGGGGGAAACAACGGGGTGTGAGCTAACGCTCAGTAGGAAATAACAGACATGTATAAGTGATTAACAGTTTAATTACATTTTCAAAATATCATGCTACAAACGATAATGCAATAAACAACGGTAATAACAAGATCTTGCAAGGTCAAGAAATACAATTGATAATGATTATCAAGGATAACAGATACAAGAATTTACTACAGGAGATATAACAATGAGATATGAGTAAGGAATTGGCCAACAAGCAAGTATTTTAAACATCTAACCAAGTATGATCAAGTAACAAGTAACAAGTACAAGATATTTTTGTCGTAGACGCCAACACTCAGGCAAGTACTTCGGTGCAATGCCCCACCTTGTCATTAACATCCCATGGGCTCACTAACTTTCGGGCGCTCTCCCCAGGACCAGACCGGGCCCTTATGATGCGATGGCATTGATTTACTGGGCCCAACGTCCCATCCGTCCAGACATTCAATCAATTTTAATGGCCAATTAATCAGAGGAATTTCTGCCATAAGTTCAGATTTAAAGGACTAACCTTGTCCTTGGATTCAAGAGTACAAAACACGGTCAAACTCATCTCCAAGAGATGTGCGGTCGTAACAGAACCGCTTGAAGGATATCTACGGTTCATACAGGACCGTACATACAAGAACTGGGCTGAAACTCAACCCGTGAGGGCAAGAAACGAACGGCTGACAGCAGGCCGCCCTAAGGTAAGAATAGTGCAATATAGGCCGCTCATGTCCAGAAGACATTAAGGCCCAAGAACGAAATATACGGTCCATACTGGGCCGTATAAAGATATGCGGTCACGATCGGCCCGCCTAAGAGGTTATGCGGTCACATGATAACCGCGCATGCCTCTATTTGATCCAAGACTTAAACCAGCGGTTTAAGCTCACAAAACAGGGTATGCTGGTGTTAACCAGGTTCTAATCATGATTATAATGATGTTCCAAGATGACGGTAAGACCGCCGGATAGAGTTTCCGGGGGTAAAACCGAGACTAGTACGCTAATCGGCCAATCGGCTTCGCATAAAGTGGGAAAGTTAAACATGCTGTTCTACTGTAGTACAGCAGCTAAACAGCAAGTTAACAGTCATATTAATCCTAATGCCAAGCTAATTTATCAGGGATTAGGTTATATATTAATCCAAGATGCCAAGAAAATAATTTAAGATGATAACGAGTTCGCGTAAGTCGCGTAGGCACGAATGACAAGCAATAATCAGAAATTTAGTTGCATATTTAAACAGTTATTAAATGGGTTTCTATTTCACTAATTGCCCTTAATGACATGCAAATGAATGCATTAGAACATAAATTAAGTCACTCTCTGTGGGGATAAACGGTTCTATATGGACCGTACAACTTACTGGGCATTCCGGGGCCGAACAGGGGTCACTCTGTGACACAGGGAGATGGACGGTTCCTCAGGGGCCGTCCATGGGTTTCTAATTATAAATTGTCATTTGAAACTAAAATGGATGCATCATAATAATTACTAAGTCAATTACTGGGTAGATAAACGGTTCTCGGTGAACCGCACAACTATCAGGCTTAACGGGGGCTGAACGGGGGCTGAACGGGGTTCAAACTGTCCTCAGGGAGTTGGGCGGCTCTCCCTGGGCCGCCCAAGTAGTTGGGCGGCTCTATCTGGGCCGCCCAAGGGGTTGGGCGGTCCTGGCAGGGCCGCCCATCCCTGGGTTGTGCGGCCAGTAAAGGGCCGTATAAGTATATGTGGTCCATTCTGGACCTTATATCCAGATATGTGGTTCCTTAGGAACCGTTCAACCTGGGATGAGTGGTTCTTGAAAAACCGTTTATATAAGGGCATGCTAGGGTCAAAATTGGTCAAAAGGTGGGCTGGAGTTGGACGGTCTATCGTAAGACCGCCCATCTCTGGGTCTACGCCGGTCATCCCTGCCGCGTCCGGTGAACACCGGGAGCTAGGGTTTGGATAGGGTTACACTAAAATGATCATAACTAATGCAATTGGACTCCAAATAAGGGGATTTTGGTATCAATGGAAAGCTAATACAAAACTCTACCTATCTGCAAGGTCAATTTCATGATCAATTACTGGAATCGAGATCTATTAAGGCAGGAACACAAGAAACCCTAATTCTGACATGCTGTGACTAAAACGTTAAATTCTCTCTACATACAGAATGAAATTTGGGGATTCTTGGCTCAAATGAAAGCTACTTCGATGGTGAATCCAACCATATAAGATATGGTTCATGAGGATTAAGATTAATACTTTGAAAGCATAAATCAATTCGGATGAACACATCAAGAACACATCAAACTAGGTCTAAAACATGCTGTTACTATAACTAGAAATTCTCTACACATGCTTCATTAAACATAGGGCTTTCTACGTTAAATGAAAGCTAAGATCATGCTTATCATATCATATAAGTTAATTTAAGTTTGGTCTGTTACACCTACCTGAATCGAAGATTGAAAACGGGGCTAGAAATGAAGAACGAACTAGAATACCCTTCAGAAAAGCCTCGACTGCTCTCTACACACCTGATAAAAATTGGGGCTTTCAGTCCCAATGGATAGATCTCGTCGAGAGGATCAATTTCCTATACTCATGATCAAGTTTTGGTTGAGAATGCCTACCTTAATTGAAGAAACAAGGGAGGAAGATGGAAGTCGACGGCCTGCCAACACACCTACAAAGATCGCCGGAATTCTCCCCAGATCTGGATCCTCTGCCGACACCACAGCAACCAAAAGAAAGAGGACTCGTAGAGCTTTCTATGTATAGCTCATAGGCCTTCTGGAGAGTTCTGTGCTGGGAGTATTCGGCCGTGGAAGAGACGTGTTAGAAACGGCACCGTGATTGTTGACTTGAGCAAACGCGGCCGAGAGCGCCGCCTAGGGTTAGGTTTTCGCTAAATTTATTGGGGGCTTTTGATCCTTAGATCCTCACCGTTCATTTGGCTCTGGTTTGAGCTCATTTGGTCGAGAATTGAGCCTTAATTTCGTGTTTTAATCCAAGGTTAGGTTTGGGTCAAAAAGTGTGCAATTAAGGGCTTAATCTCTAAATAGATCCCACCACGGATTTATAATGACCCAAAGCCAGAAGATAAAATTGCAATCTACATCGACCTTAACCTGTTTACTATTTTTCTGAATTTTTATAGAGTGGTCGAAATTATCATTATTCTATTTCTAAGGAATTAAATATTAATAAATCCGAATTTCAATTATTAAATCCATAAAAATGCAAATTCTTAATTAACAAGAGCTAAATAAATATATTAAATCTAATAAAATAATTCGGGGTCTTACATTCCTAAACCGGCATGCCTGAAAGGGAGAAATGATTAATTAAATGAGAGAAAAGACTTAAGGCTAATGAATAAAACTAATAAAAAAGTTTCCCCCTTCCATAATCAAATTTTTGTTTCGGGGGCGCTGCCCCCTTGACCCCCGCAACCTGACCGGGCAGGTCGAACCCCGCGACCTGACCGCGCAGGTCGATCCGCGTGCGAGGGTGCACGTTGGCGAGTTCGGGCTTCACACTTAACAATCTTCTTCCCTCGGACTGCGTATGAAGAAAAAAATGATGATGCCCCACTAGATCGGACTTGGATCTCGGGAGCTTTCGCCCGAACGTGACCACGATCCGATCTTATTCCGGGCCGATAGTTCGTTAGCTCCCGTCTTTTTCGGGATCCGATCCCGCACTCACATTAAACTTGCCGTACCTACGGCAGACATCCGTACGATTTTATCGTCATCCTCGACGCTACTAATACGGACTTCCGTCCGAATAATGAATGGTCCGTTAGGGACCAACATATATGTCGGGATCCAATCCCGCACCCACATGAAGCTTGCCGTACCTACGGCAGATATCCGTATGTCTTTGTCGTGGTCTTCGACGCTTCGGATATGGACTTTCGTCCGAATACTGAATGGTCTGTTAGTGACCGACATATATATACTGGGATCTGATCCCGCATTTGCATTAAACTTGCCGTACTCACGGTAGGTATTTGTACGATTTGTCACCGTCTCTTATGCTACAAACACGGACCTTTGGCCGAATGTAAAATGGTCCGCGTATGACCAACAAAATCCGAACGGAATGAGGCGGCACTCGTCTTCCCGCAACCACACGTGTGGAAAAATCAATAAGACCTTCGTGAGTCGCGTTTGGACCTTGGGTTCGCCCCAACCATGGTCATCGCCTGACCCACATCGTAGGCCTATAGCCGGTTATCTCTGTACACATCTTTGTTTTGGAATATAGTCCCGAGACCCTTTCCCGCTGCCCTTCGGCACCGGAAATATTAATGATGCCCACGCAAGCCTCGTTTGGACCGCGGGAGGCGCCCCCGAAATGGTCCTGAATCGATCTCGCACCGGGCCAATAAACTCACTGATTTCCGATCACTCTAACCGGGATTCAAACGAATGTCTCCTGTCCCTTTGAACAATAAACTTGCCATACCCCCGGCATACATATGCTCCGGTTTTCTCGTGACGATTACGTGATTCACAAGCCGGACACTCGTCCGAACATCAAATGGTCAACACACGACCGACATGATCTCGAATGCTTTCTTCTCACCCTCGCACGGGGATTTCAATGTTTCCTAATAGACTTTTCACGGAACTAATTTTCTGGCCATGAGGCCCCTTTTCCTGGCGATTAATCAAGGGTGTTCCCCTCTCCGAGGGGATGTAAATAACGCCGTGACCTTTATGGCGCGGCGGGTTTCAGTCCCGACACGAACCACACAATCGTTTGATTAGTCAGATCGAGCGCACAATAAATCGTCACTTTGTGACTGGCACGCCCACGCACTTAATAAATGGTCACTTTGTGACTGGCACGCCCACTAGATGGGACTTGGATCTCGGGAGCCTTCGCCCGAACGTGGCCATGATCCGATCTTATTCCAGGCCGATAGTTCGTTAGCTCGACCCGTCTTTATCGAGATTCGATCCCGCAATCCCTTTAAACTTGCCACACCTACGGCAGACATCCGTACGGTTTTATCGTCCTCCTCGACGCTACTAATACGGACTTCCGCCCGAATAATGAATGGTCCATTAGTGGTCGACATATATGCCAGGATCCGATCCCGCGCCCACATGAAACTTGCCGTACCTACGGCAGATATTTGTATGGCTTTATTATCGTCTTTGACACTTCAAATGCGGACTCTCGTCCGAATGACGAATGGTCCGTTAGTGACCGACATATATATATCGGGATCTAATCCCGCGCTTGCATTAAACTTGCCGTACTCACGGCAGACATTTGCACGGATTTGCTCCCGTCACCGTCTTGTTTTCTACACGGACCTTTGTCCGAACGTAAAATGGTCCATGAATGACCAGCAAAATCTGAATGGAACGAGACGGCTCTCGTCTTCCGCCAACCACACATGTGGGAATATCAATAAGACCTTCGTGAGTCACGTCTGGACCTTGGGTTCGCCCCAACCATGGTCATTACCTGACGACCACACCTAGGCCTATAGCCAGCTATCTCGGTATACATCTTTGTTTTGGAATCTAGTCCCGGGACACTTTCCCGCTGCCCTTTGACACCGAAAATATTAATGATGCCCATGCAAGCCTCGTTTGGACGGCGGGAGGCGCCCCCGGAATGGTCCTGACTCGATCTCGGACCGGGCCAATAAACTCGCTGATTTCCGACCACTCTAACCGAGATTCAACCGAATGTCTCCTATCCCTTCAAACAATAAACTTGCCGTACCCCGGCATACATATGCTCCAGTTTTCCCTGTGATGATCATGATTCTCTGAAGCCGGACGCTCGTCCGAATATCAAGATGGTCCCTTAAGTGACCGACATATTTCGAATGCTTGTTTCCCTAGACATAGGGCTTTCCGACTGATTCGAGACCGCTATCGGCTTGTTTCTCTCGATATAGTTTCCTGGCCATGAGGCCCCTTTTCTCGGCGATTAATCAAGGGTGTTCCCCTCTTTGAGGGGATGTAAATAACGCCGTGACCTTTATGGCGCGGTGGGTCTCAGTCCCGACACGAACCACACAATCGTCTGATTAGTCAGATCGAGCGCACAATAAATCGTCACTTTGTGACTGGCACGCCCACGCACTTAATAAACGCCAATAAACAGATAAACAACGAACTAAAATAAAAAGTGCGTCCACAAGTCTGGCACGCCCGGTGGGACTGGAACCACCATTCATCTCTTCGCCGGGATTCGGGGCCTCATGGCCTCCTAATAAACAATGTTTGTCTGGTTTGATGAATTGCAGGTGTTGTCTTCGCCAGCCCTGTGGGGGGAAAAGCCGGACCAGGCGTAATTATCTTTAGGGCCTCCAGGACGCTACTCCGAGGCATATGTAGCTTTCAAGAATCATGAAGGCCGCTAAAAAAAAGAGAGAAGAGGAAAAGAAGAGAGGGAGGGGAAATCAAATCCCCCTTTCCAAAAAAAAGAAGAAAAGAAGAATATAAGAATAGAAGGGAAAAAAATGAAATGATAAGAAGAAAGAAGAAAGGAACGAAAAGGGAAGAGAAAGAATCGACGAGAGAAGGTTGTGCGGTCATATCCGTCGGGACCCGTGCTGAACAAAGATTACCACTGTGGGATTGATGCGGTAGAGCGAACCACTCATCCCCTCCCTGAGGGGGTGAGCGCTCTCCTGCACACCCACCTTGGTCTATTACATAAAAAAAGAGAAGAAGAAGAGAAGAAAAGAAAGGACAAAATTTTGGCAAGCATGGCCGACCAAGAGAACGAGAAGAAGGCCGACATCCCACCCGACTCTAGGAGGGTCGAAGTCTGCGGTACAATGCCCTGGCCCGTTCCACCTTCCTGCTGCCCCTATCCGGTATAAAACGGCCCCTCCAGTGGCTGCTAGAAGATCCAATAAGCCGCAACTGTGGCTTAATGAATTCTTGCCCCCTGTGGGGAATGCTTTAACCCGCCATGGGGTATAAGAAGCAAAGACTCTACCCCGCTCTAGGGGCACAAGAAGCTAAGACTATACCTCACCATGGCGACATAAGAAGCAAGATATACACCCCGGCATGGAGGCATACAAAGAAAGAGACAAACTCTGCCTGGGGTGCACAAGAAGCAGAATACACCCCGGCTTGGGGGCACATGAAGAGAATCCACCCCGACTCGGGGGTGCGTAAAGTAAAAGTCATACCCCGACTTAAGGGCATAAGAAGCAAAGGAATACACCCCGACCTGGGGGCACATGAAGAGAATCCACCCCGACTCGGGGGCACATAAAGCAAATGTTACACCCCGACTTAGGGGAATACAAAGAGAAATATACCCCACTCTGGGGTGGAAGAAGCAGAAGAATCTACCCCGGCCTGGGGGCACGATAAGCAACACAATTATACCCTGATCTAGGGGCACGTGAAGAAAAGACCCACCCTGCCTTGGGTGCACAAGAAGCAAAACACACACCTCACGGGAGCACGTGAAATAAAGCTACCCTCCCCCCTTCAGGGGCATAGAAGCCATAAAAGATACACCCCGCTCAGGGGCACATGAAGAGAATCCACCCAGACTCGGCGGCACATAAGGAAAAAGTTACACCCCGGCTTCGGGGGGCACATGAAAAGAATCCACCCCGACCTGGGGGAAAACAGAGTTGCACCCCTCCTCAGGGGTATTCGAGGAAGAAATATACCCCGATATGGGTGCACATGAAGCATGCATCCACCCTGCCATGGGGGCATAAGAAGCAAAGACCATACCCCGCCATGGGGAACACGAAACAAGAAATCACCCCGACCTAGAGGGCACACGAAGGAAGGAACACATGCCTTGCCATTGGGTGCACAAAAAGAGAAACACACCCCGGCCTGGGGGCATAAAAAGGAAACAACAACACACTCCGCCCAGGGTGCACAAGAAGCAAATACACCCCGCCATGGGGGCACAGAAGTAAAGAAGCAGAATCCACCCCGGCCTGGGGGCATAAGAAGCATGAAGTTACACCCTGACTCAGGGGTACGTAAAAATGAAACCCATCCTACCTTGGGTGCACAAGAGATGAAGAACACACCCCCGACCTAGGGGCACGTGAAGAGAAATATACCCCGCCTAGGGGCATAGAAGCCAAAAAGAATACACCCCCGCCTGGGGGCACAAAAGCAAAGAGGCCTACCCCCCGGCCTAGGGGGGGCAAATGAAGAAAAGCTACACTCCAACCTGGGGGCACGTTAAAAGAATACACCCTAGTCTGGGGGCATCAATGAGAAAGGAATAGCAGAACAAAATAAAGAGTCATGAGGCAAACATGGTCTTTGCACCTGCCTCTCTACAAAAGAAGAAGAGAAGAAGGAAAAAAAAGAGAGACGTAAGGCAAACATGGTCTTTGTACCCGCCTCTCCGTATAAGAAGAAGAGAAGAAGAGAAAGAACAGTCATGAGGCAGACGTGGTCATTGAACCCGCTTCTTTACACAAAAGAAGAAGAGAAGAAAAGAAAGAAATGACACACGAGGCGAACATGATCTTTGCACCCGCCTCTCCTCACAAAAAAAAGAGAGAAGAAAAGAAGAGAAAGAAGAGTCACAAGACAAACTTTTACCTCCGACCTTCAGTCATCCAACAAATAGAAACCAATTAAACCTTCTGCCGACGGGGCGTTAAACCGACAAAACCTTCCGCCGACGGGGCGTTAAACCGACAAAACCTTTCGACGACGAGGTATTAAACTGACTAAACCTTTCGCCTATGGGGCGTTAAACTGACAAAACCTTTTGCCTACGGGGCGTTAAACCGACAAGACCCTCAGCCATTGGGGCTTCAATCCGACAGATACTCAGCCATCGGGGCTTCAAGCCAACGGATATCCCACCATCGACCTCCGGGTCGATAGCTATCCAATCATCGGCCCCTGAGCCAACAGCTTTCAATCATCGGCCCCCCGAGTCGACAACTTTTAATCATCGGCCTCCGAGCTGACATCTACCCTAATCATCGGCTCCTAGCCGACAACTTCCCAATCAAAAATTAACATTTTCACTTTGGTTCGGATCCTTCTCCGACCAGAGAATCAAAGAATCGACATTTCACTCTAGTTCGGATCCTTCTCCGTCCAGAGAATCAAAGGATCAACCTCCCACTCTGGTTCGGATCCTTCCCTGGCTAGAGAATTAAAGAATCAACCTTTCACTCTGGCTCGGACCCTTTCCCGATCAGAGAATTAAAGAATCAACCTTTCACTTTGGTTCGGATCCTTCCCCGGCCAGAGAATCAAACAATAAACCTTCCACTCTGGTTCGGATCCTTTCCGGGCCAGAGAATTAAAGAATCAACCTTTCACTTTGGTTCGAGTCCTTTCCCGGCCAGAGAATCAAAAATAACCCTTTCACTTTGGTTCGGGTCCTTCCCCGGCCAGAGAATCAAAGAATAAACCTTCCACTTTGGTTCAGGTCCTTCCCCGGCTGGAGAATTAAAGAATCAACCTTTCAATCTGGTTCGGACCCTTTCCCGATCAGAGAATTAAAGAATCAACCTTTCACTTTGGTTCGGATCCTTCCCCGACCAGAGAATCAAAGAATCAACCTCCCACTCTGGTTCGGATCCTTCCCTGGCTAGAGAATTAAAGAATCAACCTTTCACTCTGGCTCGAACCCTTTCCCGATCAGAGAATTAAAGAATCAACCTTCCACTTTGGTTCGGATCCTTCCCCGGCTAGAGAATTAAAGAATCAACCTTTCACTCTAGCTCGGACCCTTTCCCGATCAGAGAATTAAAGAATCAACCTTTCACTTTGGTTCGGATCCTTCCCCGGCCAGAGAATCAAACAATAAACCTTCCACTCTGGTTCGGATCCTTTCCGGGCCAGAGAATTAAAGAATCAACCTTTCACTTTGGTTCGAGTCATTTCCCAGCCAGAGAATCAAAAATAACCCTTTCACTTTGGTTCGGGTCCTTCCCCGGCCAGAGAATCAAAGAATAAACCTTTCACTTTGGTTCGGGTCCTTCCCCGGCCAGAGAATCAAAGAATAAACCTTCCACTTTGGTTCGGGTCCTTCCCCGGTTGAAGAATTAAAGAATCAACCTTTCAATCTGGTTCGGACCCTTTCCCAATCAGAGAATTAAAGAATCAACCTTTCACTTTGGTTCGGATCCTTCCCCGACCAGAGAATCAAAGAATCAACCTTTCACTTTGGTTCGGATCCTTCCCCGGTCAGAGAATCAAACAATAAACCTTCCACTTTGGTTCGGATCCTTTCCGGGCCAGAGAATTAAAGAATCAACCTGTCACTCTAGTCCGGATCCTTCCCCGGCCGGAGAATTAAAGAATCAACCTTTTAATCTGGTTCGGACCCTCCCCCAGCTAGAGAAAAAAAGAATTAACCTTTCACTTTGGTTCTGATCCTGCCTCGGCCATAGAACAAAAAAATAGAGACCTTTATCTTCGGCTCTTGCAGCCCGTTTCCCAATTTTGGTTCTTGTAGCCCGCTTCCCTGTGGCTCTTGTAGCCTGCTTCTCAGCTTCGGCTCTCGCAGCCCGCTTCCCGACATCGACTCTCGCGACCAGCTTCCTAATTTCGGCTCTTGCGGCCCGCTTCCAATTCCGGCTCTCATAGCCTGCTTCCCCAATTTCAGTTCTTGCGGCCCGCTCCTCTAATACCTTTTACTACCACTACACTTATACGTAACGACAATATGTTCTTACGCAAAAAAAAAAGAATAAAGAGAATAAAAAGAGAACAAAAAATGCTTGGTTACCCTGCTTGCATGCTTGCTTATAATATAGAGTAATACACGCCCTTCAATTTTCTAGGACCTTGTTTTCTTGCTGAATAATAATTCTGCCCCGATTCCGAATGCACATGCGTCACGGCATACGCTCGAATGGAACCCAATTATGATGGGTGCACACGTCAAGGGGAAGAGTCATGGCTGAATAGCTAAGCCCAACTCAGAAAATAAACCTGAGGCGACGCTCCCACACTTAGCACTCAACGTGTTCAATAGCTTTCAACTATGGGGATTGCCCGAATTTCTTCTTAGCACTCTACGGATGCTTGAATTCCTGCACTCGCGTGAAAGGTAATCGTGAGAAAAAAGCTGCATACCCCCACTATAAAAAAAGAAGAAAAAAAAAGAGAGAAAAAGAAAAGAAAAGAGAGAGAAACGTGGAGCCGAGTAGCCGAGAATCCCCACTGAAACAAATGAGGAAACTCGCGCGAAATGGTGAAGCGAATTATAATAAGGACGAATCCTAGTAGCCGGGAATCCCCATTGAGACACATGAGGAGACTCGCGTCAAACGGTGGAATCCGTAATAAAATTATGATAAGGATAAATCCTAGTAGCCGGGAATCCCCATTGAGACACATGAGGAGACTCGCGTCGAACGGTGAAATCCGCTACCAAAATAAATAGATGGGGGCTGTGTGAAGCTACCGAAAGTCGAAAGCCTGAAACTAATGTGTAGACGCTAGAGTAACCCTCGAGTGTTGCTTAGAAAACCTGCATATCCCTATGTTTAGGGCCTTTTGCTCACACGTTTGCTCCTCCACTCCACAAAGAATTACCTCGGGTGAAATGCGTGAATTTAAGCTATGCATGCAAGACATGCGATATCCTCTTGACGGGCGCACCACCCCTTAGTCGTGCCTCGTGGCCCACACTGCATTTGCGAATTATGGGCGTTGTCCCTATCCCATCCCCTATAGAGGGAGCTACCTTATATGTATTTATGTTATGCTTGCTGATGAATGCCTGCATGCTTGAATAAAGGAAATAATAAAAAAAAAATATAAACTCAATTTTGGCCATTGTGGCCTACTTTCCCAGTTCTGGCTCGTGTAGCCCAATCTTGGCCCCCACGGCCTACTTCCCGTCTCTACGGCTTGCTCACCTCCCAACTTTGGCTTCTATAGCCCGCTTCCCCAATTGCAGCCTTCGCGGCCTACCTCTGCAACATCAACTCTAGCCCTCATGGCCCACTTTCCCGGGTTCGGATTTCACAGCCGGTACTCCCGGTGCTTTGAAGAACATCAAATCCTTTCACTCTGGTTCAGGCTTGTTGCCCAGCCAGAGAACAAACAGACCCCTTTCACTCTGGATCGGACCTTCCGTCCGACTAGAGAACAAAAAGATCTTTTCACTTTGGCTCGGACCTACCGTCCAGTCAAAGAACAAAAAGATTTTCTCCAATCTAGATCGGACCTTCCGTCTGGCTAGAGAACTAAAAAGATTCTCTCCACTCTAGATCGGACCTTCCGTCTGGCTAGAGAACAAAAAGATCCTCTCACTTTGGCTCGGACCTGTCGTCCAGTCGGAGAATAAAAAGATTCTTTCCACTCTAGATCGGATCTTCTGTCTGGCTGGAGAATAAAAAGATCCTTTCACTTTGGCTCGGACTTGCCGTCCAATTAGAGAACAAAAAAGATTCTCTCCACTCTAGATCGGACCTTCCGTCCAGCTAGAGAACAAAAAGATCCTTTCACTTTGGCTTGGACCTACCGTCCAGTCGAAGAACAAAAAGAATTCTCTCTACTCTGGTTCGGACCTTCCGTCCAGCCAAAGAATTGAAAGACCCTTCATACAGCTGGTGCCCCCGGCGCATTAAAGAATGAAACAACCTTTCACCCTGGCCCGAGCTTGCCATTCGGGTAAGGAATCATCCCCTTTTCCTTGCGCTAACACTAGCCCGTGTCAGCGACTTGACCACCCCTCCGTCCCTTCGGGTTCACGAACAATCCTTTTGATTTGGACCTTCCGTCCAGGTCATTACATGAACCAACTCTTCTCTCTGTCCCTTCGGGTGACGAATACCCCTTTTGATTTGGACCTCCCGTCCAGGCCATTGAATCAACAAGTTCCTCTCCCCATCCCTCCGGGTGACGAACATCCTTATCGAATCAACAAACTCTCCGCCCCGTCCCTTTAGGCGACGAATCCCTTTCAATTTGGACCCACCGTCCAGACCGTTAAAAGAATAAACCTTCCTCTCTGCCCTCATGGCTCACTTCCCAATTATCGGCCTTGAGCCGACAGCTTTCAATTATCGGCCCCTGAGTCAACCGCTATCTCATTATCGGCGTCCATGCCGACAGCTATCCAAACTTGTTCAAAAAAAAGGAAGAGAAGGAAAAAAAAGGGAAACAAGAAGAAAAAAAGAAGGGAAGAAGAAAAAGAAGGGAAAGAAAAGAAGAAGACAAAAAAGAGAAGAAGAAGAGAAGAAGAGAAAGAGAAGGGAAAATAAAAAAAGGGAGAAGAAAAAAAGAGAGAAGAGAGAAAAATCATCATCAAAGCCTCCGAGGGATGTCGACTCGTCAAGTCCCGTCGAAAATCAAAATATTTTTAGTCCCACCAACGCATAAGACCAGTGGCCCAGACCTTTCTTCTGGTTCCATGAACAAAGAGACCCTTGCTTTGGCACTAACCCCATGCCAATGAACGAACCGCGCCAGCTCCCGACACCCTGTCGGCACTGATGAAGAGAAGAATAGACAAATAAACCACGTCAGTTGCCGACACCCTGTCGGCATTGATGAAGAGAAAAAGAGACAAACATACCACGTCAGTTTCCGATGCCCTATCGGCACTGATGAAGAGACAAAGAGACCAAGCATACCACGTCAGCTCCCGATGCCCTGTCGGCACTGATGAACAGAAAAAGAGACAAACATACCACATCAGCTCCCGACACCCTGTCGGCACTGATGATGAGAAGAAGAGACCAAACAAATCACGTCAGTTCTTGGCACCCTGTCGGCACTGATGAACAGAAGAAGGGACAAACAAACCATGTCAGCTCCTGGCACCCTGTCGGCACTGACAAAGAGACAAAGAGACCAACAAACCAGGTCAGCTCCCGACACCCCGTCGGCACTGATGAAAAGATGAAGAGACAAACAAATCACATCAGTTCCCGACACCCCGTCGGCACTGATGAAGAGAAGAAGAGAAGAATAAACTACCTCAGCTCCCGACACCCTGTCGGCACTAATGAAGAGAAGAAGAGACAAGCAAACCACGTCGGTCCCCGACTCCCCGTCGGCATCGATGAATAAACCAATGGCCTGGACCTTTCGTCTGGTTCCATGAACAAAAGACCCTTGCTTTGGCACTCACCCCTTGGCAATGAATAAACCACCTCAATATCACAAATCCCAGTCCCACCGACGAATTAACCCTTGGCTTGGACCTTCCGTCGAAGTCGATGGACAAAAGAACGCCTTTGCTTGGCTTGGACCTTCCGTCCAAGTCGATGAACGAAAAGAACTTTCTTGCTTGGCTCGGACCTTACGTCCAAGTCAATGAACAAAAAAAAAGAGACCTCCTTTGCTTGGTTCGGACCTTCCATCAAGCCAATGAATAAAAAAAAGAAGAATAAAAAAGGAAAGAACTTTCTCGCTTGACTCGGACCTTCCGTCCAAGTCAATGAACAAAAACAACCTCTTTGCTTGGCTCGGACCTTCCGTCCAAGCTAATGAATAAAAAGAGAAAGAGCCTTCTTACAAGTCGATAAAAAAAAGAAAAGAAAAGAAAAGAAAAGAAGGGAACTTTCTTGCTTGGCTTGGACCTTCCGTCCAGGTCAATAAAAAAAAAACCTCCTTTGCTTGGCTCAGACCTTCCGTCATAGTCAATGAATGAAAGACCCCTTTGCCTTGGCACTCATCCCGTGTCAATGAATAGACCACATCAGCTCCCGACACCCTGTCGGCACCAGCAAATAAACCCTTCACTTCGAACGTTCCACCGGAATGCATAAAATCCTTTTCACTCCATCGGAGCCCTTTCATAAACCTTCGGCTTGGACCTCCCATCCGAGTCGATGAATGAACAATTCTCCTAAACCCAGCACGAGTCATCAACTCCCCCTTGGGATTGGCCTCATCTAAGTCATTTTAGGCCTCTTGCCTAAGATGACGCATAGACCCTTCATCCTTGCTTCGGTATTCACCCAATGCCGATGACTAAACTCCCACTCTGACATCTCAGTCCACGTGCATATGCGGTGAAGCGGTTCCCTCATCCCTTCATTGAAGGAGTGAGCGCTTTCCTGTGAATTTGCACCGGACCAGCATCCTACTGGCTCGGAAGAACAGACGTCCTGTCGAAGAACTCTACACTCGCGGGCCCCGCGCACTCATCCCTCGCTTGCGCCGCCCACGAGTGGGGGGCATTTGTGGACACCAAAAAATATCGATGAGGATCATACGGCATGCACGTCTTGACACTCGAGAGCAAGCCGAAGATGGAAATGCCGAACAAATCTCATGCCTCGCCCGATCAGGATGAGAACCCGCTTGGTGGTCCGCTACCCGTTAAGGAAGCCCCCAAGGCGGAAGATACAACCACAACTCCACAGCCGTCCGTGCCGAGAGCTGAATCAAAGAAGAGTCGGGAACTCTGGTACAGCCTCAGTATGCACCGAAAGTTACGCAAAGTCTGGGATCAAGCCCCAAAGGCTGCAAATGGAATATTATAGAGGTCATGCATTGCAACTAGAACACTCCAGGAGCGCCAACACTCGAATAAATGGCTGCAACTTCGAAAAGAATCCATTTGAGGCTTAAAACGACGTGAAAGGGCCTTAAACCGGCGCGCTCTAAACCGGCGCGCCCCTTTAACATCTTAATCCGGCGCGCCCCTTCAACATCTTAATCCGGCGTGCCCCATTTTTTTTTTCATTTGCCCTTGCTTGGCATTAGACCGGCACGCCCCTCCTTGCTTGGCATTGAACCGGCGCGGCCCTTGTGTGCTGATAATCCGGCGCGCATAACTCTGCGCCATTTTAACCAAAGGGCCATCCCATCTATATTCCGATGCTCTGTTTTCGGATGAATCTCACACGAAGTCTAGAGAGGAGAAGAATAGTGGCATTCAATGCCCGTCCCATAGCCATTTAAAGATCGCAGAGCTGTGCACACCCCAACTCGACAGCGCAACGGTGGTAGCAGCAGAGGCCAGCACCGATGGTGGCAGCAGTAGTAGATCTCCAGACAAACCTACGAACATCCCGTCCTCGGATGAATGGCAGCGTACGGCGTGAACCAGCGGCATCCAATGCAACGAGTCAACTCCCAGCGTTGCTGCGAGCAAGGCAGAGGTGGCGGGAATTCTCCCCCACTGGCCATTTCTACAAGGAACGCAACCTGTCCTATATATAGGTGGGTGAAAGAAGAAGAGAGGTGGCTGCTCGAACCCCCTCGGCTGTATGCAGTGAAGAGAAGAAGAAAAAGAAAGAGGAGAAGGCCACCCGAAGAGAAGGAAGCTCCACCCACCCACGCCAGACAGGTGAAGAAAGAAAGAGAGAGGAGAGTGAGAGTGAGAGGTGAGCTCGGAGGGGGAGGAGCTTGTGCTCCGTTCCCCCTCCCCCATCGATGTATTCCCTCCTTTCCCTCTACTGTATTCTCCCCTTTTCTCGCTTTAGGGTAGATTCCCAGCTGTATTTCCCTTTGCAAATGAATAAAAAGAGAAGTTCTTTTCGCAACATACGGTGTTCTTCTGCTTCCATCTCTTTCCCTCTGCCTTCTCCTCATCCAGGCCCTTCAGAGCTTGCTTCTCCATAGCATGGCCTTCGAAGGAGTCCGTCAGGGGATGAACATTCATGGCCTCTCATGGTCCACATTCGTCCCGCTTATGAAAGCATCACCCGTGAGCTGTGGGAGTTCTTGAAGGCTAGTCCTCGAGCTTCATACACTCACTTATGGATTGTTGGACTGCCGTGAGGTCTACATTTTGAGGTTCACCCCGGAGCAATCCGTTTGGTGTTCCCCATGTTTCTCTGGTAAGCCTCAGTTTGGGGGAGGTGCTGCCCATTTTTCGCCAGGAACAAACGAACAAGCTATTCTCTGAGGGCCAGAACATCATATGTTGGCAGCCTCTGAACCAAACCGAACAATCCTGCACAATGAACACTTCTAATAAAACATTCATATTTTCATGCCAATCCACCTTAATAAACAACTAAAACACTTAAACTTCCTCTCCACAAACTTAACCTATCAATTCGATGAACAAATCAATCAACAGATTCACTTGCAGGTGAAAGAAAGAAGAAACAGAGCACGAAAGAATGAAAGAAAACCTCATAGAAGCTTAACCCGGCGTGCCCTAATCCGGCGTGGGCTAACCCGGCGCGGTACCCCCCCGCGCCAGTTTAGCTTCACACTTAAAAACTCCCTCCATTTCCTGACGCTCTCCCCGGCGCGCCCCTCTTCCTTCATGGTCATTAACCGGCGCGCCCCTTGGCATCCCTCTACCCGGCGCGCCTCCTTGAGCCCCCTTAATCCAGCGCCCCCCCCCCCCTTTGGTGTCCCTTTTCCGGTGCACCCCCTGAGCTACCTTAATCCGGCACGCCCCGCCTTTGTAACACCATAACCGGCGTGCACCCCTCCTTTGTAATACCTTCACCGGCGCGCCCCTCTTCTCTCGTGCTCACCTCCCTTCGCCGGCGTGCTTAAAAGAAAGAATAATTAAACAAAACATAGAGTTTTGAGCTAATGAATAAAACTAATAAAAAGCTTCCCCCTTCCATAATCGAATTTTTGTTCCGGGGGTGCTGCCCCCGGAAACCCCCGCAAGGGGCGTTGCCCCCTTGACCCCCACGACCTGACCGCGCAGGTCGATCCGAGTGCGAGGGCGCACGTTGGCGAGTTCGGGCTTCACACTTAACAATCCGCTTCCCTCGGACTGCGTATGAAGAGAAAAATAATGATGCCCCACTAGATCGGACTTGGATCTCGGGAGCCTTCGCCCGAACGTGGCCATGATCCGATCTTATTCCGGGCCGATAGTTCGTTAGCTCGACCCGTCTTTATCGGGATCCGATCCCGCAATCCCTTTAAACTTGCCGCACCTACGGCAGACATCCGTACGGTTTTATCATCGTCCTCGACGCTACTAATACGGACTATCGGTATATTTTCACTTTAGATTCTCGACTATCGTTTTATGCCCCTACTAAAGTGCGTCCACAGAACACTAGAAGGTAATCTCCTCTCTACACTTTCACTTTAGATTCTCGACTATCGGTAGCTTCGCACAACCCCGATTTTATTTCTTTTAATAGACTTCACCTTTCGGCGCGAGTTTCCTCATATGTCTCAATGGGGATTCCCGGATACTTGGATTCGTCACACATATGGATTGTTGTTTCTCCTTTGGACATGATTTTCCTCCTTTGTTTCAGAGGGGATTCCCGGTTACTCGGATCCACATACCACTTATTGAATTTTTGTGAGGTAGGTAGCTTTTTCCTCATGATTACTCTTTAATGTCCATGTAGAGATTCAAGTTTCCTTTAAAGTGTTGGAAGGAATTTCTTAAATCCTTATCAATGAAAGTCATTAAATTCATTATGTGCAAGAGTGTGGGGATAAATTTTTATTTTTCATGTATAAAATAAATTTGACAAAACACGGCTATGACTCCCCCTAAATGTATGCACGGTCGAAAATAAATTCTCCCCCTTAATATATGAGATGTATCACATATGAATAAAATCACTACATTGTTATTTATCAAGGAGGTGAGGTCTTAGAATTTTTCAAGAAAGTGTTTCATAAACTAAATACATACATGTATGTAAGGGTTCATGGAAACATTCATGTAAGCATTCATGAATCAAGGTATGCATGAGACTCATATTCACAATGATATGCAAGGATCTATGAATGATATGCAAAAATGCCAATGCATTCTGTTTATGCATGTTTTCAGTTTTTGCAATTACTTGAGCATTTAAGAAGAGCATGAAGCAGGTGAATGCATGAGATGGATTTTCAATTAATTTGGCACTGAATTATGAACATTTTATTTCAGATTTCATCATGAAAAGCCATATCCCTTAGAACCCAAATGTTCAACCATGATCATTCAAAGACAATATTTCATGAGACATAAGCTTCAGTTTGAACATGATACGTCCTGCATGTGTGAATATGCAAATAACCAAGTGTCCAACAGATTTCACACAAAATTTGACAAATGAGCAAGATAAGTGTTTGAACATCTATTAACAAGAGTAGATTTCTAAACATGTCAAACAACTTATCAATTTAGTAAATCAATCACACATGGCAATGAGCTTTAAACTGAGCCATGATCACATTCAATATCAACTGTTACATTTGATCAAGCAAGTCCATAGTTCAGAAAATTTTGTCTTATGAAACAAGAGAAATTTTTCAGATTCAATTTGAGAGATATTACAGTTCAAAGGCAGATTTGATTTTATTCAAAAACATGTTTCCTCATAAGCCAGACAGTTCAATTTTCTGAATTTTGGTATTATGCGGATAACATAGGTCCGAAGACCACCATCACGCATAGTGGAAGTATCCAGTTGAACGTAGTTCAACCTTCTCTAACCACCATTTGATATATCAAATATTCATCCATTGAAGATATGTATGGCTTGTGAAGAATTTAGAGCATAACATGAGAACACACCAAAATGTCATCCCAAAACATCAAAACCATCAAATTTGATAATGAAAGAGCAAAGTCGGGGTTTTACCAAGTGAGTGTGTCTTGTTCCTTTTTATTGGAACCCTTTTCATTCTTTATTTACCTCAAGGCACACTTGCATCAAAGCCAATTCATTCAATAGATTTGGGCACCCAAGTCTTCTTGGGTCCCTGGAGGTTAGTAGCATTCTTTCCAAGCACATCTTTCTTCCATTTCATTGCCTTCATGTCATCATCTTCTATGATCCTGCAATCCTCAAGTGCATGTCTATAATTTTCACAATAGTAGCAATGAGGAGGAGCAGTTTTAGCAAGGGTCTTTCTTTTGGGAGCAAAAGTATTTTCAAAAGTATTCCATCTCCTATTTTCAAAAGATCTAGATTTAACAGAATCAAACCTAGCATTCATCCTAGAAGCATGGAAATACTCAGTTTTCAAAAACCAACATTCTTTTATGACATGACCGTATTTCTCACAATGAAAGTAACAAGAAGATGTGGGTCTACGGAATGGCTTTCCATTGTTTGCATGAGTGTTCGTGAATGAATTTTTCTTATGGGATGCAAAGCTTTTAGCATGGGAAGCATGTTCATTTCTGAATTTTCTTTGAAAGTTAAACTTAGCATTCATGGCATGAAAATCATCAGTTTGCTTCACAAAACAATTGTCAATGACATGGCCAAGTTTGTGACAATAAGAACAAGAAATATTCATTTTTCTCTTGAAAACTTTTTGCTCAACTTTCTGCTTTGAAAAATAATTTTTCATCGTGTGGCCTATCTTACCACAATGAAAGCAAGAAACATTTCTTTGTGATTTAAAAATAGTTTTTCCTTTGCATGCAAACTTGTCATCCTCTTTCATGACAACACAATCATCAATCATATGTCCAAACACACCACAATAGAAACATTCAACATTAGACTTCGATTTTTGAAATCTATTTGGCATGGTTGGTTTGACATTTTTCTTTTTCGTAAAATCATTTTCAGACATTTTTGTTTGTGCAATTGGAGGTGGTGCTTTAGAAGTGCTCGGAATATCAGATGCATGAACAAATGAAGTTTTCAATTTAGATTCAAAAGACTTTTTGTTTATTGGGGTGTATCCAAGACCCTCCTTTTGAAAGTTCACCTTAGCACCCAATATTTGATCCAAATTTTTTTTCCCTTTGACAAATCTAGACAAATCATCTTTTAAGCTTCGCACTTCTTCTTCAAAAGTAGAAACATGTAATTCGGCACTCGTAATTTCTTCTTCACATGCACAAAGTTTATCATTCAATAAGCAATTCACGGATTTGAAGTTTTCATTTTCTTCCTTGAGTTCTTTGTTTTCAACATTTATAGAATACAATTTTTCAGTCAATTTCTCAAGGATTTTCTCAGTTTCAGTAAGTTTTGGAATCCTAGTAAGCATTTGTTCATTTTCAGATTTCAACAACATGTTTTATTTTTCAAATTTATCAAGGCTTTTCAAGCTACCTTCAAGTAGAGAAATTTGAATTTGCATGGCACCATTTTTCCTTTTAAGTTCCTCATTCTCATTCATGATGCTCTTGTTATCAATTTCAGAATCAGGAAGTTTTTCAAACATCTTATCATCATCAGACAATGAAGCTAGTTTGATCTTAAGAGACTCTTCATTTTTCCCAAGCATGAAAATTTGAGACAACAAAAATTTATTTTGTTCCCGTAATTCATCACATTCATGTTTAATTTGAAGAGATGTATTATATTTTCTGGCCATTTTGACATCTTCATTCAAGTAAGAGTTCTCATCGGAAAGTAATTCAACTTTAGATTCAAGAGATTCATTTTGATCTTTTAGATTTTCAATTTTCTTTTCCAAGGTTTTATAATTTTCACATGATGAGTTAGCATGCACATTTTCACATGAAGCAGAGGAATTCACAACATCTTCAATTTTCTTTGTTAGTTTCTTATTTTCAGATTTGATCTTTTTATATCTACCTAACAATTCCTCATAAAGCTCCATTAGCTCTTCAAAGGAAATTTCCTCACCTTCGGATCCTACCTCCGAGCTTTCTTTTGTTTCTTCATCATTGGCCATGAAGCTTGAGCCGACTTGTGAAATCTTTTCATTGGCTTCATACTTTGCCAGTTGATCCCACAAATCTCTTGCTGACCTGTACGAAGAAATTTGTGATAGAATATTAGATTCTACACAATTCCTTAAAACATTCAAAGCATGAAGATTAATTTCATTTTTCTTCACATGCTTGTCATTCCACTTAGCTTCATTTAATGGGAGTTTATGTGGACCGTTACATATGACTTCCCAAGTTTCAAGTTCATTCAAGCCAAAATAAGCACACATGCTATTTCTCCAAGAAATGTAGTTGTTACCATTATAACATGGAGGAAGAATAAAGCTAGACATGTTGCTAAATGAAACTCGCAAAGGGATCTCTCTATAGGTCGTGAGACCTCAAGAAAATAGAGCTGTGGCTCGGATACCAATTGTTGGTCCCCGGGTAGGCGAGTAGACAAGAAGGGGGGTTGAATTGTCCCCCACGATCGATGATAAATTAAAACTAACACAACGGAATTAACAACTTTGAACGAGATTGAAGAAATTAGACTAAGCAAGGTAAACTTAGTTCTCTCAATCTCACCGTTCACACACGAACATTCAACCAATATAAACAATTAAACATGCATCCACAAAAGCAAATCACAAGACGCGGAATTTTTAAGGTGGTTCAGGACCACGACGGGCTCCCTACGTCCACCCCTTACCAAACTCGATGAGGCTTCACTCGGGGATAAATCCCCACACAGACACGGAGTAAAACTCCAACACACACGTGTAGGGCGACGCCTACGCAACCACACAAAAGTAAACTCCCAACCACACACGGGGAACACACCCCACAATATGCCTAAGCACACATGCGGATATGCTCCGCACCACACGATGCACATGCGTCAACACAAAGTGTTCGGAGAACCCCTTTCTCCGAACACCCACACAAGAAATCATTTACAGATTTGTAACAAGTTAACAAATGAATGCTCTAAGTCCAAAACATGTGCTAAAGACTAAAACAAGAAAGATTCAACAAGCACAAAGCTCCCCCTTCAATTGAATCTCCGGCTCTTCTTGGTTCGATGTCGGATGATGGCAATTTCGGCGTCCTCTTGTTCCTCTCCTCAATCCGCTTCTTTTCTTCTTCTACCATGAGCTCCAAATCTTCATGGATGTAGATGATAACCACCTTGCAAGAGTTCCACCTTGTTTTCCCCCTTTTCTTCACCTACAAGAAAGAATAAATGAGCATTAGGGCTTTTTCTCTCACAAATTCGTAACTCATATTTATATGCAAGGTAGAGAGCCCAAAAGACACATAAAACCCTTCCCATACAAGTTAGAAACACCCTAATAACATTAGGAACCATTGGGGGGTGTTTTGGTAAAGTTTAGAAAGGTTTAGAATGGGTTTCAATTGGGTTCACAAATCCCGTGCCGGAATGGGTCGACCCCATGGGTCGACCCTTGGACAACCAGAGGGCGGGCAAACAAAAAATAGAATCTCAGTCCCCAGGGGTCGAGCCCATGGGTCGACCCATGCAGGCAGACTGCATGACATGAGTTCTGTCCGGCCCAAAACTTCTAAGGAGGGTCGACCCCTGCAGTAGGGGTTAGAAAAACCTGTTAAAACACCATTAATTCATGGGAAAATAAGAGAATAAATATTACCACAATCCCATGATGATTAACCATGAATTTTCAACCTGAAAAACATGATAAAGGAAGAGGTTAGATGAGAATCAAAATTCATGAACCAAACATTAACTCTTTGAACTAGTTCACATAAAAATACATCATTCAACACATTCAAGCATGTAATTGACTTCTCAATTCAACATTCACCATATGACAAGATTTTGATATGATGAGCATGAATCTCTCACTTAATCAAATAAAATGACACGGGAGCTCAACCATTCAATCACTTTCTCGAATCAACCAAATCTTCAACATCAAAATGCTTCATAACACAAGTGTTAACAATTATGCCAAATGCAAAGCATGCACAATAACATGGAACCACATTCATTCAAATGGCATTCTTGTTGATTAAAATTTAACATTCATGAAGCATTATCTCACGAGAAGCATTGATATAAGCAAAGGATCCTCATCATCCATACATTAAAATCACAATCACACCATCAATAATATGCATGGACATACTTGAGCATGTGACAACCCTCAAAGGACTCATATGAACTCATGTGAAACATGAATGAAACACATTAACCTTTTGCCAAATCAAATGACCATGAATCCAAGTAATGAGCAAGCGTCATTAAAATCACATTCATCAAATTTCCAGTTATAAGGTTGAAGATATTTCAAGCCCAAAAATCTTAAAAGAAAAATGCATGAAAGTACCCAACCAAGACTTTAAAAGTCTATTTGATGAAATGTATGAAACATAGTGGGAGTCGACATGAGGTAATGAATGAGTTAACTCCCTTTTGCAAGAAGAACTTCATTGATGGACTCCTTTAAGTTCCAAGCATGAACCATGGATTTTATTCCTACAAGACAAGATAAATATAACATTAGTTCTTTAAACACCAATGATTCATATGACTTTCAAGAGTGAACCTTGAAGCCGTCTTTCAACTCATCAATCACGATATACACATGTTGGTCAATGGAACACATACACACACAAACACAATCGTTTTGATATCATTGAAACCAAACACCAACTATGGGATGCAACATCATGTAATCCAGTCAAGGAGCGGATTTCCCTCCTCGCTGGAACCAGTCTCTCTGTCCCCAGTTATCCCTGTTATGCTGTTGTTGCCCTGTCACTGTTGCACGAACTAAGCCCTCCCGACGTCGTGGCTACCAAGGTCCCTGACTCTCACTTTGGCAGAAGAAACAAAGGTATTCGGATTCAATCCGATGTAAAATAAACACCGGTTGCTTGCGACCGGTGGGGAAAGATGTCCAGTACACGAATCCCCATAATCGCCTGTGCACTCGCACCCGTGGAACCCCTTTATCCATGTGTCACCCGGTCTCTCGAGCCACGTGTCGCGTCCTGGCGACGCTTCCCCGGTCAATCCTTGGTTCCATAGGTGATCGTCGAGAAATCGACTGGCACGCCCGCATTCCACCCAGCCATCCCTGTCCCAGTCTCCCAGAATGATGAACCACACGCCATACCTTCCAATGCGTTCCCATCATTCTCTCTACCTCCTCCTCAATACCCAGAATCCCCGCGTGCCCAGTCAAGCTATCTCGACCTTCCGTAAAAGGCGAGTGAACACCCCCGCCGCGAGGACAAAACAACAAGTGACTCCCCACGGTCGCAAACACTCCCCTCCCAATTTCATGAGTTTAGGTAAAGAGGCAAAGGAGATAGAGGAACGAGAAGTTGCTAGTTTGGCACATAATGCACAGGAAATAGGTTGTCCTTCTAGCAACAAATTCGAAATCTAGAGCTCAGTTCAAAGGTAGGTTATCTCATGAAAGGCTTCAACAATAAGTTAGGAGTAAAAGCCCTCTTGTTTCATGTGATTTCATGCTTTGTACGGAGTATTTCATGGTTTTCTATGACTACGCATGCATGATCATTACAGCATGTTATCCTTATACCCCCTTTAATCAAAGATGATAATTCTTGTTAATTTCATGCCCAGTCATGCATCCTAGTTGTGATGAACATGTTAGCATGTTTTACCCTTTCAGTCTTCATAAGTTTCATGCATGAATTCTCCTAGAAATTACTTATGTCTGCTACAGACAAGAAACGGTCTTCCCGTGAACGCTACAATCATATAGCGACCTCGCGACTGACCGCTACCATCAGTATGCGGTCCTCATATGATAGCTATTTTCTTTCTGTTGTCTGCACTTTGTTAACTCCAAACAGATTGTAGATTTGCCCTATTAATTATATGTTAAGCCCAAGTAATTAGGTCTTATTCCTAGTTTTGACTCCGGATCCCTGTTAATTGTTATATTGTGCATCCATCATGCTAGGTTTCATGACTTGCATGACTGCATACAGTTAATTTAATCTTATGTTAATTTCATGCCAAAACTATATAGTCTTGTATTAATATTATGTTTCACATGCTTTATGCACTTATTTCATGGATGAATTGATCGTTATTTTCTACACGATTCTTTCTCATCCTTGAGTCTTTCTTAAGTACATGGCACGTATTCTGGTACGATATCATTAGTTACACTTTTAACTTATAGGCATATTTTCTTAGACTTGTGAACCTCTCTGCTGGATATTCCTTCTGTCAGAGTAGGAGATCATGTTTCAAGGCCTCCGTAAGTCTCCGTGAGCCTGGGATTCCCACTAGGATGCCGAGCTGGTTGTACCCTCAAAGCCTAATTTTCTAGAAGGCACTCACTTGACCGAAGTTTTTTTATGCTCTGGATAGATAGTGGTCATCAGGAGAGCGCCACTGTCAAGTAGCGGCCCTCCAGAGACCGTTTTATGCTAGAATTCCAGTGTGTCGACTCTTTCTTCTTTCTGGTGTCGACTTTGTCTAGTTGCGGCCATCCCAGGACCGCCACCTTCTTGTTGCGGCCAGGCTGGGATGGCTATTTCAAGAAACGGCCTTGGCTAGACCGTTTCTATTCCAGAGTGTTTAACCCGGGGTTTGACCCAAGGGTTGATGTTCCTATGTTTCTAGATGGACTCTTGATTATCTAGAGCCTAACACCTTGTTCAAAAAGTAATCTAATGAATTATGAAAATTAATGAATGTACCGTTATGCTACCGGATTCCTTCCGTGGCATAAGCTTGTCATTAAATCATCCTTGATCTCATGTTTCATATTTGGTACGTTCTTACCTTGATCTTGTTATCATGAGCTTAGCATTCAAATTGTTACATTACTGGCCATACTTTATTGTTATATCTCGTGGAAGTAGTTTGATTTATAACTTGAAGATGCAAGAGCGGGCATGGACAATGTCCAAGGGCTCGACGCTAGCCCCCTCAGCAGATAGCCGGAAACATACTATAAACCATGAGGTATGATGCTTACTGGCGTCGTATTGCGCTGGGAATACTTTTTTTATAAACGGGTGAAAACCATGAGGCTATCTTGTGAAATTACATGATTGCTAGTACATTCTTGTTACATGACTTTCTAATGCATAGCCTTTATGATTATGAAAAGTACATTCTCATTCATGAAAGGCCAAGTTACATTCATGTTATATTCATTCTCGATCTTGCTCTCATTCTACATGAACTCTCATATCTTTTATGTCTTGATACTTGCGTTGTCATTTTGGCTTTATGTCGTATGTTTTATCGCATATTCTAGAGCTAAATTGATTAATTACTTAGATTGTGCCTTCACATTGATACGAAGATACCTACTGGGGAAGTGTGCTCATTACCCTAGTTTTTCAATCTTTTCAGAAAATACTAGCGGGTCGGATTCAGACTATACAAGTAGCGGATCCGAAAGTGACTAAAGTCAAGAGAGAAGCCTAGTAGTGTCAGTAGTTAGAATCATGATGTAATTTTCCCTTTGTTGAGTCTAGTCTATCTTTATGTCAAAAGAGAGTCAAACATTCATGTACCTTGATTATTATCAATAAAAGTTAGATTTTGGTCAATTATTATGCATTCCTCTTTATGTGGATGTTTATTGCGCTCTGATTATATTGCTAGCTTGAGATGTATTGCCGACTGTTCACGTTTCCCCGAGTTGCTTCCGCTGTACACACATGGGTCGGGGCGTGACATGCCTCCCCAAGCCTCGATGAGGCCACCAAAAGAACGATCATGGCTGGGGTGGCGGTTGAGGGTACTCACGGAACACGTACGCATGTCGATTTGTGAGCTTTGATTTCTATCTTCTTTCTTTTTTATTTTATCTTATTCATCGTTGCTTTCATAGTGTTTTTTTTAATTGAGTTGATTACTACATTATTTTGTGCCTGTTATGCATTGGTTCATATTGATTCTAGTGTTCAATGACTTGCTCATGGTGTCTTGACTTCAGTCCATTTGCCATCATTAGTCTTCAAATTGCCCGGCAAAAATCTGCCAACATCTCCCCTAGACCCGAGCTTGGGGGGGTTTAATCAGGTACACATCCATAGAGGATACGATCTGTGTTAGTCAATTCTACGACAAAATTGAATTTTCTGCAAACTGTCATTGCAAGTGCCAAAAATACTGAGAGGATACGATCTACGTTAGTCAATTCTAGTGACCCACTTCCTCCACATGTCCAGCAGTTTGTCCTTGATGAATGTCGTAAATGGAAATTGGTCTGTGTCGGGCTGCACAAGGTTGCTCCATTGGAGCCGGACGAGGTGGAAATGTTACTTGGATTCCCCAAGAACAATACAAGAGGTGGTGGCATAAGTAGAACTGAGACAAACAAGTCACTAGGTAACTCTTTTCAGGTGGACACAGTGGCTTGCTTACCATCTCTCTGTATTGACACAGGGGCTCTGATTGACATTGCAGACGTGCAGGAGGTGAATGAGGTGGCAAAAGTTTGTATAGTGGTCGTAATTTGTTATATTTACAAAATTTTATACAATTTCCAGTCTAGATATATAAAAGTCCCAAAGGTACAGTTAAACAAAAATAAAAGTACAAAGTCTTAGGGCATACCCCAGCTGTCAGAAGCCAGACGAAAATTGAAGCCGTAACTTCTATACAAGAGCGCCTAAGCCAGGGCCAAAATACGGTCACCCGCCTCAGCCATGCCGGGGTCTCCTCGTGGCTGGCTGCTGCACGGACTCCTCCGCGGCCTGCACTCGCACCTCCTCTTATCGCTGACGCCTACGCTCCTGATGTCGCCATACACCACGCCGAGCCGCCTGTCGACGCCTCCTCCTTTCCCACCGGCGAGGACCACGGACAGGGGAAGAGGATGCGACTGGCTCCTCCTGAACCATCTGAGGGTGACCCTGCTGGAACTGCAACGCTGGACCATGCTCCTGGGTGCGCAGTAGGTCTACCTCCAAAATCGTTGCCGTCCGAAATGCTACCTCTAAGTCAGTGACCCCAGATGCCATGAGGGTCCGATGAATCTCTGGCCTCTATCCAGCAACAAACTACTGAGTCAAAAATCACGGACCCGCCATGGGCAGCGGTGCATAACAGCTCAACTCCCTGAACCTTGCCCAATACAGGGCAACTGGCAATGCTCCCTGAGCCAATGCCAGAAACTGGGTGGACAAATCAAAAAACGTCGCTGCTATCGGCGCACCGGGGACTGCATCTACCGAAGGGGGCGGTGCTCCACCCTGCACGTCCAGGGCCCCTGCGGCCAACTCTGCCTGGGACCGGGCCTCCCCCCTTTGCGCCATCGCGGACCCTTAAACACGTAAAAATGAGAACATACATATTAATCCCAAATGAGAACATACACATCGATTACTAAATCCAAGAGTTAAATCAAGTGAAATTATAAGGTGAACGCATAAAGTTATTCTACTTTAGGTTGGGGCTTTCCTTCACAAGTTATTCTACTCATAAAGTTAAAATTGCTACATGCATTGAGTTGGCTTCTTAGGGATTTTGTCATGGAGTAACTTTGAAGCTACTAGGATTATCTGTCACTCCTGATTTCTTAGTTTTACCATTGGGTGGTGTCGATGTTGTGCTTGGCACCGCTTGGATGCAACCTCTCGGAGATTGTGTGTTCAATATTTCTGAGATGAGTATGCAATTCACTCTGAATAACCAAACATATATTTTGCAAGGGGTCTCTAATTCTGACATTAGTCTAGTATCTGCCACCAAATTTTCAAATGCATTGTCAAAAGCAAGATCCATATATTCCCTATAGCTTTTTTCATTAGAGGTCACACCACAGGGTTCACCTACATTTCAGGTGTATCCTGTAGACTTGAGATCTTTACTTCAACAATATGTTTCTATTTTTAATGAGCCACGGGGCTTCCATCTTCAAGACCATATGACCACATAGTTCCCTTATTGGATGAGTCCATTGCTATTTCACAGCCTCCATACAGACATTCTCCTTTTCCGAAGAACGTCATTGAGAAGCAAGTTAAATCAAGTGAAATTATGAGGTCAACGCATCCAAGATACTAACAGACTACTCATTAACTCTAACCACATTAGTTACCTTAACACATGACATAGTTGTCAAATTCTAAAGTACTTAGGGACGCTGGACTTCAAAAATCCTGGGTATAGGAACAGAATATTCACATTATATATGTATGTAGATTCATGTCTCCATACATGTTATGTTTACCTTTTAGGTTATTTTATTTTTAACACAGCTAACCTTGTAAGGTCTAAATGGTTATCAGCTAACCCAAAACATTTGAAATATTTTGGAAAAAATAATTTAACTTAACTACCTAGGACACACACGGAGTTTTTGTTGGTCCAAGTGTTTAACATGGCAAAAAAACTCCAAGTGTGAAGTGTTTTTGTAAACTACCTATATCGAATATGTTGGCTCTTATTCTAACATTTTGAAGATTTAGATGTGAGTCAAATTCACTTTACAAGTCATCCTTTACCAATTTTTTCAAGTATTTATTTCTTCATTACTTTCAAAAAACTTTGCTCTTGCCCACATATAGTTGTTGCTCAATCAATGGAGCTATTTTGCTGTCTAGTCTCTTCCATTTCACTATCCATCAAAATTATCCTTGTATAAAATCCTTTCAAGAGTATATACCCAATCAAGATAACTTCAGGTTTTCAATTTTTGGTTTTAGAAGATTTCATATTTGTTCAGAGTTTCTCTAAGTTAAAGATCTTTAAAGGGAAAAGGTCTTACCCATATTCTGGATCTGATATGTACTTTGGCAATTCCTATTATGAATCTTATATCATTCTTTCATTGTGTTAGTCTGATCGGTTAACATTGTAATTGTTAGCTTCAAATACTTTTGCATGCCTGATAAGCAAGAAGGGCATTTTATTTTAGCTATGCACAAAAGCGGAATATTATGTAATAGTTCGCCCTTCAATTGAAGGGATTACAGATATTTTTTGTTGTTACTCATTATGCCTGACATTTTCACTTGGCAGCTGCCTTTACCTTACTTGAAGGAGGGCTATTTGACTGTAGCTCCGGTAAAGAACCCACTTGCCCCTCACTAAGATTGAGAAAGATCTCAATTCATTTTGAATCATGAAGGGCTTCAGCAGGTCAGCTTTCCATCCAATGTCCTTATTAAAGTTATTTGATGAGAGTTCTATTTCATGGATTCACATCCATTCCTTGCGGATTAGTAAACTTTGTTATTTTTGAAAAGTTAAATAAATTTTGAATATATGGATGCAGTCTGGATAAAAGATCTGAAAATTATATTGTGCCGAGATCAAACCAAAACAGTCACATGTGAAATTCAATGTGTCCATTGGGATATGCACATATCTAAAATCTGACCTCTTGTCGGATTCAGGAGAGTCATTTTTAATAGAGCTGTCAAGTCCAAAATCATTGTCCATGTGCATGGAAATGCTACACCATAGCTGCTATGAATTGCTTGCATGCCATCGACTTAGGATAACCTAATCACAACACATTGTAATATTCAGAGTCTAGTACTTATCATTATTCTTCTTTCACCTTGGCTCATGCACCTACTTGGTGGAGTAATTTCTAAAGTTTAGTTTTCTTTGTCAAAGTTAAATATTTGCCCCCTTTCTCAAGGAAGGTAAACTCAGATTGGGGTATTGGATAACCCCTGGCCGATATGGATTGGATTGGATTGGCCAATCGAATGGAACTCAGCTGATCCAATAAAAAAATATTAAAAAATATTTTCATTAATAAAAAGGAGATTTAAGCAATTAGGAAGTATATTCATACATTTAAAACAATTGTACAAATATAAAATTATGATAAGACATTTTATAAAGTTTATTATGTTTTATCCAGCCCTAATTAGTCAAAATCAGCCAATTCATCACAAAATCGGCCGATCCACATGAAATCTGACTGAATTTGGTTCGACTTGGACCGAGTCATCCCATTTTTATTTATTTTTTAATTTGTAACCTTTTGTAATTGGGATCACAGGGTAGAACTGGATCAGTCACTGTTGATTCCAAGTTGAATCAGTCGATCCAAATCGGAATCGGCCAATTTCTGCATTCCATGCCCTCTTTTGCAACGCTCCTACAAAGTGGTAGCACACAAAGAATCATGTCTCAACAGGCAAATTGCGTGTGAACTTTCTCATTTCAAATGGTTGATTGCAATATGGATTTGGCCAATACTTGTTCTTATTTTTTGGAGAATTTGTGAAACTATGAAGGGAACCCTGGTCAATCTTTATCTGAGCGCTGATTCCAGGTTGAATTGGTGATCTTTGGAATTATAAATTATTCTATGTCGGTCGCTGGTTTGAACATTCCCGTTTGGAAGTGGAACTCAACCCAGTCTACAATGAAACCACTACTTCATGAAACTATCTTCCACATCTAAATTGAATCTCCAATGCCAGAGATAGGCGAGCACCCACCACGGGTTTTAGTCCCACTTGGAAAAAAAATTCAGCCAAGTCTAAAAATGAAAACATTTTTTGATATGACTATTCAAACATCTAAATTGAAACTCCAATACTAGAGATATAAAACCAAGTAGCTCGTACAAAACTATTGTCTTTATCATCAGCAAGCTACTACATGAATGAGATATTTTAGCTGCTCCAAAAATGGAAGTGGGGATTCATCTACAGCAGTCTGTACATAAACAGCATTAGAGGGGACCAAGCTTACCCAAAGAGCATAACAATGCACTCGGACAAATGCAATGACGAATACCTGCATCAAAAAAAAATGTAACATGAAATAAATGTTGTGCTCCTGTGTTTTGATGATGTCAACACTATGACTCATCTATTCTTGAGGATCATGTGTTTTGATTTCATGAGTTTGAATCATGAGTTTCATACGTTTTTTACTCTTTGAGTTTCATACGTTTTGATTCTTGAGGTTCATATGTTTTTATGTTTTTGATGCTGTCAATTATTTCTGATAAAGTTAATCCATGTTGATCCATGAATCAATGAGTTTTGTGAAGACAAGTCAATGAGTTTTGTAAAGACAGCTTCGAATTTGTACAAAGAAATGGTCAGAAGAGTGAAAATCATAGAGCAGACTCAACTACAAGTTATCACTAATAAATGGTCAGTTAAGGGTGTAAAATGGTCAGTTAAGGAGTAGGAGAATGGTGGTGGCAGCAGCGACGGCGGTGAAGGTGGCAAAAGAACCCGTCACACTAGCCCCGGAGGCGTCATCACTTACAAGAGGAGGAAGCGCGGCTCGACGGGCTCGGGGAGCATTTTGCAGGGGGACCTCAGTGTTTGCTCGGGAGACCAGGTCTCTCTCTCTCTGTATGTGTGTGTGTCTGACAGGCACACCCGATTGTCGTACTGATGCATTTATCTTTTAGTATGGAACTCTGAGGTAGCACTTAATTTGCCCGCTTAGTCTTTACTCTTTGGCATAACATAGCCCGTACCTGTGTTAGGAACTCATATTGCGGGGCATGTTGAAATATCATTATCACATTGTGGAAAGAGCTCATTAACTTGTCAAAAAAAAGGGTGTAAAATATCAAATAAGGGTGAAAAATAGGTCACTATGGGTGACAAGTGGCTGAAAGGAGCTCACCGCTTTGAAAAGAACTGAAGGAGAGTCGACTCCTTGGTGAACTGGAGTCGATTCCACCTAGCTGAAAATACATCGCAGGCCTTCGCTAAACTGTCTCGTATCGGTGACAAATAGACCAGTATCGGTGAAAAATAGACATGTATCGGTGGAAAATAGATAACTAGCTGAAGGTATGAAGAAATGAACTAGCTGCGTCGACGTAGCACTGTTGATGAGTCGACGTAAGAGTACGCTAGAAGCCTTGGCAAGTTGAAGAAGACTAAGGGTGAAAAATAAATACTTAGTGGTGATAAATGGCTTCTTAAGGGTGAAAAATAACTTCTCAACAGTAACAAATAGATTGATATGAAAGCAAGGCTGAGAAGCTGAAGGAGAAGAAGCAGTTGCACTTCATTTGCCAAAAGGGTGTTGACCACAATCAAACTAGCTCAGTCAAAGTTGACTTTGGTCAAAGTCAACGATTGTCAAAGTGAACCATCAAGTTTATACTTCAAGCTGACCAAGTATGATTGACTCAGTCAAAGTCAATAAGTCAAAGTCAAGCCTTTGCCTACTTCAAAGGTCCAGTCAAGCTCCGGTTAGCTACAGTGGACACAGGAAACGGACAAAAGAAGAAGAATGACAAAGGAATATTAAGGTAGACAAATACACCTGTAAGGGTAAAAAATGATTACCAAAGGCTGACAAATAGCTTAGTAAGGGTGTAAAATACCTTGCTAAGGGTGACAAATAGGTAGTGAAGAATTCACCCGCAAGGGTAACAAATGGATAAGATGACGGCTGAAGGCAAAGAGGAAAAGCAGCTAAGGCGACGGCTCTTTGAAGACAAGAGTGACAAATAGCTCACTAAGTCTGAGAAATATCTCGGTAAGGTGAATTACAGTTCTCTTGTGTCTGTCACGCGCCCAAGCTCGAAGCACATGAGTGGCACGAGATTCGAGGTACCATGTTAGAAGAATATTCTCTCTCCTAACACATGGACCAATAAGAAAAAGATGGATTCAAATCATTTTATCCAAAAGTAATTCCGGAGCCCCTGTTCGATATATATTGGGGTTTTCTTCCTCGATGAGTGGTGCAGCGGCTGTGAGAGAGGGCTTGCAAAAGAAGAAAGGGAGAGCTGCTATGAGGGATGTCAAGCAGAGAAAAGAAAAGAGAGAGAGAATTGTGTGAGAAGAGAAGAGAGCTCGTGAGAAGAAAAAGAAAGAAGAATGAGCAGCCATCTGTGAGAGAGACTGTGAGAAGAAGAGGAGTAAAAAGAGGAAGAGAGAGCCTGTGAGAGGGAAGCTTGAGTGCAGTCGGTGGTTCATTGAAGACCTATTTGTGTGTGGCCTCTGGATTAGATCCAAGCCATATTTGCTCCTTGAGAGCTACATGTTTTTCATTTTGTTCTTTCGTTTTCTATCTTGTTTTATGTTTCCTTCATCAAGATGTTAGTCAGCGGAGCAAGCTGTGAGGCTCAGCTATTTTGAAGATTAGTTCCTCGTTAAGCTGTGTATCAACGGATAGCAAGATGTGTTGCTCAGTGGATAGCAAGTTGTGTTGCTCAACAGTTGTAGGGATTTGTTCCTCAAAGTTGTGGATCAGCTATTCAAGCTGTTAGTCAGCGGAAGTCTCACTCTGGTAGAGTGGGGGGTGGACATAGGTTTGCTTGGTGTGGACTGAACCACCTAAAAATCTCGGGTGTTCATGGTTTGCTATGTGTGTATGATCCTTTTCATCTATCTCCTTCACAGGATGGGCTGTGCGCTTGATATTTGACATTCATTTTGTGAGTGTGATATCATCTGTTTAACTAGCAGCTTTTGTGTGAGCCATCATCTGTTTATGCATTCAACCCGTTAAGTGTTTGAAACTTGCTTTGTGTGAGCCTTCATTTGCATTTACCTTTCCTCAATTCGGTTTAAGTAGGGTGAGTTTTTATTTGAGCTTAAATTTTTAAAAGGGGATCTATTTACCCCCCCCCCCTCTAGATCTAGTCCGTGCACACAACAATTGATATCAGAGCGAGTTTCCCACAATGTCGTCCAACGACCCGAGAAGATCTGGAAATGGTATGGCTGAGGGACATTCGATTAACAGACCACCATTCTTCGATGGTTTTAAGTATCTGTATTGGAAGAATAGGATGGAAGTTTTCTTGCGAGTTCAGAGTCATGAGCTATGGAGAGTTGTTACTAACGGTCCATTCCAACTTCCCGAAGATGAAACTGCATGGACGAGAGAACAAATACGGCTGTGAACTGTCAACTGAACTGCGATGAATATCATGCAGTGCGCGGTTCAACCGGAGGAGTACTTGAGGATTTCAGCTTGCAGATCAGCCAAGGAGATGTGGGACAGATTATAGTTGATATATGAGAGAACGTCCCAGGTAAGAGCCACCAAGGTAAATATGTTGGTCTCTGAATATGAGGTATTTAAAATGCAGCCTGATGAACCCATTAAGGAAATGTTTTCTAGACTCTTACAACTCACTAACAATCTTAAGGCGTTAGGCAGGGATTATTCTGATAGTGAGATTGTTAGAAAAATACTCAGGTCTCTTTCTCCTGCGTGGCATACTAAGGCCACTGTTATTGAAGAATCTAAGGATCTGTTTACTATGAAGGTAGACGAATTAATTGGGTCTTTGATGACCTATGAGATGAATTTCAATAAAAGCGAAGATGAGGAGAAGAAACCTAAGATGGTAGCTCTCATGGGGTCTGATAGTAGTGGAGAGAGTAGTGAGGACTTAGTGAATTATCGACTTCTGAACAAGCATTCCTCACTAAAAACTTCAAAAAGTTCTTAAGATTCAGAGGTAAGTGTGGAAGGAAGAAGAAGCATTATCCAGAAAATAGAAAATTTCATTCTAAAAATGATATGCATAGGAAGTCTGATCGGATTGTGTGTTATCAGTGCAGGAAGCCAGGGCATGTTCGAGATAAATGCCCGGAGCTGGTGTAAAAGGACACCAAGGGCAAGAAGAAGCAATCAAAGGCTATGGTATCAACTTGGAGCGATGAGGAAGAGAGTACCTCAAATGAAGAGGAAGAGACAGAAGTATGTGCACTCATGGCCAACCATAATGAAAGTGATCACAGTAGTGATCAAAAGGAAAATGAAGAGGTAAACTTTATTTTTGAGAATTTTTCTATAGATGATTGGGAGTATGCTTACACTATCTTGTTTGAATCACATGAAACCTTGAGAAAATAAAACAAGAAGTGGAAAAAGAAAATCGAGCAAATTAACTCTATGTCATCATGTGAAAAATGCTCTCAAATGGAAGATGTAAATAGAGGTTATGATTTTGATGTTCAGATGCACAAAGAAATGATTGGCTCGTTGAGGGAAGAAAATAAAAATTTGTTAGCCAAAATTTTTGAATTTGAAAACTAACAGAAAATATTCAACAATGATCAGAGTTTAATTGATGAGTTAATTCTGAATGAAAAACTGATAAAGGAAACTGAAATGCTAAAGGTAGAAATTGAAAAATTGAATCATTTAAACACCACCCTGAATGACAGATTGGTTGCTTTTGAAAAGGGTAAGTGTGTAATGTCAAATAGTTTAGATAAGTTGGCAAATCTTGAAATTGAAATTGAACTCACAAATATGTAAATGCCATGTTAAACAAAAGATTGACCAAATGTGAGGAAGAAAATGCCAATTCTGAATTGCTCATTGTATCTCTGGAAAATGAAATTCAGGCTCTAAAAAATTCACTGTCAAAATTTGTTGATGGCCAAGAAAACTTGGACAGACTGTTGGGAACAAAAGTTAATTTCCAAAGACAGGGGTTAGGCTATAATCCGATAAACAAGAATAGTTTTGGAAATAAAATCTACACATCATTTGTGCACAGCTCAAGACAAGCCAGTGGCTCAACCTCACCTCTCAAACAACCTGCTGTCCAGAAGACTCAGAATCAAAATGAAAATTTGAAAAAAGAAAAATAATTTATATCAAAATTTTAAAAAGGTTGCTGCTACATTTATGCTTGTTGAAAATAGGTTTGTTCCTCAGCCAACAATTGCTCACCCACATGCACATATCAAGAAATTTTCATGTTTCTATTGTGGAAAGCATGGTCACCTTATGGATAATTATTCTGTCATGAAAAAGGATGAACAATATGTTGGTAAGATACATGCTAGGAAATCTTCTACTATTCAGAACAAGAAAATTCATTATTTTTGATGTGGTAAGATAGGCCACATTGCGGCTCACTATTGGTTTGCTAGGAGAAGAAAAGATTCTAACTTTAAATCAGTTAAATTCCCTGCAAAGAAAAATGCTTTTAATAGAAACAAATTTGCTTCAAATGGTAGGTCACTCATGTGCTTTAACTGTGGAAAGCATGGCCATACAGTCAAGGACTGTTAGCAGAAAAGAAATTTTTATGATAAACATGATAACATATTTGGTTATTCCCAGAAATTCAAAATTCATGCTTATCAGAAAACTGTGAAAAATTTAAGTTCTTGTCATTATTGTGGTCAGTTTGAGCACTCAATGTCTAACTGCTATTTGATGAAATTTGATAATTTACGAGCTCAAAAAATGTGGAGAGCACCCACCAAAAGTGCTTTTAACCCTTCAGGACCCAATAAAATTTGGACACCTAAAAACATAAAATGAGAATCTATTTTACAGGTGTGCCTTGGAGAAAGGAGGAGAATAAATAAAGTAAGGCCAAGTGTAACGCCCGACAATTTAAAATTCTAAATAGAAATTTATATTTTTGAAAGGAAAAGATAACTACACATTAAATAATGTCATGTACATGTTTCTTTAAAGACAATTAGATATTAAATGATCTCATCCTAATTCTAAATCAAGAAGAAATTTAAGATTATTCGTTGGTGAATTAATTATGAAATAGAGATGAAAATAAATAATTGAAAGATAATTGAATAATGAATAGCAACTACGTTCTTTAAATCTAATTATCTATTTGTGACTTAAACTTGATAAAGCATCAATAATATTTAAGATTATAAATAGAAAATAAAACTCGGGTATTTGTCTCTAGAATAAATCCCATATGGCAAGTTAAAAATAAAGACCTTCACAGGATCAAAACATGTCTCTGATACCCGAGATGATAATTAAAATATATATATATAAAGCGGCTAAATAAATAAGATTACTAATAGTATATAAGTATATTTAAAATTTGACTTAAATCAAAACATTGTAAATAGTGAGCTTAAATTACTTAACTACTAAATAAGTGGCCTTATGATCCACTTAGCAATGCCCACATATGATAATTAAGTTAATGGGCTGCTCCTTTTAAACACATACGTATGGAGATTAAGGGGTTATATGTTATACTAGGCTTTTAAAACAAAAACCCAGTAATCAAAACCTTTGTATGCATAAGAGAACAATTAATGTATAGGCTTAGTACATGGGTTAACAAACTAAAGCTAATGCATTGATTAATGGGCTTCCATGCATAGGGCCATGAGCTTAAGGTTAGTGGGCTCCTTATTAAACCAATAGGCGTATTGAAAGCCATAAACCCAATAACTCACATGGGCTCTCACCCTGTTACATAACTAAACCACCCATATATACATACAGCCAACCTCCAGACTCATAAATCCACGTACGTGAGCCAAGGCCAACCGAAATGCATATCGGACGTGGCATGCATGGTGATATCTTAGGGTTTCACAAATGGTGTTTTAGCAGGCGGTTGTTAACCGGGAAGGGTGGAGTAGCGTCAGGGAAGGTTTTGAGGCTTACTCCTTTATGGCCTTCGATCCCTCTAAGAAACCCCACTCCTCTCTAAAAGGCATATCTCATGGGATGTAGTGCCCCAGAATTTATATATATATATAATTTTTTAAATTTTAAAATAATTTTTTAAAAATTATAAAGGCTTAAATAAATTAATGAAGGGGTTATTGGATTAATAAGTCATTATAATACTCAATTAGGTTAATTAGTTAACCTAGCCTATCTAATTATTATCCAAAAGGAATATGGACCAAGCCCATCAAGTTTGGCCCATATTCTAGAAGGGTAATTAGCTTATTCACGTATTTTAAGGATAAATACTATTTATATAAGATAATTATGTGGATAAACAAATAAAAGAGTTTTATTAAATTGAAACTCTATACACGTTGAATGTAACGGTCTATCGGGCGACCGCCACAGCCCTGTAATGCACCTAGGCTGATGCGTTACACTCTGACAGTTCCGTGAAAGAAAGAACGAGCAAAAAGATTAGAACTTTGGGATCTTATCTACAAGAGATCGACTTGAGAGAGCTTATAACATTACTAAGGACTCTTAGGGATTAGGTTCTGGTAAATTACGGACTCTAGAATCGATCTAATCTTTAAACCCTAGCTAAAACCCTATAAATATGACCTAGTTTTGAACTGAGCGACCCTTACTTTTGGCTCGTGAAGAATCAAGGTAAGGAGATATAATTTCAGGTAAGTTCTTTAGAATATTTTATTTAGTATACATTATACTAATAGTTCTCCAAATTTCGTGCTAGGAGATAAAGCATCCAAGGAGATAGAAGCTTCCAAAGTTGCTGATTCAACCTTAGCAACCCAAGAATCTGAACGCAAGTCCCCTGAAATTAGGACGTCTAAACGAGGTAATTAGAGTTCAATCCTCTAGAACTTTTTGTTCCCAATAGTTTCATCTTCTTACCCTCAAAATTTCACATCCTTAGGTCAAGAGGCTGAGAAAATAGAGCAGATTGAAGTTGCTGATTTATCACATGAAATACAAGGGACTAAGGGTAGCACCTAGCATCAAATTCGAAGTTTAAAGGCTTTAGAAGAGGTAGGTTATCTCAGGATTGGTAAAAACAACTTATTAGGAATAAAAGCCCTCTGGTTGTGCTTGATTTCATGCATTATAGACTAAGAATTTCATGATCTAATAGTTCTATACATTCATGCATCTCTTAGCCCTAAATGAAAATTAAAAAATATTATCATGTCTATTCACTAAACCCATGCATATAGTTGGCATATACTTCATTATCATGACTAGGATAGTGGTATTATTTTGATTTCCAAGCATGTTATGTTTTCATAAACCTTTACTTAGTTTATTGCCAGCAGATTCTCTGACGCACCAACGTAAGACCGTCACATGAATGTAACGGCCTTACGATAGACCGTCACACCCGGTTGTGCTTTTATTATTCTATTGTCTCTGACGCACCCTAGCAGGAGCTTTACACCACTGTAACGGCCCCTCGATAAACCGTCACAAGCACTGTAACACGCCTATCCTAAACCGTCAGACCCCTGTGTTCTGCCAGCCCAAGGCAGAATAATAACCAGTTAAGTTTACTTATAAATAAGCTTAGATAGCTAAGATGGACCTATTATCAGGACTTCAAGTTTAGTTACTGATTCATAATCAAATTGCATGATTAATGTGTCTTAGGTTATTTTAAGTTATGCTAATTTCATTGGCTAAAACTCTATAGTTTTATATTCTAAATCATGATTTTCCAATGTTGTATTGACGGAGTTTTATCTTGGTTTCACATTGTTACACATTCTTTTCTATCTATAGAGTCATTTCTCTAAGTACATGGCGTTTATTCAGGTATATGTCCATTTGTTACACTTTGCACTATAGGAACATTATTCTTGGACATGAGGACCTCTCTATTGGATATTCCTTCCAATGGAGTAGGAAATCTTGTTGCAAGGCCTCCGTAATTCTCCGCGAGTCTGGGATTCCCACTAGGACGCCGAGTTGGTTGTGTTGTGCCCCTTGTGCTTTGTTGATGATGTGGTGTTTTAATGATAGCAACATGAATTGTTGTGCCCCTTGTGCTTTGTTGATGATGTGGTGTTTTAATGATAGCAACATGAATGAGTCACCACATTGTCTTGAATATGTCTGATCTATTCTGTGGGAGATTGGATGAGTGTGCCATGTCTGAATTGTGAAGAATGCATGTGTATGCTTGAGTCATGCTGTGATAAATTAGTTTGTGCTTGATTTCTGTTCTGTGCATTGCTTCTCTGCATATATGTTCATGTTGTAGTTCATGAAGTCTATACATCCGTCTCACTGTTCACATGCATCAAGTATGTACAGCGTCCGTCTCAGCCAGCGTCTCTTGCTGCATCTTAAGGCTCCAAGACTATACATTGCGAAGCCATTTGACAAGTCTGTAAATTGGCTTCAATTCGTCAAGTCTATACATTGGGGTCGGCTCTGCAAGTCTGTACACCGGTCGAGCTTTCAAGTCTAAACATTCACAAAGTCTATACATCAGTCAGCATTGCATCTTGTTCACGAAGTCTATACACTGCTGGATGTTCATGTCTGCACATTGGTGTTTTTCCCTACGTTCTGGCCAAGTCTATACAGCCTCATCTTTACCTTCATTCCAAGCCAAAGTCTACACATTCGTTTCCTTGGGCAAAGTCTATACATCGTGGCCTTGAAATCTCAGTCTGTACACTCTTTATTTCAAAGTCTGTACATTGTTGCCTTGAAGCCGTTCCAAGTCTATACATCCAGTTGAACGCAAAGTCTACACATCGCCTCACATCATATGAAGTCTGTACGTTGGAAGTGTCTTTCTTGCTTTTTGACCACACTTCGTGTCGGTTTCTGTTTTCGTCTTCGAGTTGTTTTCAGCCCGTGTCGTCCTCGTCTTCGAGTCGTTCGTAAGTTCGAGCAACTTTGTATTCGAGTCGTTTTTTAATGTCTCCGTGTTGTTTCTGTGTTTGTGTCTTCGTGTTGTTGTTTTTATGTCTTCGTGTTATTTTTGTGTTTGAGTCTTCATGTTATTTCTGTATTTGTGTCTTCGTGTTGCTTCGTGTTGCTTCTTTCTATCTTCGTTCAGGTTTCCTCTGATCGCGTGTTTTACTACCGTTTTACTCCGTGTTATTTCCTTCTCACCTCGTGCTGTTCTCATCTAACTTCGTGTCGTTCTCTTTGTAGTGTTAGCTTTGTTACTGTATGTACCTCGTGTCGTTCTCTTTTTATCTCGTGCTGTAGTCATCTTATGTATCTCGTGTCGTTCCCAGTATAGTGCACCTTTTGTTGTTCCTACACACCTCGTGCAGCTTTAGCTTGAGTGTCAACCGACTTATTTCAGGTATATATATATATAGAGAGAGAACCCTGAGTATTAATGGTTTTAATCTCTTTGCAGGAGAAGAAGAAAAAGAAGAAGAAGGATTCTGGTTTTAGGATCAAATCCGAACCAGTTTACTCTATTGTACTGTTCGTGGAGCCTATGCAGAGTGGGCACGTGATACGAGGCTGGCATCTGGCACGTGATCCGAGATGCAAAGGAGCCTCCACGTGGACTGAAGCATTTGGGCGGGAATCGTGGAGAGCACACGTCGCCCTAATCTGCTGCTGCTATATATATGTGTCTTCTTCCTCTGAAGAAAGTAAGCAAGGGCAGAGAGTGACTGAAGTAGAAGCAGCCATAGCTAAGAGAAGAAGTGCAGAAGAGAAAGAAGAGATAGAGAATGCTGAGAGCTAGATCGAGAGAGCAGAAGAAGAAAAAGAAAGAGAGACAGTGAGATAGAGAGAGTGAGAAGAAGGAGAAGGCAGAAGCAGTGAGAAGAAGAAGAAGTAAGAAAGAAGAAGAAGAAGAAAAGAGAGTTCGTGCTGGGAGAAAGAGAGAAGCCGTAGAAGAAGTTCCTGCTGGACCGTGGATCAAATCCAGGCCAGTCAGCTCCTGCGAGAGCCACATTTGATTTTATCTTTTCAGCTTTCTGTTGCTGGGTTTTGTTTTTCCTTTGAACTATTCACTTCCTGTATTTTCGATTATCTGTAGAGAGGTCGGGGTCCCTCCTGTTGGTTCAGGAGAAGGGAGATTGCTATCTCCGGTTGCAAGTAGCTGGGTGCTACTTGTGGGTTCCCTCTGGTTAGAGGAAGGGAGGCTCGTCCTCCGGTTCCGGGCTTGTAGGTTTCAAGTCCAGGGGTCCCTCCGGTTGGGAGGAAGAGAGGTCCGAGACCTCTAGTTTGCAAGTGACTTGGTGTCACTTGTGTTTCCCTCTGGGGTTCAGAGGAAGAGAGACTTGGGTCTCTAGGTTACCCTCCGGTTTGGAGGATGGGAGGTTTGGTCCTCCGGTTCTGGGCTTGTGGGTAGCAAGTCCAGGGGTTCCCTCCGGGTCTGGAGGAAGAGAGACCGTGTGTCTCTGGTTTCCAAGTGGCTGGGAGTCACTTGGGGTGTCCCTCCGGTTGGGAGGAAGAGGGGAGGTTGTTCCCCTGGTCAAGCTGTGTGGCAGCATTTGTTGCAGACTGAGTCTGCTGTGCTAGTGTTACTAGTGGAAGCCTCACTCTGGTTTGGAGTGAGGGGTGGACGTAGGTCTGTTGACCGAACCACCTAAAAACCCTGGTGTCCCTTGTGGTTTGATCTTCTTATATGTTCACTTAATTGCTGCGCATTAGATGCTTGCTTAGGATCGTTTGATGGCTTCTTGAGTTGTTGTCTTGCTTTAATCCTTCTAAGGTTCCTCAGGCTATTTCTGCAATAGTTTTAATTCCACATTACTGAGCTTTAGAGTTTTAATTAGGCTATATTTGTAGAGGGATACATTCACCCCCCTCTGTATCCGGGCCTTACATTCTAACAATTGGTATCAGAGCGGTTCTCTGATTGATCAGATCCAACGATCTACAGAGGATCCTGTTGTCCTTTCGTGCATCTCTGGTTCTACCCTTTGCTGCATTAATCTAGTTGCCGATTTATTCAATGGGTTCTCCACCGATTTTCAATGGCTCTAACTTTAACTCATGGATTAGCAGTCTTCACAATTATGTGAAAATGATTAATCCGGATCTGTGGAAGTTAATTTCACAAGGTCCTCACAGATTGCCAAAAGAAAAGTCCAAATGGACTAAAAGTCACAAGTCAAATGATGGAGAAAATCAGAAAGCCTTTAACCTGTTGAAAGCAGCTACTGACAGAGCCTTATGGTCTTGTCTTCATAATTGCAGCTCAGCAAAGGACATCCTGGATAGGCTGAAGCAATTTCACAGGGTAAACGAGGACAGCTGCATGATGGCTAACAGAAGTAATCCAAGTGGCAGCAATCAAGGCAGCAGTCAGACTAAAGAAGATGATGATGATGATGAGGTAAATCTCTTCGAGAATTTTTCTCTAGAAGACTGGGAGAATGCATATGCTGAATTATTTGAATCTCATGAACTGTTAAGAAAACAGTATAAAAAATTGAAGAAGAGTACTGGTTTAGATAGTTCAAGTTCTCCTTGTAGAAAGTGTGTTGAATTGAAAAATATTCATGATGTCTGTATGTCTGATTTTCTAATGTTGAAGAAACAAATTTCTTTATTGAAAACTGAGAATCAAGATCATGTGAAAGAAATCTCTGAACTTGAAAAGAAGCTTAGTCTAGCTAGTCATGATTCTGTTCAGAGCAAGGATTTGCTGAATGAAATTGAATGTGTTAAGTCTGAATTAAACAAGCTGAAATCTGAAAATGATTCTCTTAAAGAGTTCTCCAATAAAAATGATGAAAAATCAGAGAAACTTAGACAGGAGAACAAATTGCTGATTGAAAAGCTTAATGCCATAAAATCTGTAAACATAGAATTACAGAAAGATTCTGAAAAACAACAGGAAATGTTTCATGAATGTCAGTCTCTCTCAGATGAATGGGTGGTTGATGCTGATCTCCTAGAGCAGAATGGTAAACTGCAAGAGGAAATCAATGAGTTGAAACATCTAAACACCCAGCTGACAGATAGGCTAATGACAATGGAAAAAGGCAAGTGTGTGAGTGTGGATAATTCTGATAGGTTGATGAATGCTGAACAAGAAATTGAGAGTCTGAAAATCATCAACTTAATGTTAAATGGAAATGTCAGTTGTAGTGAACGGAAAATAGCTGGATATGAGCTTACTATCACATCCCTTCAACAAGAAGTTGATGATCTTTATAAGTCCCTATCTGAAGCTGACAATGAAACAAAACTAAAACAGGAGGTTGAAAAACTCAAAAGTCTGAATGATGCCTTGCATCAACAAGTCATTTCCTGTGAAACAGATTTGTCCAAATATGAAGCTAAAATTGCTGATTTGAATTCTGAGATTAAAGATTTAAAAATTCTCTATCAAAATTTGTCAAGGGAAAGGATAATCTGAATAAGCTTCTGGGAAAGACTGATAACTCTCAGAGAGAAGGGCTGGGTTACAGTTTAACAAACAAAAGGATCAATAGCAATAAAACTTCAACTGTGTTTGTAAAAGCTTCTGATCAAAACACAACTGCTGGTCCTTCTATTTTTCAATTCACTGCACAAAAGTCCACTGTGAAACCCAAAACTGTGGAACGAACTCCAAAACAGAAAAAGGGTGAAAATTCACAGAAAGAGGAAAAAGACACTCCTGTTGTTGTAAAGAAGACTGCACACAATTCACATGATCTCTCACACACTCACATTAAAAAGGGTTCATGTTATTATTGTGGGAAAGGAGGTCACATAATGGAGGATTGTGGATTGATGTTAAAGGATGAGCATGCTAGTGGAACTTTACATTCTAGAAACTCTTTTGATAGAAATCATGTTGCTAGGAAGTCTGATGCCTCATGTTATTATTATGGGAAGCATGGTCATCTCATGAGTGAATGTTTTATCATAAAAGAAGACAATAAATAGCATGCCAAGGCCCCCATTCATATTCATGGTTCATATGGATCTAAAGACAATTCTAGTCAGCACACTGTGTGTTTCAGCTGCAATAAGCCTGGGCACAAGGCTGCTGAGTGCTGGTTTAGATCCACTTGGGGTAAAAATAGTTTTCATAGAAGAAATTCTTTTGCATGCTCCCACTGTGGGAAAAATGGGCATACAGTCAAGGACTGTTGGTATGTTCAAAAGAACTATGTTAAACACCATTTTGTCAAGTTCCCTGCAAAACCTTTTGTGAAAATTTCATGCTATAACTGTGGGAAGCCAGGCCATAAATCTGCTGAATGTTGGATGGTTAAGAACAAGCATCAAACTGCTCATGCATATAACAGAAAATCTTATGAACATGTTTATAAACATCACCCTGCTGTTAATATGCATCATAAGAATCAAACACCAGCCATTTCATGTAGATACTGTGGAAAATTTGGACATTCTATGGATGACTGTTCACTGATGAAATTTGATGATAATGTTGCTATGAAAATGTTTAGAAAACCTGTCAGGGCTAACGCAGGACCCAAAGCTGCTTGGGTCCCTGCATGATCAAGATGATCAAATACTTTGTAGGTGTGCCTTGGAGGGAGAAATAAAAGGGGTTAACCAAGGCACTCAAAAAGAAAACCCCAGGACTCAATTCAGGTCAGTTCTGAAATCTGTTTCAATTTCATTATCTGAAATTGTTGTTTTGCTTGGTTGATTTTTGATGCTCTTCTCATGCTGTTGTTTGCACTAAATAAATGAGATTGCTTTGCACTGCATATGTCATCTGCATAACCATCATGGTATATGAAATGGAATAGTGCTGGAGGGCAGATGGAATATGTCTGGATGCTACTGCCATGTGTGAGGTGGTCCTTGGACCAAGTCCTCCGCTCAGTACCATGGGTCAAGTCATATAGAGCAGTGTATTGCATATCATGTTGATCTGTTGGTGCTAAACTGAAGTTTTCTGAAATATGAATTGAACAATCATGCTTATAGTAATTCTCTTCTGTCTAATTTACATGAATCATATCTGAATGCTAAATTTGATATCATGTGATGAGATTTCAATACATTTCATGCATATAGTCTGGGGGAGTCCAACTGTTTTTGATCAATGCATATCATAATAATCTGTCTGTGCTAAATTGAATTATCTTGAAAAGTTGATTGCTCCAGCATGATGCTCTCTGAATAAAGAATGCTCTGACATTTGAATAATCATCTTGCATAAATTGCATCAATTCAGGGGGAGCTTGTTGAGTCTTATGTGAGTCACTGCATATAGACAAGGGGGAGCATTATTATATTGTTGTCACTATTTGAGATTCACACTCTACACTCTTTCAAATCATCAATTGACTATTTTGAATTCATACCTTCTTGAATTCTAAAATTTGGCTGCTAATCCTCAATCTGTTGAAGAAGGAGTGTCTCATTTTATCTGACTGAAATGACTTTAAACCTGTATTGAGTGATTGACTCTGCTACTGGCTTTAAACCTTATTCTCTCTTGCTGATTGACTCTTCCACCAGCTTGTACTCTTCCTTCATATACCTCTTAGCTGGTGTGACTATTTTGGCTCCATTATTGAGTTGTTGGTCAGCTAAATTTATTGTTCTGATCTGAGGAACTTAAGCTGCATGTCATGCAATTCAGTCTGAGATTTTGGTAGAAACTCCTATCATATGGGTTTAAGAATTATCACTGAATCAGACTGATATAAGATTAATGTATTCTCAGCTTTGTAATTAAATGAATTGAAAATATCTGTTGATAAGGTTTAATAAACTTTAACCTCTTGTGTCATGTAATCCTTAAAGTCTCTCATCTGATATCTGAAAATTTGAAATCTAGGCTACTTTGGTAGAGATACAAAGAGTGAGTGTTGTGGTTAAACATTAACTTGAAAAAGTTGACTAAATGAAAAATTGTGAAATCAGAGCAATGACTCCGTCACTGAGAAACTGAGTTCTTTATCAATGAAATAAAGTAACTCATGTCATGAGGTGCCACAGTTATCTCTGATAAAAATTTAGTGAAACAAAACCTGACAGAGCAATAGCTTATTGGTGTTGAGTAGCTGGGGAGTCTGGCCTCTGATAAAGGTGTCTTCTCATGTAAAAAGACACTCGCATTGCTAACTCTGCTCTCAAAGTGAGAAGCAATGCCAGTTGTCACACTGAGTAACTGGGGCACTTCAACTAAGACTTGTTGTGCCTCATGTAAAAAGGTGTTGATCAACTTAAATTGCTCAGGAAAAATATAATGTGCTTCAAAAAAAATTATCTTGAAAAATCTGTCAACTCATATTCTTGAAAAAGTGTTTAACTTCAGTACTAACCTGTGTATTTTTCAAAGGTGCAATTGAGATCATATGTGTAAGATAAAAGATGATTGTTTTTGAGTGTTTTCTGACTATTTGGTTCACTTTTATTAAAACTTGGATTCAGATATGAGTATTGAGTTTAATTTGGCAAAGTTGGTATACATCAAAATTAAATCAGATTGATTAAGTTGACACTTCATAACTCTTTATGATAGAAGAGTCTACATCTTTTAAGACTTATTGAAGTAATGTATGCATTCAAATTCCTCATGATCAGATTCATGCATGATCAACAAAAATTGTATAGTCAACTCCTCTCTTATCAGTTGACTGATTCCTTCTGCATTTTTTTTTTGACCATACAAATGTGAGGTGCCACTCCCATTATTACCTTGTTCACTTGCAGCCCTCTGAACTTCAGAATCCTTATGGTGGTGGATTTCAGATTGATTCCTGAGATGTATTTCTCTCCACACTGTTGGAATCTTCCATCTTGTTCTGCAATAAGTTCTGATTCTGTGGTATTTTCACCAGAATTCAGATTCTTTATAATGGCTTATTTCAAATTGATTTATTGGATAACCAGAGTCCATTCCTGTGCTTCAGGGGGAGTTATGGTTTATTCACATCTAATGGGAGAGTAGTCAATCATGCATGTTGATAGGGGGAGAGTTGTTTCATTGTCACAAGGGAGATCTTCATTTTTTTAAAGAACCATGACTCTTTCTCTGCATTTATGTGCTATCTTTGTGTGCTGCATTTATGTGCTGCATTTGACTCTCAAACCATTTCCCTTCTTTTTGATTATGTCAAAGGGGGAGAATAGTTTGATGAGTCAGTGTGACTCATTATGTTGCCATCATCAAAAAGGGGGAGATTGTTGTGCCCCTTGTGCTTTGTTGATGATGTGGTGTTTTAATGATAGCAACATGAATTGTTGTGCTTTTGATGATGTGGTGTTTTAATGATAGCAACATGAATTGTTGTGCCCCTTGTGCTTTGTTGATGATGTGGTGTTTTAATGATAGCAACATGAATGAGTCACCACATTGTCTTGAATATGTCTGATCTATTCTGTGGGAGATTGGATGAGTGTGTCATGTCTGAATTGTGAAGAATGCATGTGTATGCTTGAGTCATGCTGTGATAAATTGGTTTGTGCTTGATTTCTGTTCTATGCATTGCTTCTCTGCAGATATGTTCATGTTGTAGTTCATGAAGTCTATACATCCGTCTCACTGTTCACATGCATCAAGTATGTACAGCGTCCGTCTCAGCCAGTGTCTCTTGCTGCGTCTTAAGGCTCCAAGACTATACATTGCGAAGCCATTCGACAAGTCTGTAAATTGGCTTCAATTCCTCAAGTCTATACAATGGGGTCGGCTCTGCAAGTCTGTACACCGGTCGAGCTTTCAAGTCTGAACATTCACAAAGTCTATACATCAGTCAGCATTGCATCTTGTTCACGAAGTCTATACACTGCTGGATGTTCATGTCTGCACATTGGTGTTTTTCCCTACGTTCTGGCCAAGTCTATACAGCCTCATCTTTACCTTCATTCCAAGCCAAAGTCTACACATTCGTTTCCTTGGGCAAAGTCTATACATCGTGGCCTTGAAATCTCAGTCTTTACACTCTTTATTTCAAAGTCTGTACATTGTTGCCTTGAAGCCGTTCCAAGTTTATACATCCAGTTGAACGCAAAGTCTACACATCGCCTCACATCATATGAAGTCTGTACGTTGGAAGTGTCTTTCTTGCTTTTTGACCACACTTCGTGTCGGTTTCTGTTTTCATCTTCGAGTTGTTTTCAGCCCGTGTCGTCCTCGTCTTCGAGTCATTCGTAAGTTCGAGCAACTTTGTATTCGAGTCATTTTTTAATGTCTCCGTGTTGTTTCTGTGTCTGTGTCTTCGTGTTGTTGTTTTTATGTCTTCGTGTTATTTTTGTGTTTGAGTCTTCATGTTATTTCTGTATTTGTGTCTTCGTGTTATTTTTATGTCTTCGTGTTGCTTCTTTCTATCTTCGTCCAGGTTTCCTCTGATCGCGTGTTTTACTACCGTTTTACTCCGTGTTATTTCCTTCTAACCTCGTGCTATTCTCATCTGACTTCGTGTCGTTCTCTTTGTAGTGTTAGCTTTGTTACTGTATGTACCTCGTGTCGTTCTCTTTTTATCTCGTGCTGTAGTCATCTTATGTATCTCGTGTCGTTCTCAGTATAGTGCACCTTTTGTTGTTCCTACACACCTCGTGCAGCTTTAGCTTGAGTGTCAACCGACTTATTTCAGGTATATATATATATATATATATAGAACCCTGAGTATTAATGGTTTTAATCTCTTTGCAGGAGAAGAAGAAAAAGAAGAAGAAGAAGGATTCTGGTTTTAGGATCAAATCCGAACCAGTTTGCTCTATTGTACTGTTCGTGGAGCCTATGCAGAGTGGGCACGTGATACGAGGCTGGCATCTGGCACGTGATCCGAGATGCAGAGGAGCCTCCACGTGGACTGAAGTATTTGGGCGGGAATCGTGGAGAGCACACGCCGCCCTAATCTGCTGCTGCTATATATATGTGTCTTCTTCCTCTGAAGAAAGTAAGCGAGGGCAGAGAGTGACTGAAGTAGAAGCAGCCATAGCTAAGAGAAGAAGTGCAGAAGAGAAAGAAGAGATAGAGAATGCTGAGAGCTAGATCGAGAGAGCAGAAGAAGAAAAAGAAAGAGAGACAGTGAGATAGAGAGAGTGAGAAGAAGGAGAAGGCAGAAGCAGTGAGAAGAAGAAGAAGTAAGAAAGAAGAAGAAGAAGAAAAGAGAGTTCGTGCTGGGAGAAAGAGAGAAGCAGTAGAAGAAGTTCCTGCTGGACCGTGGATCAAATCCAGGCCAGCCAGCTCCTGCGAGAGCCACATTTGATTTTATCTTTTCAGCTTTCTGTTGCTGGGTTTTGTTTTTCCTTTGAACTATTCACTTCCTGTATTTCCGATTCTCTGTAGAGAGGTCGGGGTCTCTCCTGTTGGTTCAGGAGAAGGGAGATTGCTATCTCCGGTTGCAAGTAGCTGGGTGCTACTTGTGGGTTCCCTCTGGTTAGAGGAAGGGAGGCTCGTCCTCCGGTTCTGGGCTTGTAGGTTTCAAGTCCAGGGGTCCCTCCGGTTGGGAGGAAGAGAGGTCCGAGACCTCTAGTTTGCAAGTGACTTGGTGTCACTTGTGTTTCCCTCTAGGGTTCAGAGGAAGAGAGACTTGGGTCTCTAGGTTACCCTCCGGTTTGGAGGAAGGGAGGTTTGGTCCTCCGGTTCTGGGCTTGTGGGTAGCAAGTCCAGGGGTTCCCTCCGGGTCTGGAGGAAGAGAGACCGTATGTCTCTGGTTTTCAAGTGGCTGGGAGTCACTTGGGGTGTCCCTCCGGTTGGGAGGAAGAGGGGAGGTTGTTCCCCTGGTCAAGCTGTGTGGCAACATTTGTTGCAGACTGAGTCTGCTGTGCTAGTGTTACTAGTGGAAGCCTCACTCTGGTTTGGAGTGAGGGGTGGACGTAGGTCTGTTGACCGAACCACCTAAAAACCCTAGTGTCCCTTGTGGTTTGATCTTCTTATATGTTCACTTAATTGCTGCGCATTAGATGCTTGCTTAGGATCGTTTGATGGCTTCTTGAGTTGTTGTCTTGCTTTGATCCTTCTAAGGTTTCTCAGGCTATTTCTATAACAGTTTTAATTCCGCATTACTGAGCTTTAGAGTTTTAATTAGGCTATATTTGTAGAGGGATACATTCACCCCCCTCTGTATCCGGGCCTTACATTCTAACAGATTGTACCATTAAAGCCCATTGATTAGATTACACTATCGATGTTTCTAGTTATCAGTAATGTAATGGCTCTATGTTGGACCGTCAGGTACAAGTAACGGCCCAATATACGACCGTCACATTTAACTGAGTCTGATTTCTTGGTTCTGGATTCAGACTAATGTAACGGCCCACTACTGGAGCGTCACATCATGTAACAGCCCAGTACACGACCGTCACACTGCTTGAGTATTTTAACCCAAGGTTTGACCAAGGGTTAATTTCCCAAAGGTTTCTAGATAGACACTTGATGATCTAGAACTTATCATATTAATCAAGAAACCTAAAATAATGAATGGAAAATAAAGAATGTACCGTTATGCTGCCGATTTATTTCCATAAGCATAACCTTGCTTAAGTCATTCTTGATTTCTCGTGATTCTTATTAAAGCATTCATTCATTGAATTATTGTTATCATGAGCTTATTGAACTTATTACATTCTTGGCCATACTTTATTGTTACATGCGTGGAAAAAGTTTGATTTATACTTGAAGATGCGATCGAGCACTGATTGTGTTCAAGGGCTCTATGCTAGTCCCCTCGGCTGATTGTCGGAAATATACTATTATAAACCATGGGGTATGATGCTACTGACGTCGCATTACGCTGGGACTACTTTCTCTATAAATAAGTGAAAATCCACAATACAGCATGACATGACATTCTTGTACATGATTTTCTTGCTTGATATTCCACAAAAATTCATAAAGTACTTGCTCATCAGCAAAAGATACTAGAGTGATGATTATATGGCTTGCTAGTACATTCTCGATACATTCTTGTTCATGAAAGGCCAATATCATGTCCTTGTTACATTCTTGCTAGTTCGTACTTGCTCTCATTCTAACTTATTTGATCGTCTTGTTACTTTGGTTTAATCGCGTGATTGATCGCATTCGCATGATTTTTACCTTATTCTTTAGAACTAAATTGTTAATTACTTTAATAGTGCCTTCATGTTGATGTGAAGATACCTACTGGGCAAGTGTGCTCATTACCTATTTCTAATCTTTTCAGGAAATGAAAGTGATTCGAATTCGGATTCGGGTTATACAAGTAGCGGGTCCGAGAGCGAATGAAAGTTTTGTCAAGATGAGAGTGAAGACTTAGGAAGTCTAAATTGTTTAGATTGAGTCTATGTAATTTTCCTATTTCTTGAGTCTAGTACATAATGGAAGTTGAATTAGTGGTTGTACTTGATTATTATGAAATAAAGTTGGAGTTTGAGTAAATATTGTGTAATTACATTTATGTGTGTGATTATCTTACGCTCTGATCATTCTTGCTTGCAAGAGGCTTACCATGCCAGCTATTCGCGCTCCCCGAGTTAGTCTTCCGCTGTAATAAAGGCTCGGGACGTGACAATTAAGTTGGTATCAGAGCCTAAGTCTCAGGACTTAGGAAGAAGAGTCATGTCATAGGAAAAGTCCAAGGTTTAAGGACCCTTACCTATGAACTAAGGAAGAAATTTCCATACCCATGTGAGAATTGGGTAGAGCCTGTGATAAGATAATTAATTAGCTTTAAGATTGATTTTTCATTTCATGAGAAATAACAAGTTGTTATTTTTCTCTCAGGTACCTTATCTTACGAATGGCTCATCGTGTAGATTGGGATGGCATGCAACAAACAGTTGCCGACCTTACTCAGGCATTGCAAACCATAGGGCAAGGTGGTGCAGGGGCAAGGGCTGGTGACCTACATCGTAATTTTCAGAGTTTAAATCATCCGCAATTCTATGGTTCTTCTAATCCCGATGAGGCAGAGAACTGGATAGATGAAATGAACCGTATCTTTGATGTGATCCAATGCACCTATCAGGAGAAGGTGCGTCTCGCAACCTTTCAACTTAACAAAGATGCTCGCACATGGTGGAAGTCGATTCTGGCACCTCCGGCCGATGCACCTCATACCTGGGATGGTTTTCTTACCCTATTCCATGCCAAGTACTTTTCTAAGCACGTAAAAGAGAGAAAGACTATGGAGTTCGCCGCTCTTCGGCAAGGAATGATGACGGTTACCGAATATGAACTGCAATTCTCAAGGCTAGCACCATATGCATCACATCTAATCAGTACCGATTTATTAAAGGCGAATAGGTTTATGGACGGGTTACGTCCCGGTTTCATCCAGCAGCTCGGGACCCAAAATATCCGTACTTATGCGGAAATGGTTCAACGAGCGTATTTATGTGAAAGGACCTTGGAGAAGGTCGAGAAATTAAAGGGGAAAGGAGAGGAGTCTAGCCGACGCTCAGATCGGCGTTATAAGAAAGAGAAATTCAGCATTACGGAGCCTTACAAGAGCCGTGATAGTAAGAAGAGATCTAGGAATGGGAATGGTGAAAGTTCCCATAAGCAAAAGAAAGTCAAGGAGGAGAAGGAGCAGGTCGCCACGGCTTGCACATTTTGTGAAAAATTCTGCCATTCGTCTGAGGAGTGTTGGAAGCGTCTCGGTGCTTGTTTACATTGTGGAAGCAGGGAGCATCGCATGCCGGAATGCCCCCTTATGAAGGACCAGTCATCTGGTAATGGACGCAGGAGGCAGGCTCGCCTCAATACTGTTCTAGAAGAAGAGGAAGCGCCCAGGGATGATGGGCTTATGAAAGGTACTCTTCAAATTTGTTCTCATCCTACATTTGTGCTATTTGATACGGGTGCCTCTCATTCTTTTATCTCCACTACTTTTGCTAAAACATTACCAATCGCATCAGTTCCCTTACCTTCAGATCTTACTATTTCCACACCCTTAGGTTCTGGAACAAAGCTTACCGACTGTTATCCTGATAGCGAAGTGATAGTAGAAGGTCATAATCTCCCCGCAAACTTAGTATGCCTTGACATGAAAGGTTATGATGCCATTTTAGGGGTAGATTGGCTTGTAGATCATGATGCTTATATCAATTGCCGAAATAAGATTATATCCTTTCGAAAGCCCGGTCTTCCAAGATTCTTTTTTCTTGGCATCAAGTACAAGAAGCATCCTACTATCATATCTTCTCTTCACGCTTGCAAACTTATCTCGCAAGGATGTGAAGCTTTTCTTGCTTCTGTCATTGTTACCGAATCCAAGGAGATTATCTTAGCGAACATCCCTATTGTAAATGAGTTCCCCGATGTGTTTCTGTCCGAATTACCCAGTTTACCGCCTGAGAGGGAAGTGAACTTCACTATTGAACTCATCCTAGGAGCAGCACCTGTTTCTATAGCCCCTTACAGGATGTCCCCCACAGAACTCAGGGAATTAAAAAGGCAGTTGCAGGAATTACAAGACAAAGGCTTCATCAGACCTAGCACATCCCCTTGGGGTGCGCCGGTTCTATTTGTCAAGAAGAAGGATGGTTCTCTCGGGCTATGCATCGATTATCGGCGACTGAATCAACTCACAATTAAAAATAAGTATCCGTTACCGCATATTGATGAGCTCTTCGATCAACTTTCAGGAGTAGAATATTTCTCTAAGATAGACCTCAGATCATGTTATCATCATCTTAGAATTAAAGAAGAGGACATTTATAAATCGGCTTTTCAAAGTCGTTATGGCCACTATGAATTCGTAGTAATGCCATTCGGATTAACTAATGCCCCGGCAGCATTCATGCAACTTATGAACAATGTCTTCCAGCCATATCTGAACCAGTTCATCGTCATCTTCATTGACGATATCTTGATATATTCCAAGACAAAAGAGGAACATGAACAACATTTGAAAATAGCTTTACAAACACTTAGAGAACACAAGCTTTATGCCAAACTCAATAAGTGTGAATTCTGGCTCAAGGAAGTCTCATTCCTAGGCCACATTATTTCAAAAGAAGGTATTGTTGTGGATCCTTCTAAAGTAGAAGCTGTCAAGAATTGGAGTCGGCCAACGACTGTATCTGAAGTAAGAAGCTTTCTGGGTTTAGCAGGTCATTATAGGAGATTCATTAAGGACTTCTCAAAAATTGCGGTTCCTTTAACTAGACTCACAAGAAAAGAAAACCCTTTTGTCTGGTCAAAGGACTGTGACAAGAGCTTTCACAATCTTAAGAATCATCTTACGACAGCTCCTATTTTATCACTACCAATGGAGGGTGGTGGATTCGAAGTGTATACGGATGCGTCTGGCATTGGCTTAGGATGCGTTCTCATGCAGAATGGAAAAGTAATATGTTGTTCTTCAAGACAACTGAAACATCACGAGGAAAACTATCCCGTACATGACTTGGAATTGGCAGCGGTTATTTTCGCCTTGAAAATTTGGCGTCATTATCTTTATGGACAAAAGTTCACGGTCTACTCGGACCACAAAAGCTTGAAATATTTATTCTCTCAAAATGAGCTTAACATGAGGCAGAGGAGGTGGTTAAAGTATCTCAAAGACTTTGATTTTACTATTCAATATCATCCTGGCAAGGCTAATGCTGTAGCAGATGCACTCAGCAGAAAATCAATGGGTATGCTATCAAGTCTTATGATAAGTGTAACTAACCTTGTTCCTCAATTTGCTCAGTTGAACTTAGATATTGACATAAAGGAAGAAGATTGTTTCATAGCTAATATCCGAGCTCAACCTACATTGATAGAAGATCTGGTCAAGCTGCAAAATAATGATCCTATATTACTGGAAATTAAAGCCAATATTGAACAAAGGCCGGATTTTTCTATTTCCAATGACGGAAGATTGTTATTGAAGGGCCGAACATGTGTACCAGATCATGAGGCTACGAAGAAATTAATCCTAGATGAAGCGCATAATTCCAAATACACAATTCATCCAGGAGAAACAATGATGTATCAAGACCTCAAAAGAAATTTCTGGTGGCCCAATATGAAGAGAGAGATAGCTAATTTCGTATCCCGTTGTCTCACCAGCCAACAAGTAAAAGCAGAACATTTTAGACTCGCAGGTAAATTACACCCCTTGAGTATTCCCGAATGGAAATGGGAGAGTATAAGGATAAACTTTATTATGGGTTTACCTAAGACCAGAGGTGGACACGATGGAATATGGGTAATCATAGACCGATTGACTAAATCCGCACACTTCATACCAATAAAGAGTCGATGGTCTGTGGATATTCTAACAGCATTATACATAAAGGAGATTGTCAAACTACATGATATCCCAGTCACTATTATATCTGATAGAGATTCTCGATTCACATCACACTTCTGGAAGGGTCTACAACATTCACTAGGGACTAAATTGAATTTCAGCACAACTTTTCATCCACAAACATATGGTCAAACGGAAAGAACGAATCAGGTAGTAGAAGATATGCTCAGGGATTGTGCTATCGACTTTGGAGGTAGTTGGCATGATCACTTGCCTCTAGTAGAGTTTGCATATAACAATAGCTATCAGGCTAGCATACGAATGACACCTTTTGAAGCCTTATATGGAAAAAGTTGTCGATCACCAATATGTTGGAATGAAATAGGGGAAAAGTAATTTCTAGGCCCCGATATTATCAGAGATTCTACAGAGAAAATCAAGCTCATTCAAAAGAGAATGAAGATGGCCCAAGATAGGCAAAAATCTTATGGTGACAATCGAAGACGTGACTTGGAGTTTCAAATAGGAGACCACGTATATCTCAAGATTTCTCTAGGTCATGGTATTCGAAGATTTGGCATTAAAGGAAAGCTAACTCCAAGATTTATTGACCCATTTGAAATTCTTAAACGGATTGGTGAAGTGGCTTATAGACTGGCTTTACCTCCACAATTAGCAGGAGTTCATGACGTATTTCACGTCTCTATGCTGAATAAGTATGTATATGATCCTGACCATATTATCACTTATGACAATCTGGAGATTAAGAAGGATATGACGTTCGAGCAAACGCCAATAAAGATTCTGGAACGAGAAGTGCGTCAACTACGAAATAAAGTTATTCCTATGGTCAAGATTCAATGGAAGGAAACATGGCCATATGAAGCAACATAGGAAACCGAAGCAGCCATGTGGAAAAGATTTCTAGAATTATTTAACTGTAAGTACACTCTCCGAAATCCATATATTGAATTTGGGGACCAAATTCTTCTAAGTGGGGGAGAGTGTAGTGTCCCAGAATTTATATATATATAATTTTTAAATTTTAAAATAATTTTTTGAAAATTATAAAGGCTTAAATAAATTAATGAAGGGGTTATTGGATTAATAAGTCATTATAAGGCTCAATTAGGCTAATTAGTTAACCTAGCCTATCTAATTATTATCCAAAAGTTTATGGACCAAGTCCATCAAGTTTGGCCCATATTCTAGAAGGGTAATTAGCTTATTCACGTATTTTAAGGATAAATATTATTTATATAAGATAATTATGTGGATAAACGAATAAAAGAGTTTTATTAAATTGAAACTCTATACACGATGAATGTAACGGTCTATCGGACGACCGCCACAGCCCTGTAACGCACCTAGGCTGATGCGTTACACTCTGACAGTTCCGTGAAAGAAAGAACGAGCAAAAAGATTAGAACTTTGAGATCTTATCTACAAGCGATCGACTTGGGAGAGCTTATAACATTACTAAGGACTCTTAGGGATTAGGTTCTGACAAATTAAGGACTCTAGAATCGATCTAATCTTTAAACCCTAGCCAAAACCCTATAAATAGGACCTAGTTTTGAACTGAGCGACCTTTACTTTTGGCTCATGAAGAATCAAGGTAAGGAGATATAATTTCAGGTAAGTTCTTTAGAATATTTTGTTTAGTATACATTATACTGATAGTTCTCCAAATTTCGTGCTAGGAGATCAAGCAACTAAGGAGATAGAAGCTTCCAAAGTTGCTGATTCAACCTTAGCAACCCAAGAATCTAAACGCAAGTCCCATGAAATTAGGACGTCTAAACGAGGTAATTAGAGTTCAATCCTCTAGAACTTTTTATTCCCAATAGTTTCATCTTCTTACCCTCAAAATTTCACATCCTTAGGTCAAGAGGCTGAGGAAATAGAGCAGATTGAAGTTGCTGATTTATCACATGAAGTACAAGGGACTAAAGGTAACACCTAGCATTAAATTCAAAGTTTAAAGGTTTTAGAAGAGGTAGGTTATCTCATGATTGGTAAAAATAACTTGTTAGGAATAAAAGCCCTCTGGTTGTGCTTGATTTCATGCATTATAGACTAAGAATTTCATGATCTAATAGTTCTATACATTCATGCATCTCTTAGCCGTAAGGGGAAATTAAAAGATATTATCCTATCTATTCACTAAACCCATGCATATAGTTGGCCTATACTTCGTTATCATGACTAGGACAGTGGTAGTATTTTGATTTCCAGGCATGTTATGTTTTCATAAACCTTTACTTAGTTTACTGCCAGCAGATTCTTTGACGCACCAACGTAAGACCGTCACATGAATGTAACGGCCTTACGATAGACCGTCACACCCTGTTGTGCTTTTACTGTTCTATTGTCTCTGACGCACCCTAGAAGGAGCGTTACACCACTGTAACGGCCCCTCGATAAACCATCACAAGCACTGTAACACGCCTATCCTAAACCGTCAGACCCCTGTGTTCTGCCAGCACAAGGCAGAATAATAACCAGTTAAGTTTACTTATAAATAAGCTTAGATAGCTAAGATGGACCTGTTATCAGGACTTCAAGTTTAGTTACTGATTCATAATCAAATTGCATGATTAATGTGTCTTAGGTTATTTTAAGTTATGCTAATTTCATTGGCTAAAACTCTATAGTTTTGTATTCTAAATCATGATTTTCCAATGTTGTATTGACGGAGTTTTATCTTGGTTTCACATTGTTACACATTCTTTTCTATCTATAGAGTCATTTCTCTAAGTACATGGCGTATATTCTGGTATATGTCCATTAGTTACACTTTGCACTATAGGAACATTATTCTTGGACATGAGGACCTCTCTATTGGATATTCCTTCCAATGGAGTAGGAAATCTTGTTGCAAGGCCTCCGTAATTCTCCGCGAGCCTGGGATTCCCACTAGGACGCCGAGTTGATTGTACCATTAAAGCACATTGATTAGATTACACTATCGATATTTCTGGTTATCAGTAATGTAACGGCTCTATGTTGGACCGTCAGGCACAAGTAACGGCCCAATATACGACCGTCATATTCAACTGAGTCCGATTTCTTGGTTCTAGATTCAGACTAATGTAACGGCCCAATACTAGAGCGTCACATCATGTAACGGCCTAGTACATGACCGTCACATTGCTTGAGTATTTTAACCCAAGGTTTGACCAAGGGTTGATTTCCCAAAGGTTTCTAGATAGACACTTGATGATCTAGAACTTATCATATTGATCAAAAAACTTAAAATAATGAATGGAAAATAAAGAATGTACCATTATGCTGCCGATTTATTTCCATAAGCATAACCTTGCTTAAGTCATTCTTGATTTCTCATGATTCTTATTAAAGCATTCATTCATTGAATTATTGTTATCATGAGCTTATTGAACTTATTACATTCTTGGCCATACTTTATTGTTACATGCGTGAAAAAAGTTTGATTTATACTTGAAGATGCGATCGAGCACTGATTGTGTTCAAGGGCTCTATGCTAGTCCCCTCGGCTGATTGTCGGAAACATACTATTATAAACCATGGGGTATGATGCTACTGGCGTCGCATTGCGCTGGGAGTACTTTCTCTATAAATAAGTGAAAATCCATAATACAGCATGACATGACATTCTTGTACATGACTTTCTTGCTTGATATTCCACAGAAATTCACAAAGTACTTGCTCATCAGCAAAAGATACTAGAGTGATGATTATGTGGCTTGCTAGTACATTCTCGATACATTCTTGTTCATGAAAGGCCAATATCATGTCTTTGTTACATTCTTTCTAGTTCGTACTTGCTCTCATTCTAACTTATTTGATCGTCTTGTTACTTTGGTTTAATCGCGTGATTGATCGCATTCGCATGATTTTTACATTATTCTTTAGAACTAAATTGTTAATTACTTTAATAGTGCCTTCATGTTGATGCGAAGATATCTACTGGGCAAATGTGCTCATTACCTATTTCCAATCTTTTCAGGAAATGAAAGTGATTCGAATTCGGATTCGGGTTATACAAGTAGCGGGTCCGAGAGCGAATGAAAGTTTTGTCAAGATGAGAGTGAAGATTTAGGAAGTCTAAATTGTTTAGATTGAGTCTATGTAATTTTATTATTTCCTGAGTCTAGTACATAATGGAAGTTGAATTAGTGGTTGTACTTGATTATTATGAAATAAAGTTGGAGTTTGAGTAAATATTGTGCAATTACATTTATGTGTGTGATTGTCTTGCGCTCTGATCATTCTTTCTTGCAAGAGGCTTACCATGCCGGCTGTTCGCGCACCCCGAGTTAGTCTTCCGCTGTAATAAAGGCTCGGGGCGTGACATGGGACGAAGCACGGGTTGTTGATGCTTCTGCATTTGAGGTGTTGCGACTACTGAATGCGTCCTCCGTGTCCCCTTCATCCTGCTGTTGTGTACGTGAAGAACGTGGAGGTTCTTCATCTTCTTTCTTCCTCCTGCCATCTTCATCCTGCTGCCGTCCAAGCAACGAAGGAGCTTCTCCACTTCTTCTTCCTGCTGCTAATACGTGAAGGGTCTTCTTCCCCTTTCTTCTTCCTCTTGCAAGCATCCTGCGGGTTCTATTCTTCTTCCTGTACGTGGGGGAGTTTCGTCCATCCACGACTCATGTCCATACATCTTGATCTCCACGCCAAAAAGGTAGGTTTTCTCAAAGAACTGAAGTCCAAGACAGTAGCAATTAGGTTGCATGCTTTCTTTTTTTGTTGTTGTCCCTGATCATCGATTTGCCTAATTTTTTGTTCAATGTTTGCATGTTTATCTTAATTAATTAAATAATCACATCATGTTTAAACATTTTCTATTTATATAATCACATATCTAAAAATCACAAAAAATATGTGACTAGAATCCCCATGATTTATCCTTAGTTTCCATATAATTACATTGTGTATTAACTAGTTAATCATTGAATTTAAAAAATAAATGGGTTAACAAATTTACACGGGCGAATCTTACATGGTACTGTAGCGACTATTTACAAGGTTTTGCTTTGTTCACTTCGTTCTAGGGCGCCGGAGTGTCCTTTGGTCATGAAATTTTATGGACGTATTACTAGGGTGGAGACCGAGGTAGTGAGGGTGGTACCTCCGTTTTTCGTACCTCCTATCTCAAGATCTCCCATCTCTCAACGAAAAATATTTTTAAACACCCGATTAGGTAAAGTTTTTCGAACCCGTCATTTCAGTATATAGAACACGCGATTCCGACATGGTTACGTCGAGAAACGGGTGATTTGAAGAAGTTGACATCTTCCCTATTTAAACAACGGTCAAACTCCACGGCCGCTCGTTCATTTAATATATATATATATATAACTTTTAACTATATCTTTAAAAATCTATATGTAATATCCCGGACCTTTCGGATCCTTCTTCATGGGTCCCGGATCTAGTTTTCGGAGTGTCCGGCTCCGTTGTGTCCGAAATTTCGTTTCGGACATCTTTCGTGTTCGGATCGGCGCGATCCGGAGTCGTTTCGGAGGCCCGGAGGCGTTCCGCGGCTTTTTCCGCGCGTGTTTTCCGATTCCCGGTGTGTGTTTCGGCTTTTCTCTTCGGACGCTCGTTGCGCGTGAACCGGGCTGTTCACACGGACACGAGTGGTACCGTTGCGATCGGTGCGTTCCGAGGATCGCGGGGGTGTGATTTCCTAATTTTTGGAATTTTACGGATTTTCCGGGTTTTTCTATAAAACCCTTTTTCTTTTCTCTCTCCCCCACCATCTTCTTCTTCCTCTCTTCTTCTTCCTCCTTCCTCCTCCACCGTGTCTCCCTCCCTCTCCCTCTCTTCCTCCCGGTTGGCCACGGCGAGCTCCCCTCCGGCTGCAGACGGCGGCGGGGCGACGGCGCGGTGACGTGGGCGGCGGCGAGGCGGTCGTGGGGGCGTGCGGCGAGCGTGGGAAGCTTAAGGAAGAACGAGGGTTTTCAAGCGTTCTTCGCGATTCGTGGACGATCCGGCGGAGCATTCGCTCCATTGAGGTAGGGTGACGTTCCCTAGCTCTTTGCCGTTCTTTTCCGTGGTTTGTAGGCCGCGGGGAGGCCGAGAGAGGCATGTTTGGGCGTTTTTGGGGTTTTTCCATGTTTTGGGGTGAGCCGCCCGATCTATGGTTTTAGCCCATGATTCTATGTTTTGGTGGCTTAGATGCATGCTAGGGGTCCCCAGGGGTCTCCCCCTTGTTTTCCCCCTCTCCGGTGGAGGTACGGGGGCGTGGTTGGTGTTTTTGGGGTTTTCCCGCCGTAGCGTGCTCTGGGGCAAGCGACGGTCACTCCAGTGACCGTCACATGCTTGTAACGCCCCTAGAGGGGTGCGTTACTTCCCTGGGTGTTGGCCTTTGGGGTCGAGGGCTGTAACGGTCCTGCGACTGGCCGCCGTTTGCTAGTGACGCCCCTGGGCTGGGCCGTCACATGCGTTTCGACCGTTGGGTTTTGACCGTTGGGGGTCAGGCCATGTAACGCACCGAGATAGGCGCGTTACATGCGTGTAACGCACTGGGGCAGGAGCGTTACTTCCTGTTGTCCCCCATGTGGATGGGCCAAGCGACGCACTGGGCCCAGCGCGTTACTTACAAGCGACGCGCTGGGGCAGGCGCGTCACTTCCCTTTCCATCCCGAGCGTGAGGGCCATGCGACGCGCTGGTCTAGGCGCGTCACATGCGAGTAACGCACTGAGCCCGACGCGTTGCTTGCAAGCGACGCGCCAGGGTAAGCGCGTTACTTTCCCTGTGGTTTTCGTGGGTGTGGGGTGCCATGTGACGCCCTGGCCTAGGTGCGCCGCTTCCAAGCGACGCACTAGGGTAGGCGCGTCGCTTCCCCCTACCCCCTGGCCGTGTGACGGTCCGCCTTAGACCGCTATTTCAAGTGACGGCCCTAGAGTGGACCGCCATTTGGCAGTGACGGTCTGAGGGTAGACCGCCACTTCCTGTGTTGCCCCATGAGGGTGGCAACCTCGCTTTTCTCCGACCGTGGTCTCCGTGCGACGGGACTAGTGCGTGGGGTGATTCCCACACGTTGTCGGGCTTGGGCGTTGTTTTCCGTAACTTGAGAGTCTACTCCTTCAGTGACCCTCCACTAGTCGTAGCCTACTAGTACGCGTGTGCTAGTCGCACCAGGGAGTGGTGTACGGGCTGACCTTTAGAGACGGTTTGTGGACCGGTTACCGTTGGGCCCCACGTCTTGCAGCCAGAGTCCGGCTGAGGGGAAAACCGGTCAGAGGGCCAGACCAGGGACGCGCGGTCTGTGTGTGCACACGTGGTTGGGGGCGGTTGGACCCACGTCGACGGGCGTGACCCCAGCTAGTCACTTGTTGTGGTTACTTGTACGGTGTTTGCGCCTCGGGTAGGACCTACCATGTCAGGCGGTTCACCTGCGGTGCGGTGTAAGACGTCAGGGGACGCTACCGGCTGTGCTTCTAGTGGGTGGTACTCCTGTCGAGTACGGAGTGTCAGACTGTCAGTCGTGTGTTTCCGACCTTCGGGTTTTGACGGTTCGACCGTTGAGTTTCGGTCTTCTCGTACCGTGGCACGTGTGTCGGTTTGCGTGCCGTTAGGGTCTAGTTCTGTAGAGTACAGGGCTTTCCTTTCCGAGGTACCTTCCTACCGCTAGGGTAGTGGTTTCTCGTTTTTCGAGGTAGGGTTCGAGTGATCCCTACTGAGTCTTGTTCCGAGACTCATTCCCTGCGTGTTTTCACCGTGTTTCAGGTGAGGCGCCACCTTCGGGGAGCGTGTCAGGAGCGCAGCGGAAGCGTGGTGCGGGTGCCCAGAGGTAGTGCCAGAGGTCAGAGCCGGGGGATGCCCCGTGTAGCTGTACTTTTCTTTCTTGTCACTGTACTAGTCGTGGACTACTGTTGCTGTTGTGTTATTTTATTGTGGACCATGTAAAATGTTAATTCATTTCCTGCTTAATATCATAACTGTTTAATTTCTGCAATTATTTGTGATGCTTGTGTAGTTTCCACACCATCCTTTTAACCCTTCCGAGTCTTCGGGCTCGTGGGTGGCGGTGCGAGTCTCGGGTTATCGGGCCTTCCCGGTAATCGGATTCTCGGGTCGTTACAGCTGGTATCAGAGCGCGGTTGTGGAATTACATGAGAATCATAGGTAATTGTATTGGTCCACTAGTCCACAACGATGATGTACATGTGACGCTGGCATGGGGCACCGCGTGTTTTATTCTGACCTTCCGTTTCTGTGTTTTCTGTCTTGTGCTTCAGGAGCGAGGATGGCGCCGAGGAGGAGTTCTCGCTCTCAGCAGGGGCAGTCGGCTGGAGGTCAGGAGATCCAGCAGGGGGTCCAGAGGGACCAGGAGGAGCATAGCAGAGTTCCGGGAGCTACCGAGGCCGCGGATGCTGCGAGGGCTCCGGGGGCCGAGGGTTTTCTCCGTGGCATGTACCATCTCATGGCTCAGCAGTTCGGCGGAGAGGCCGGTGAGGGCTCGTCAGTCAGGGGTGGGCCAGGCCGAGCAGTGAGGGATTTCATGCAGTTCATCCACCTTACTTTAGCGGCCAGGCAGACCCTGATGCGGCTCGTGATTGGCTTGATGAGATGGAGCGGGTGTTCAGTTCTGCGAAGAGTGCTGTCGAGGACAGAGTGGTGTTGGCCTACAACCAGTTGCAGGGTACGGCTCGGAGGTGGTGGTCTTCCGAGTGGAAGACGTCCTTTCAGCTTCGTCCGCTTGAGCAGATCGAGTGGGATGACTTTGTCAGTGCTTTCGAGCGTACGTACTGTCCAGATGTTGTTGCTACGCAGCGGATGCGGGAGTTTCTGGAGCTGGTGCAGGGTGACATGTCCGTGTTGCAGTACAGGGCCCGATTTGTCGAGCTGGGTCGGTACGCACCTCATATCATGGAGCATGAGAGGGTGAGGACGACGCAGTTTGTGCAGGGCTTGAGGCTGGAGCTGAGGCACCATCTGATCGCGAATGGGGCCACTGATCTCGAGACGGCGTCTCGTGTTGCGATTTCCTTGGAGATGGATATGCAGAGGACTCGAGGACCGATCAGCCAGGGGCAGTCTGTGTCAGGTCGCAGCCAGCAGTCGGCTACTCAGCAGCAGGGTTTCTTTCAGTCTGCGTCGGGTGGTTCAGGAGTACCGGCATCGGCAGCTTCGGTGACAGGATCTGCGTCCTTTGGCACGAAGGTCAAAAAGTTCTTCAAGAAGGGGTTCGGCAAGAAGAAGTCCAGGATCAGGGGCAGGCTTCATCGGGCAGTGTGCAGCAGCCGTTTCCTTTGCAGCGACAGGGATCGGTGGGTGGATCGCGAGGACCTTGTCCACGGTGTAGTGGGACCCACCCAGGCAGGCAGTGCACGGCGCCGATCATCTGTTTTCGGTGTGACCAGCCAGGGCACATGGCGCGTGACTGTCCTCAGAGGCCGCCGCAGCAGCAGGTTTCCCAGCAGCAGCAGCAGCAGGGACAGTATCCGCCGCTACCCAGGTCAGCTAGTGTGGGAGGCAGGCAGAGAGCTCGTGGCCAGATCACGCACTTGACCAGGGCAGAGGCAGTAGCGTCGCAGCTCGTGGAAGGTACCGTTCAGATTTTGGGTTGTGCGGCTCGGGTTTTATTTGATTCTGGCGCGTCTCATTCGTTCATTTCGGAGGATTTCGCGTCGAGCGTCGAGGAGCCGGTGACCCAGTTGTCCTGTGATTTGGCTGTGGAGTTGCCTTCGGGTGACTTTATGGTCACTCCGTATTGCTTCGACCAGGTTCCGGTGTGGATCGATGGGCGGAGTATGCCAGGCAGGTTGTATGCGTTGCAGCTTCGGGATTACGACGTGATTCTAGGCATGGATTGGCTCGAGACTCATGGAGCGGTGGTGGATTGTGGGATGAAGAGGGTCTACTTCCAACATCCGAGCAAGAGGACCTTCTATTTCCAAGGTATCCGTTCCGCCTCTTCTCGATTTCTTATCTCTGCTATTCGAGCCCGTCGATTGCTTGATTCAGGTTGTCAGGGTTTTCTCGCGTCTGTGGTTGTGTCTGACCGGATGGAGCCGAATGTCGAGGACATTGCGGTGGTGTGCGAGTTTCCCGATGTTTTTCCTGAGGAGTTGCCTGGATTACCTCCCCAGCGGGAGATCGATTTCGTGATCGAGGTTGTACCTGGTACGGGACCTTTGGCGAAGGCTCCCTACCGTATGGCCCCCGCGGAGTTGAGGGAGTTGAGGGCGCAGTTGCAGGAACTGTTGGCCAAGGGGTACATTCGTCCGAGCTTTTCCCCTTGGGGTGCGCCCGTGTTGTTTGTGAAGAAGAAGGACGGTAGTCTGCGGCTTGTGCATTGACTATCGGCAGCTGAATGACGTGACCATTAAGAACAAGTATCCGTTGCCGCGGATTGATGATTTGTTCGACCAGCTTCAGTCTGCGCGAGTGTTCTCGCGGATTGATTTGCGGTCCGGTTACTATCAGCTGAGAATTCGCGAGTCCGATGTGGAGAAGACTGCGTTCAGTACGAGGTACGGGCATTATGAGTTTCTGGTGATGCCGTTTGGGCTCACCAATGCCCCAGCAGCCTTCATGGACTTGATGCAGAGGGTGTTTCATCCGTATTTGGACCAGTTCGTGGTCATTTTCGTGGATGACATCCTTGTTTATTCGCGGTCTGCTGAGGAGCATGCGTACCATTTGGGTGTGGTGCTGCAGACGTTGCGAGATCACCAGTTGTATGCGAAGCTCAGCAAGTGCGAGTTTTGGCTCAGCGAGGTGCACTTTCTGGGGCACGTGATTTCTGGTGATGGCATTTCCGTGGATCCCGCCAAGGTCGAGGCTGTGATGCAATGGCCGAGGCCGAGGTCGGTGACGGAGATCCGGAGTTTCTTGGGGCTTGCGGGTTATTATCGCCGGTTTATCCAGGATTTTTCCCGCATTGCGACCCCGATGACGAGGCTCACGCGGAAGGATGTGCCTTTCGTCTGGTCCGAGGAGTGTGAGCAGAGCTTTAGGGAACTGAAGAGATTGCTCACCTCGGCTCCGGTGTTGGTTTTGCCTTCTGGATCGGGAGGTTTTGTGGTGTGTACAGATGCTTCCGGCGTCGGATTGGGTGCTGTTCTGATGCAGCATGGTAGAGTGGTGGCTTATGCATCTCGGCAGCTAAAGCCCCATGAGGAGAACTACCCTACCCATGACCTTGAGTTGGCGGCAGTGATCTTCGCGCTGAAGATCTGGAGGCATTATCTGTACGGTGAGAAGTTCGAGGTGTTCACTGACCATCAGAGTTGAGGTATGTGTTCTCGCAGAGAGATCTGAACCTCAGACAGAGGCGTTGGATGGAGTTCATGAAGGACTATGACTTCACCCTGTCTTATCAGCCGGGCAGGATGAATGTCGTCGCCGATGCCTTGAGTAGGAAGGTTGCGGTCAGTACCTTGATGCTGAGGAAGTGGAGGCTCTGGGAACAGGTGCCCGAAGTATCTTTCAGGCTCAAGATTCCCCAGGAGCCAGGGTTGGCAGTGCTTGCGAGTCTGACTGTCACTCCTGCTATTCGTCGTCAGGTGACAGAGGCTCAGCATGCGGACCCTGAGTTGCCCCGGATTCTTGCGATGGCTGATGTGGAGCTTGGCGAGGACGGTGCTGCGAGGTTTCGTGGCAGGCTGTACGTCCCAGCGGAGGAGCAGGTTCGTCGTGCGGTGTTACGCGAGGCTCATGGGAGCAGGTACACTGTGCACCCGGGTGCGACGAAGATGTATCGGAACTTGCGGAGGCAGTTCTGGTGGCCTGGCATGAAGAGAGATGTGGCCGAGTTTGTGGCCAGGTGCCTGATCTGTCAGCAGGTGAAGGCGGAGCATCAGCGACCAGGCGGTACTCTCCAGCCCTTGGATGTTCCTGCTTGGAAGTGGGACCATGTGACCACGGATTTTGTGGTGGGGTTGCCCAGAACCCCGACTGGGCAGGACAGTATTTGGTTGCTGGTGGATCGGCTGACGAAGGTGACGCGGTTGCTACCGGTCAAGGTCAGCTGGAGCGTGCCTAAGTTGGCTCGTCTTTATGTGGAGCGGATCGTGCCGTTGCATGGGGTTCCCATTTCGATCGTGTCGGATCGGGATCCGCGCTTCACTTCTGGATTCTGGAGGAGTTTCCAGCGAGCTCTTGGCACGGAGTTGGCATTTAGCTCGGCGTATCATCCGCAGTCAGATGGTCAGTCTGAGAGGACCATTCAGACTTTGGAGGACATGCTGAGATCCTGCTGCCTGGAGTGGCAGGGGAGTTGGATTCATCACCTACCGTTAGTGGAGTTTGCCTATAACAACAGCTTTCATTCGAGCATCGGCATGGCTCCTTATGAGGCATTGTATGGGCGTCCTTGTCGGACTCCACTTGATTGGTTTGAGGTGGGTGAGCGTGTTTTGACGGGACCGGAATTGGTGCAGCAATGTGTGGATGTTGTGCACCTGGTTCGTCAGAACATGTTGGCGGCCCAGAGTCGGCAGAAGAGCTATGCTGACCGTAGGCGGCAGCCCCTCGAGTTCGCCGTGGGCGATCATGTGTTCTTGAGAGTTTCTCCGATGAAGGGGGTGATGCGGTTTGGACGGCGTGGGAAGCTGAGTCCCCGCTATATTGGTCCTTTCGCGATTGTGGAGCGCATCGGTGAGGTTGCTTACCGGTTGCAGTTACCCTCTGAGTTGGCGTCGGTGCATGACGTGTTCCACGTCTCTATGTTGCGGAAGTATATGCCCGATGACTCTCATGTGCTCGAGTTTTCCGTTTGGCCTGAGGTGACTCCAGATCTTTCTCTCCCAGAGTTTCCGATCCGCGTGGAGGATAGGCGAGAGCAGCGCCTGCGGAACAAGGTCATTCCCTTGGTAAAGGTCGTGTGGCAACGACACTCTGGTGGTGAGGCTTCGTGGGAACGTGAGGACGAGATGCGTCAGCAGTTCCCGTACCTGTTTGAGTGAGTCTTCCTCTTCTTTCCCCTTGGGTTGTTCTCAATTTCGAGGACGAAATTCCTTAAGGGGGGAGGGCTGTAATATCCCGGACCTTTCGGATCCTTCTTCATGGGTCCCGGATCTAGTTTTCGGAGTGTCCGGCTCCGTTGTGTCCGAAATTTCGTTTCGGACATCTTTCGTGTTCGGATCGGCGCGATCCGGAGTCGTTTCGGAGGCCCGGAGGCGTTCCGCGGCTTTTTCCGCGTGTGTTTTCCGATTCCCGGTGTGTGTTTCGGCTTTTCTCTTCGGACGCTCGTTGCGGGTGAACCGGGCTGTTCACACGGACACGAGTGGTACCGTTGCGATCGGTGCGTTCCGAGGATCGCGGGGGTGTGATTTCCTAATTTTTGGAATTTTACGGATTTTCCGGGTTTTTCTATAAAACCCTTTTTCTTTTCTCTCTCCCCCACCATCTTCTTCTTCCTCTCTTCTTCTTCCTCCTTCCTCCTCCACCGTGTCTCCCTCCCTCTCCCTCTCTTCCTCCCGGTTGGCCACGGCGAGCTCCCCTCCGGCTGCAGACGGCGGCGGGGCGACGGCGCGGTGACGTGGGCGGCGGCGAGGCGGTCGTGGGGGCGTGCGGCGAGCGTGGGAAGCTTAAGGAAGAACGAGGGTTTTCAAGCGTTCTTCGCGATTCGTGGACGATCCGGCGGAGCATTCGCTCCATTGAGGTAGGGTGACGTTCCCTAGCTCTTTGCCGTTCTTTTCCGTGGTTTGTAGGCCGCGGGGAGGCCGAGAGAGGCATGTTTGGGCGTTTTTGGGGTTTTTCCATGTTTTGGGGTGAGCCGCCCGATCTATGGTTTTAGCCCATGATTCTATGTTTTGGTGGCTTAGATGCATGCTAGGGGTCCCCAGGGGTCTCCCCCTTGTTTTCCCCCTCTCCGGTGGAGGTACGGGGGCGTGGTTGGTGTTTTTGGGGTTTTCCCGCCGTAGCGTGCTCTGGGGCAAGCGACGGTCACTCCAGTGACCGTCACATGCTTGTAACGCCCCTAGAGGGGTGCGTTACTTCCCTGGGTGTTGGCCTTTGGGGTCGAGGGCTGTAACGGTCCTGCGACTGGCCGCCGTTTGCTAGTGACGCCCCTGGCCTGGGCCGTCACATGCGTTTCGACCGTTGGGTTTTGACCGTTGGGGGTCAGGCCATGTAACGCACCGAGATAGGCGCGTTACATGCGTGTAACGCACTGGGGCAGGAGCGTTACTTCCTGTTGTCCCCCATGTGGATGGGCCAAGCGACGCACTGGGCCCAGCGCGTTACTTACAAGCGACGCGCTGGGGCAGGCGCGTCACTTCCCTTTCCATCCCGAGCGTGAGGGCCATGCGACGCGCTGGTCTAGGCGCGTCACATGCGAGTAACGCACTGAGCCCGACGCGTTGCTTGCAAGCGACGCACTAGGGTAAGCGCGTTACTTTCCCTGTGGTTTTCGTGGGTGTGGGGTGCCATGTGACGCCCTGGCCTAGGTGCGCCGCTTCCAAGCGACGCACTAGGGTAGGCGCGTCGCTTCCCCTACCCCTCTGGCCGTGTGACGGTCTGCCTTAGACCGCCATTTGTAAGTGACGGCCCTAGAGTGGACCGCCATTTGGCTGTGACGGTCCAGGGTCGGACCGCCACTTCCTGTGTTGCCCCATGAGGGTGGCAACCTCGCTTTTCTCCGACCGTGGTCTCCGTGCGACGGGACTAGTGCGTGGGGTGATTCCCACACGTTGTCGGGCTTGGGCGTTGTTTTCCGTGACTTGAGAGTCTACTCCTTCAGTGACCCTCCACTAGTCGTAGCCTACTAGTACGCGTGTGCTAGTCGCACCAGGGAGTGGTGTACGGGCTGACCTTTAGAGACGGTTTGTGGACCGGTTACCGTTGGGCCCCACGTCTTGCAGCCAGAGTCCGGCTGAGGGGAAAACCGGTCAGAGGGCCAGACCAGGGACGCGCGGTCTGTGTGTGCACACGTGGTTGGGGGCGGTTGGACCCACGTCGACGGGCGTGACCCCAGCTAGTCACTTGTTGTGGTTACTTGTACGGTGTTTGCGCCTCGGGTAGGACCTACCATGTCAGGCGGTTCACCTGCGGTGCGGTGTAAGACGTCAGGGGACGCTACCGGCTGTGCTTCTAGTGGGTGGTACTCCTGTCGAGTACGGAGTGTCAGACTGTCAGTCGTGTGTTTCCGACCTTCGGGTTTTGACGGTTCGACCGTTGAGTTTCGGTCTTCTCGTACCGTGGCACGTGTGTCGGTTTGCGTGCCGTTAGGGTCTAGTTCTGTAGAGTACAGGGCTTTCCTTTCCGAGGTACCTTCCTACCGCTAGGGTAGTGGTTTCTCGTTTTGCGAGGTAGGGTTCGAGTGATCCCTACTGAGTCTTGTTCCGAGACTCATTCCCTGCGTGTTTTCACCGTGTTTCAGGTGAGGCGCCACCTTCGGGGAGCGTGTCAGGAGCGCAGCGGAAGCGTGGTGCGGGTGCCCAGAGGTAGTGCCAGAGGTCAGAGCCGGGGGATGCCCCGTGTAGCTGTACTTTTCTTTCTTGTCACTGTACTAGTCGTGGACTACTGTTGCTGTTGTCGTTATTTTATTGTGGACCATGTAAAATGTTAATTCATTTCCTGCTTAATATCATAACTGTTTAATTTCTGCAATTATTTGTGATGCTTGTGTAGTTTCCACACCATCCTTTTAACCCTTCCGAGTCTTCGGGCTCGTGGGTGGCGGTGCGAGTCTCGGGTTATCGGGCCTTCCCGGTAATCGGATTCTCGGGTCGTTACACTATATCTACTAAACTATGTAACATAAAATTATAAACATTATATATTTGGAATTCTTATATTTTTCTCCTAATTATCATATATTATATTTTTCTAAATTATTATATATAAATAAATGTGTCTTTGAATGTATATTTTTGAAATTATTCAATTAAATAGATATTGACGTGAAATCTTGTTAAATAAATTAAGTTAAAAATCATAAAATTAACGTCCCTCCAAGTGGACGCTAATTAATGAATGACGCCACTCACGGGCTATAAGTTTATTTAATTATAGTTAATTTTAGAATTTGTGTCTCTCTTAATGGACGCGAATTCTTTAATTAACGCATTCATGTTCTCACCGTTTTCTTCCGGTTTTGACCCATATCGCGGGTCTTTTGGCACTCTCATCTCATGTCCGTAGATGGAGTCCTTGTTTCATGATTGGTTCACGTTATACACCTCAACTCTCGGTGACATACGAGCCCTCCGTTAGACATTCCGTTCCTTCGGACTGACAAGTTAGTCATTGGGACCTCCGTAAGTCTCCTCGTAACCTTGGATTCCCTCAAGGCCGACTGAGCTGGTTGTACCTTAAACACCTTGTACCCGTTTTAATTTCCATGTCACTCTGGAGAAACATGGTAACCCGGCCCTTTCATGGTGCTACGCTTGGCCCATGAGAGAAATCTCTCAAGCCGGTGGAGTGGGTGACCGTTCCACTAGGCGAATTATTGAATTGGGTAACCTATGGTTAGGTGCCAATTCTTCAGCTTGCTTCATGTCCATTGAATTCATGACTCTTGTTAGTCATTTATTCAACGTATCATGGCAACCTATCTAGGTGCCATTTCCACCTTGTTTATCGACATGTCACGGTTTGTCTATGCTCTTGCGTGGATTTTATCGCAAGTCTGTCTTTACCCAAGGGCTTTGCCCTTGAGTTCCATAATCTCTATTTATCATTTTACTAAAGCTTGTTCTTTGGAACTATCTATTGGCTATGAACTATAGTGGATGTCTAGATCTATCTTTAAATGCTATGCATATAGGACCCGATCTGGTCCTGGGAGGAGCACCCAAAAATAATTGTGCCCATGGGAGTTATATTGATCACGGTGTCTGGCATTGCACTGAAGTACTTGTCTCTCTTGATCTTTGGCATTCCACACTCTATCTCTTTCTCTCGTGACTTGCGTACATGACTTGACTTGCGTGACTCGACCTACGTGACCCGGAATGGGCAAATACTTGCTTGAAATAGCTAATAATCTATAAATTCTCTCATGAATATCTCTTGTTAAGACTCGCTTGGAAGTTTTGCATAGCGTTGTTAAACTCTTGCTAGTTTTGTTTCACTTGCTCGATTAATTCTACATGCATAGCCTTACCTGCATTTACATGTGAAAATGTAATTACTTAAACCAATTGCTTGTTCTTGAGATATAATTCCTACTGAACTTTCGCTCAACCAGTTTTATTCCAACATTTTCAGGTAATCAGGTGGCTAACGATACCAAGACTCACATGGGAGGGACAAGTGTATAAGCGAGCTCTGGAAATTAGTGAATCCGAGTCTTTTACTTTCTTGAGTCTAGATGATATTCTCTATTTAGATTGTCATGTCTAGATCCGTTAGTGTGTCTCTAATTCCTTTTCTTTCTTGGTATTGTTCCTGAGTCTTTTTATTAAAGTTGAAATTTTGTAATAGACTTATATTTGGAATAAAAATTTTATTTATTGCCTCAAATTAGTTGGTGTCATGTTTCATGCTCTTGATTATTCACGACTGTTAACTGCCACGTTCCGAGTAAACGACACGTTCCGCTGCTATCGGTTCGGGGCGTGACAGAGGTGGTATCAGAGCTTCGGCTTTCATATCCTTCAGTTATTAGGTTCCAATGATATGTCAAGTATCCATGTCAGTCATATCAGAGCTTCGGCTTTCAAATCCTTAGGGCATTAAGTCCAAGAGATAGGTTGAGTATCCTTGTCGGTCATCCTATAAGAATTCCATGAGAATTGGGTAGAGCTTGGGGTTAAATTATAAAAGAAGGATAAATTAATTAAATTTCATTATTATTAATTCCTGAGTCAATAAATATCTCCCCACTTATCCTTGCAGGAATCTAGATAAAATGAAGGCATCTAAACCGAGCTTTGTCCCTAGGATGGTACTAGTAGATGTCCAAGTTTATGCGGACCTTGTTAGAAGAGTTCAGGAGTTAAAAAAAGTAATGGAAGAAAAAGATAGAGTTGAAGGGAAAGACCAAGTCAATAACTTTGGGAAGATCACTACAACCAAGAAGAGGCCAAGTGAGAGCTGCAGTTTTCACAATGGTAAGAAATGCAAGAAAGGGAAGTGTAGGGTGGCACCTGTAAGCCAAACTCAAGAAAAGTGCGGGTATTGTGGTAAAGGAAACCATCAATCGAAGGAGTGTTATCGGAAGACGAAAGCATGTCTTCGTTGCGGGAGCTTAGACCATAAGATAGTTGAATGCCCTGTTCTGACCAAGAAGCTCCCATGAGGAATTCAAGCTTTAGCCAAACTTGCCAAAGGAAAAGTTGTGGAAGGTACCCCTCATCCTCAATCCTAAATTAGTTCTTTCAATTCAATAGATTTCTTTTTACCTGTGTAGTATCATAGTGAATTATAGCTAGTCCCCGTCTGGAGTAGAAGGTGAAATGAATTTGGGGACCAAATTCTTTTAAGTGGGGGAGGGTGTAATGCCCGATAATTTGGAATTCTAAATAGAAATAAAATATTTATATTTTTAGAAGGAAAATATAACTACACATTAAATAACGTCATGTACATGTTTCTTTAAAAAGACAATTAGATATTAAAGGATCTCATCCTAATTCTAAATCAATAAGAAATTTAAGATTATTCATTGGTGAATTAATTATGAAATAGAGATGAAAAAAAACGATTGAAAGATAATTGAATAATGAATAGCAACTATGTTCTTTAAATCTAATTATCTATTTGTGACTTAAACTTGATAAAGCATCAAGAATATTTAAGATTATAAATAGAAAATAAAACTCGGGCATTTGTCTATAGAATAAATCTCATATGGCAAGTTAAAAATAAAGACCTTCACATGATCGAAACATGTCTCTGATACTCGAGATGATAATTAAAAAAATAATTATAAAACGGATAAATAAATAAGATTACTAATATTATATAAAAGACATATCTCATGGGACGAAGCACGGGTTGTTGATGCTTCTGCATTTGAGGTGTTGCGACTGCTGAAGGCGTCCTCCGTGTCCCCTTCATCCTGTCGTTGTGTACGTGAAGAACGTGGAGGTTCTTCATCTTCTTTCTTCCTCCTGCCATCTTCATCCTAATGCCGTCCAAGCAACGATGGAGCTTCTCCACTTCTTCCTGTTGCTAATACGTGAAGGGTGTTCTCCCCCTGCAAGCATCCTGCGGGCTCTATTCTTCTTCCTTTACGTGGGGGAGTTTCGTCCATCCACGACTTCTGTCCATACATCTTGATCTCCACGCCAAAAAGATAAGTTTTCTCACAGAATTGAAGCCCAAGACAGGAGCAATTAGGTTGCACGCTTTCTTTTTTTTCGTTGTCCCTGATCATCGATTTGCCTAAATTTTAGTTCAATGTTTACATGTTTATCATAATTAATTAAATAATCACATCATGTTTAAACATTTTCTATTTATATAATCACATATCTAAAAGTCACAAAAAATATGACTAGAATCCCCATGACTTATCCTTAATTTTCATGTAATTACATTGTGTATTAACTAATTAATCGTTAAATTTAGAAAATAAATGGGTTAACAAATTTACACGGCGAATCTTACATGTTACCGTAGCGACTATTTATAAGGTTTTGCTTTGTTCAGCCCGTTCTAAGGTGTCGGGGTGTCCTTTGGCCATAAAATTTTATGGACGTATTACTGGGGTGGAGATCGAGATAGTGAGGGTGGTACCTCCATTTTTTGTGCCTCATATCTCAAGATCCCCCATCTCTCAATGAAAAATATTTTTGAACACCCGGTTAGATAGAGTTTTTTGAGCCCGTCATTTCGGTATATAGAACGCGCGATTTCGACGTGGTTACATCGAGAAACGGATGATTTGAAGAAGTTGACATCTTGCCTGTTTAAACAACGTCAAACCCCACCCCACGGCCGCTCATTCATTATATATATATATATATATATATATATATAACTTTTAACTATATCTTTGAAAAATTATATCTAGTAAATTATGTAACATAAAATTATAAACATTATATATTTGGAATCCTTATATTTTTATCCTAATTATCATATATTCTATTTCTCTAAATTATTTTATAATAAATGTGTCTTTGAATGTATATTTTTGAAATTATTCAATTAAATAGATATTGACGTGAAATCTTGTTAAATAAATTAAGTTAAAAATCATAAATTTAACGTCCCTCCAAGTGGACGCTAATTAATGAATGACGCTACTCACGGGTTATAAGTTTATTTAATTATGGTTAATTTTAGAATTTACGTCTCTGTTAATGGACGCGAATTCTTTAATTAACGCATTCATGTTCTCACCGTTTTCTTCTGGTTTTGACCCATACCGCGGGTCTTTTGGCACTCTCATCTCATGTCTGTAGATGGAGTCCTTGTTTCATGATTGGTTCACGTTATACACCTCAACTCTCGGTGACATATGAGCCCTCCGTTGGACATTCCGTTCCTTCGGACTAGCAAGTTAGTCATTGGGACCTCCGTAAGTCTCCTCGTAGCCTTGGATTCCCTCAAGGCCGACTGAGCTGGTTGTACCTTAAACACCTTGTACCCATTTTAATTGCCATGTCACTCTGGAGAAACATGGTAACACGGCCCTTTCATGGTGCTACGCTTGGCCCATGAGAGAAATCTCTCAAGCCGGTGGAGTGGGTGACCGTTCCACTAGGCGAATTATTGAATTAGGTAACCTATGGTTAGGTGCCAATTCTTCAGCTTGCTTCATGTCCATTGAATTCATGACTCTTGTTAGTCATTTATTCAAGTATCATGACAACCTATATAGGTGCCATTTCCAACTAGTTTATCGACATGTCACAGTTTGTCTATGCTCTTGCGTGGATTTTATCGCTAGTCTGTCCTTACCCAAGGGCCTTGCCCTTGAGTTCCATAATCTCTATTTATCATTTTATTAAAGCTTGTTCTTTGGAACTCTCTATTGGCTATGAACTATAGTGGATGTCTAGATCTATCTTTAAATATTGTGCATATAGGACCCGATCTGGTCCTGGGAGGAGCACCCGAAAGTACTTGTGCCTATGGGAGTTATATTGATCACGGTGTCTGGCATTGCACTGAAGTACTTGTCTCTCTTGATCTTTGGCATTCCACACTCTCTCTCTTTCTCTCGTGACTTGCGTACATGACTTGACTTGCGTGACTCGACCTGCGTGGCCCGGAATGGACAAGTACTTGCGTGAAATAGCTAATAATATATAAATTCTCTCATAAATATCTCTTGTTAAGACTCGCTTGGAAGTTTTGCATAGCGTTGTTAAACTCTTGCTAGTTTTGTTTCACTTGCTCGGTTAATTCTACATGCATAGTCTTACCTACATTTACATGTGAAAATGTAATTACTTAAACCAATTGTTTGTTCTTGAGATATAATTCCTACTGAGCTTTCGCTCACCCAGTTTTATTCTAACATTTTTCAGGTAATCAGGTGGTTAGCGAGATCAAGACTCACATGAGATGGACAAGTGTGCAAGCGAGCTCTGAAAATTAGTGAACCTGAATCTTTTACTTTCTTGAGTCTAGATGATATTCTCTATTTAGATTGTCATGTCTAGATCCGTTAGTGTGTCTCTAATTCCTTTTCTTTCTTGGTATTGTTCCTGAGTCTTTTTATTAAAGTTAAAAATTTGTAATAGACTTATATTTGGAATAAAAAATTTATTTATTGCCTTAAATTAGTTGGTGTCATGTTTCATGATCTTGATTATTTACGACTGTTAACTGCCACGTTCCGAGCAAACGATACGTTCCGCTGCTATCGGTTCGGGACGTGACACCAAGGCACCTGTCGTGTGGTAAAACCCCAGTTCTAATTTTATTGTTACATCTATTAATTTTCATCTCCCACTTGTTAATTGCATATTTTGGTCAGATTAGATTCATGTGTTTAATGTTTCAATTTGCTGAATGATTAAGGGGGAGTCCAGTAAACTTGATTTGACAATCAAGTTTTTTTTTGGATTGAAAATCTGCTGCACATGTCATCTTGCATTTTTATGCATAATTTGAAAAATCTGCATTGCAATTGTTATGCATGACCCTATGGTATATAAAATGGTATGTTGGGAGAAGGGCGGATCATTTCTGTCTAGAAACCCACACTACGCGTAAGGTGGTCTTAAAGACCTATGTTCTCTACCCAATACCATGGGTCAAAATTACATATAGAGCAGTCTAGACACTCATGAGCATAATTCAGTGATTCTTTGCATGGTCTTCATGTTAGATATGATGCATCAGTGCATTTACATAAGGGGAGTAAATGTCTCATTTAATTAGCATTTCCCTTATGCATAGTTTGCATTCAGTGAGGGAGAGTCAATGTGTCATCTGTTTATTCACATGCATATCATGCATTTAGAACTAGTTGCATATCATTGTAGAACTCATGCATATATTTAGAGGGAGTAAACTCATGCATTTGCTGAGGGGGAGTCTTATCTAAAAATTCCCAAGCCAACTTGTAGATTGCTCAAGTCGGCTTCCCAGCTGTATTCTGAAAATAACATCTTCTATTGGAAACTCAAGCCGACTTAAACAGCCTCCCAAGTCAACTTCATCTATTGTCTACTCATTGTTGTACCCATTTCTGGTTGAAGTCACCGTTTGCTTGATGCTTAGCTATATTCATGCTGCCCTCTTGTCATGTTTGGAAACCGCCTGCTGAATAAGTAAACTCTCTTGCCATACCCTTGAGTTATTTTTGCTGATGTCTGCCCACTAGTCATATTTTAAAGTCACCCTCTATCTATTGGTAATCCTTGAACATCCTTGAATCTGTTCAATTGGCAAGTCACCCAAAATTCAGTAAGATTCCAATCTGTGTACCATGATCATAAATATGAATTCATTTTAGATGAGGAATCTTCTCTTATGATGTCTTATGATTGTCCAGAATAAATTTGATGGGTTCACTTTAATGGTTTCATTGAGTTTAGAAATGAATCTCTTGAAAATTCAGTGTGTTCAGTTTTAATAGATCTTAACCATTGTTTGCATGTGTGCCCTGATTAATTTTCTGAAATCTGAAAGTTCTAATGAAATGGCAACTTTGGTTGAATGCTTAGATTAAGTATTGTTCTTAAACATCAGATAATCTGAAATCTTCTAAGGGTTAAAAATTTGTCAGAGCAATGACATTAGTCCACGGAGAAACCATATCCATTGAACCTTGAAGTTTTATGGACTGTGTCATGAAGTGCCGCTATTAACTCTGTTAAAATGTATTGAAAAATCAGGTAGAGCAACGACTAATTCACTGAGAAATATATCACCCCCATCAATGAAGTGAGTGAAGATATGTCGTGAGGTGATAAAGCTATCTTTGTTCAATTTGAGGCATGATAGTCAATTTTACTGAGTTCTTAGGGACACTTGCATCTAAACAATGTGTGTCCTCTAGATACAAAGTTTTATTGACTTAATTGCTCTTAAAAGGAAATTGCTGATGAACACAAGAAAAATCTGAAATGGAATGCGAAAAAATTGAAAATGGAAATTGTTGAAACCAGATGAGTATCATATTTCATGTTATAATTTGCATCACATTCATCATTTTTAGGCATTTAATAGGCATAGTTGTGCATTAATAAGGCCAAAATCTTATTCTTACCATTTTTTAAGTTTACATGATTTCATCATCAATTTTGAGTCAAAATGGCAATGTGAGAAATAGTTAGAAAAATGCATAATTATTGTAATTTATTTTTGGACGAGGAATATTGAATATTTTTTTATTTTGTGAATTTTTAGGAATCAGCGACCAAGGTTCAGTCGCTAATCGGAGGAATTAGCGACCAATGTTCGGTCGCTATTTGGAGGAATTAGCGACCAATGTTCAGTCGCTATTTGGAGGAATTAGCGACCAATATTCGGTCGCTATTTGGAATTAGCGACCAAAACTCGGTCGCCATTTAATGCATGTCAAAATAATTAGCGACTTTCGGCAAAGTTGTCATTTTCTGATTTTTATGAGAAAAAAAATATCAAAAAGAGGAAATAAAGATTTTTCGCCCGTGCGAGCAGACGCTGATTCATGAAAAAGCGCCATCACCCAAGTCGCCATTTGCAGAAAAACCAGAAACGGAACGGAAGCTCCCGATTGCCATGTTTAGAGCTTATCTTCGCCTATTTTGCGAAAATGAGGACTCTAATCTGAGCAAGAGTCCTATATTGATCAAGTCTTGTTGCTAAAAACTTGGATTTAGATTGGATTAGGAAGCCATGATCGTGAAGGTTCAACTGTGCATTATAAAACGGTGCCATGGCCGACGGTGTTGGGAGTTCAGTCTTGGGAAGTTCTACCTTAGCTTTAGCCTTCGATTTCATGCTTTTTCTTTCATCTTTTTAAGTTAAGTTCTCCTTCAAAGTTCTTTATTTTTAAATCTTCTGCAACTTCTTATTATTTCTCTTCCTCTAATTATTCTTAATTTTTCAAAGCTCTGTTCTTCATTTTTTTACTGTTCACCTGCACTTCTACACTCTGTTCCTCAAAAATTTTCGTCCTCTTACTCTCCGCTTTTCATCTTGGTCTCTTCACAAATGTTCTTCATCTTTCTTATATATAAATTTTCTTCTTCTACCTCTTCTTCCAATTCTCTACCGTTTTTAAGTTCTAATTTATTTTTTTAAGTTCAATTTTTCTAGATTTCACTGTTCTTCCGCGCCGATAGATCTTGGTTTTTTCATACTTTTCACCTTCTTCCTCTCGTTTCATGTCTCTGAGTTCTTCATCAATTTTCTTCCTCTTTTCATCCTCTACAACATTCTCTTCTTCCACTTTTTCTAAAACTCTTTAATTTTTAAGTTATTTTCTTCCCAATCAGTCTCTATTTTCTATTTTATTTTCCCTGCATTTTTACTTCTCCCACCGTAGCCCCTCTTTCCTCTCTATTCTCTCTTCATAATACACTACCCACACACACACTTTGTTTTTACATTTATTTCTTCCATCCACCTATCTATCTCCATCGCCCATATTTCTTCACACATCCCTTTGGCGGATCGTCTTCCTTTGGTCCTCTCGGCGGCATCTACTTCCACGGCGGGGTGAAATTCTAAGTCTCGACACGGAGGAGACGGTGGCACTCTTCATCCTATTGACTCCAATTTCTTCTTTCAGTCTTTTAATTTTAATCAAGTTGTAATTTTTATTTTCACATATATTGTACTTGTCACATTTCATAGCAATAAATTTCAGATTTTATGCAATTGTGTTTTTCTCCCTCTCCTTCCAATTTCTATTCTTAACCCTCTCATATTAATTAGTTAGTTTATTTCCATGTAATTTTCTTTTTCATTAGTTTAATCTCACTCAAAGTTCGGATTTTCTCAAATATAAGAATTCTCCTCCATACTATTTTGAAAATATTTCTTCCTCGTGGGATCGACCCGTATTCACCACTTTACTTAAATTTTAATATTTTTAAGTGAGTGAGTTCGGTAATTTTTAAATTATGGCACGACTTTTTCAACGATGGATTTGTGACTATCAATTTTTAGCACTGTTGTCAGGGGGAAATTAATTTTTAATGGTTGAAAATTCTTGTGTTTTATTTGTATATAGTTTTCTAATTTTTTTATTTTTATTTTGTAGGAAAAAATCAAAAAATCAAAAAATTCATAAAAAATTGGACCTGGAAATTCTCAGAAAAAAAAACTGTCACAGAAAGCGTCGTTGAAGTCTGAAACTGTAGCAGAAAGTAGAAATTCCAGGAAATTCAAGTGTCGTTAAAAGGTTAGTAACATAAGAAAATGTCTTGCTTTTGAAAAAATCTGAAAAATTCTAAAAAAACTTGAAAAATTCTTAAAAAATTTAAAAATATCAAAAAAATGATTTTAGACTTTATTTTACAGTAGTTTTTCATATTGTTTACTCTATTTAGTTGATAGTTATCTTTTCTTCATATCTTTTGTTGAAATTTTGAAAAAAAATAACTCTCTGAAAAAAATTCAAAAAATAGAAAAACAAAAACAAATCTCATCATGCTAGCATATCTTCATCATAGTAGCATTCTTGTCATGCATTTTGCATTTTAGTTGATTTATTACTTCCTTGCATCATTATTTGAAAAAAACTATTTCTTTTCTTTTCTCTTTCCCCTTCTCAAGGGCAAGTTAGGACTCCTTACACCATTCTTGGAATTAGAAAGACCCTCTATTGAGCATTCCGTCTCTTTGAATTAGAATTTTCTTTTCCAAGACCTCCATGAGTCCTCGCACCCGTGGATTCTCTCACGGACGTCGGGCAGGTTGTACGAAGAAGCACCTTGAAGATAGATTGCCCCTAGAAGGTTTCACAACAAAAAAAAGAGTGTTGGAATTTATTGCTATTTTGAAAAGTTGGTGTTTAAGGCCAGAGGTTTTGTGGCAAACGCCCAAGTGAGATTGTGGTTAATTAATTAGAACCCTACGAAAGTTGGGGGGGGGGCTCCCACAACTCCACCTCTTACCTCGCCAGTTAACCAATTTAGTAGTGAGTATCAATTCTTCTTTTCAAAAAAAAAACATCATCACTTTGCATTCATATAGTGGTTGATTCATTGTATTATTTTTCAAACTCATTTGCATAAAAATCTTTGAAAAAAACCATCATTTTTTTTGTCGCATACTTAATTCATATAGTTGCATTTGCATTTATTCTGAAAAAAAAAATCATCACCCTTCTTTAGGCCCTTTGCATTGCATGCAAGGTAGGAGATCTCTACACCCACATTTATTAGGGCCCATTAGTAAAATTGAGAGGTTAGTGCATTCTAGATCTCATCAGCAACCTAACCTCATGGAAGACCAAAATCAAAACCAAACTCCTAAACAGATGAATGATTATTTCATGCCTAACCAATATCAACCATCCTTCTATGTTCAAGCACCTCAGAACCATGCGCTTCAATATGAGATTAAATCTAGCACCATCCAGATGTTGCCATCATTATATGGAAATCCTAATGAAGATCCTTACAAGCATCTAGATGAGTTCCTCCGATATGTTCAACTGTCAAAATCTAAAACTTCTCAGATGCCCTTAAGCTTACTCTCTTCCCTTAAGGACAAAGCAAAATATTGGTTGGGAGCTTTGGGTAGAACAATTGACACATGGGGAGAGATGCAAAAAGAGTTCTTGAAGAAATTCTACCCCATTGGTAGGACTAATACCATGAGAAGGGGCATCACTGGATTTACACAAAACCCTAGGGAACAAATTCATGAGGCCTGGGATAGGTTGAAAGATTTATTGAGAAAATGCCCCCATCATGGCCTATCTAGATGGCAAATTGTGCAAGCATTTTATGAGGGATTAACGAAAACTATAGACAAATGGTGGATGCCTCATGTGGGGGGGGGGGTTTCATGAGTAAAAGTGAGGATAAAACCTATGATTTGTTTGAAATGTTATGCGAAAACTCTATTAGCCATGTCTCACTTTCTTCCTATGAAAGAATGATTGGACCTTCCAAGAAGGGTGGGCTTTATGAAGTCAAAGGTCAAGGAGAGTTTGAGAGTAGGATGGATATTAATGCGCTTGCTCAAAAGTTGAATAAAGTGGACTTGTTGGCGCAAAGGATGGAGAAGGTGGACTTAGTGGCACAGAAGCTAGATCAATTATTGTCCATGAATAGGTAGGAACCTTCTTTCTCTTCTGCCCAACAATCTCATCCTTTCTCAGATTCCAACATTCAAGAACTTTGTGCTCTATATTCTAGCCCAAATCATGCCATAATTGATTATCCCATGGCAGCCCAACTTCCCCTGTTTATCCAAGAGCAAGTCTTTGCTGTTCAGGGTGTCTCTAAGCTCGCTTGTGATCCATATTCTAATACATACAACCCGGGCTGGAGAAATCACCCAAATTTTTCTTGAAAATCGCAACAAGGCCCATCTACCTATGTCAATCTTTCAAATCTAAAACAATCCTTTCAAGTTCCAAACCAGTCTCACCAATATTTTCAAACTCCTTTTCAACATAATCAACAACAACAACTTCCATTTCAGCGACCATTGTTCTATCATGCTCAGGCCCCATATCAACAAGCTCCATCATTTCAAGGTCAATATAATCAATTTCCTTCACACCGCTATCAAGCTCTTTATCAACCCCCTCCTCAACCCCCTCAGCCTAATTTCGAGGATAAATTTGACCAACTTCAGCAACTCATTCTTTCTCAACAACAATCAATTGCTAAGTTAGAAGGTCAAATAGGTCAATTAGCTGCCAACAATATAAGGAGAGATGTCGGCCAACTGCCTAGTCAACCGGTAGCCAACCCCCGTAATCAACAACCTCCGGGCTTCCTTACAAGAGCTCCCATCCTCCCTCAACCTAATCAACCTCAGCCACCTCCTCCTGTAGGACCCCAAGTCGAGAATGCTAAGGTGATCTCTACCCTTAGGAGTGGGAAGATTCTCAATGATCCATATCAGGATAGGGGGGCTGGTCGCAATTCAGGCCAAGGAGCCCATGAAGAGAGTGATAGTGAAGATGAGGAGCCGATGATTGTTCAAGAGAAAGAGAAGCTGGAAGGGGGGGGAGAAGAAAATTGACAAAGGTAAATTAAAGGTTGATGAAGGTCGTCAAGAATATGTGCGTAAGGTCCCTTTCCCGGACGCGTTGAAGCCAAAAGCTCAAAAGAAAATATCGGTTCAGCAAGAGGAGTTAATGGAATTGTTCAAGTAAGTCAATATCAATATTCCACTCTTGGATGCAATCAAGCATGTGCCGGCGTATGTCAAGTTTTTGAAAGAGCTTTGCACACCAAAAAGGGAACCGAAGGCGGTGACACAAAAAATCCGCTTATCAGAAGATGTTAGTGCTATTTTGATGAACCATCTACCGAAAAAGTTGAAAGACCCCGGAGCTCCATTGATTTCATGTGATATAGGTGGGGTTACATTTAATAAAGCTTTGCTAGATCTTGGAGCTAGCGTTAATTTATTACCTACTTGCATTTATGAGCAATTTGATCTGGGAGAATTGAAGCCCACTTCTATAATCCTTCAACTGGCGGATCGATCTGTGAAGACGACATGGGGTTTGCTAGAGAATGTGATAGTAAAAGTTCATGAGTGTTATTTCCCAGTGAATTTCTTAATTTTGGACATGGCCTCATCCCAAGAGTTAAAATACACACCTATTATTTTGGGACGTCCGTTCTTAGCTACGGCAAAGGCCAACATAAATTGTGCCACTGCGATGATGGATATTTCTTTCGGAGGTGAGAAGGTCTCTTTAAATGTTTTTAAAGCATCACAATATCCGGACCATGAGGAGGAATGTAATGCCATTGATGTGTTTGAAGAATTGATTGAAGAATGTCCGGATGTTAGTGAGAATTTGATAGAAGAGGGTAGCATGCTGCAGGATTCTCTATTCTCTCCAGCACCCTATTCTAGAGTAGAGCCACTCCCACCGCTTCAAGCTGAACCCATTCTTCCAGCTCTAAGCAGCCACCCGTTTTGGAACTAAAACCTCTGCCCGGACTCTTTGAAATATGCTTATCTAGGCCCGGACCATACTCTGCCCATAATCATTACTTCTAATCTTACCTCTGCTGAGGAATCTCAACTCTTAGAAGTTCTTAAGGAGCATAGGGGGGCAATAGGGTGGTTGGTAGCAAATTTGAAGGGCATAAGTCCTGATGTTTGCATGCACTATATCTATTTGGAGGATAATGCCAAGCCGAGCAGGGAAATGCAGTGCCGGCTATATGAAAGAGGTGGTTAAAAAGGAAGTTGTAAAGTGATTAGATGTTGGGATCATATATCCGATTTCTGATAGCAAATGGGTCAGCCCGACACAAGTGGTTCCTAAGAAGTCGGGACTACTGTGGTAACAAATGAGCAGGGAGAAGAAGTACCCATGCGATTGCAGACGGGGTGGAGGATTTGTATAGACTATAGGAAATTGAATTCAGTAACTAAGAAAGATCATTTTCCACTCTTGTTTGTTGATCAAATTCTGGAGAGATTGGCTGGACAACAATATTTTTGCTTTTTGGATGGCTATTCCGGATACAATCAAGTCGCTATCTATCCGGAGGATCAAGAAAAAATTACATTCGCATGCCCTTATGGCACGTTTACTTTTAGAAGGATACCTTTTGGGCTATGTAATGCCCCCGCCACTTTTCAGCGCTGAATGATGTCTATATTTTTTGACATGGTGGGGGAGACTTTGGAAGTATTTATGGATGATTTTTCAGTTTTTGGTTCTTCATTTGAGGGGTGCTTGAAAATTTTGACTCAGGTTTTAAAAAGGTGCATTGAATCCAATTTGGTGTTAAGATAGGGAAAGAGCCACTTTATGGGGAGAGAAGGTATAGTTTTAGGCCATGTAATTTCGGAAAGGGGAATATAGGTCGATAATGTCAAAGTGGACTTGATTTCCAATCTTCCTCCCCCTACATCTGTCAAGCAAATCTGTTCCTTTCTTGGCCATGCGGGTTTCTACCGTACATTCATTCAGAACTTCTCCACCATTGCTCGCCCTCTCACACAGTTGCTTGCTAAGGACACTCCATTCCATTTCGATGATTCTTGTCTAGAGGCGTTTAATTCTTTGAAAGCGGCCCTCACTCAAGCTCTGATACTTCAATCTCCAGATTGGTCGCTTCCTTTTGAGATTATGTGTGATGCCTCAGATTATGCTGTAGGAGCTGTCCTAGGACAAAGAGTGACTAAAAAACCCATGGTAATCGACTATGCGAGTCGCACCCTCGCCGATGCTCAATTGAATTACACCACCATGGAGAAGGAACTTTTAGATGTTATTTTTGCCCTAGAGAAATTTCGATCATATCTTTTAGGGGTTAAAGTTGTTGTTTATTCTGATCATACTGCTTTGAGATACTTGCTCTCTAAGAAGGATGCGAAACCTCGTCTCATCCTCTAGATATTGCTACTGCAAGAATTTGATTTAGAGATAAGAGATAAGAAGGGATTAGAGAATGTGGTAGCTGATCATCTATCCAGGATAGTGATACTTGAAAGTGCTCCTATGTCAGATTCCTTTCCTAACGAACAAATTCTTTTTATCTCTCACACAACTCCTTGCTACGGTCACATTGTCAATTACCTGGCGGTAAGACAAATTTTGGGAGGGTGGACGAAGTAGGAGAAGGATCGATTCTTTGCAAAGGTTAAACACTATTTTTGGGAGGACCCAGAGCTGTTTCACACGGGTCTAGATCAGATTATAAGAAGATGTGCCCCCAAGAGGAGCAACAATCTGTTTCGAACTTCTGTCATACTCTAGCTTGTGGGGGACATTTCTCTGGAAAGAAAACTGCGGCTAAAGTGTTACAAAGTGGATTCTATTTGCCCACACTGTTTAAAGATGCTTATGAATTTTTGAAAACATGTTTGAGATGTCAAGCAGTGGGTAACGATTTTAAAAGAGACATGATGCCGCTAAATCCCATTCTGACAGTTGAAACTTTTGATATTTGGGGGATATATTTTATGGGACCATTTTCACATTCATTTGACAATGAATATATTTTGGTGGTGGTGGACTATGTTTCAAAGTGGATTGAGGCCGTAGCTACTAGGACTAATGACCATAAGGTGGTGATGAAATTTGTCAAGAAGAATATTTTTTCCAGATTTGGTTGTCCTAGAGCTATCATTAGTGATGGGGGTTCTCACTTTACGAATTCTCAATTCCGAGCTCTGCTTCGCAAATATGGCATAACTCACAAGCTCGCTACCCCATATCATCCCAAAACTAGTGGTCAGGTTGAAGTCTCAAATAGGGAGATTAAGAATATTTTGCATAAGACAGTTAGGCCGGATAAGAAAGACTAGTATGAAAGACTAGACGATGCATTATGGGCCTATAGAACTGCTTTCAAGACTCCTATTGGTGTGTCTCCATATCGCCTTATCTTTGGAAAAGCCTGCCACTTACCTGTAGAACTTGAACATAGAGCATATTCGGCCATTAAACAAGTTAACTTTGATCTTACCCAAGCTGGTGCCCAAAGAGCTCTACAACTTATTGAGCTGGAGGAATTAAGAAATGAAGCCTATAAAAATTCAAAGATTTATAAAGTTAAAACAAAGGTTTTTCATGATAAGCATATTCACAAGAAAACTTTTTCTGTTAATCAAAAGGTTTGACTTTTCAATTCAAGGCTGCGCTTGTTCCCCGGTAAACTCAAATCCAGATGGGATGGACCATTTATTGTAGTTAAAATTTTTAACCATGGTGCTGTTAAAATTTTGAATCCTAAAAATGGTCACATTTTCAATGTCAACGGTCAAAGATTAAAACCTTACTTGGAAAGTGAGCAGTTGTCAAAAGAGTCTATTGTTTCGAATGATCAAGAATAAAATCATTCAAGAACTTTCATACGTTTGGCTGAAGACGGAAAATTTAGCGCTTCTGGAAGAAACCCAAGATTTTTGTTATTTGATGATTTTTGTTTAAGTGTGTTTCAGAAGTTAGGTCAAGGTCAAGGAAGAAGAAGCTGTTGTCGTCCATTTATGGAGTTTTTATCACACACCAGGTTGTATCCTTCCATCTCAGTAAAATTTATTATTTACATTGTTCTTTTATTTTTTTACTCTATATGCCATTGAGGACAATGTCATTCAAGTTGAGGGTGGAGAGAAAAAGGAGAGAAAATTTTCATGATGCATATAGTACAACCTGTCATAAGTTTCTGCATAGTGTTCTGCATAAAAATGAAAAAGATGAAATCCTCATTTGAGTTTTATTGATTCATGCTTTAAATTGAAAGTAATTCTGGATTAGAAAAGGCTGGAGAGAAGAATAAAGGAAAATTTATTTTAATCTAGCCATGAAAAACTGATGTAAGAATCTCTTTAAAGTTCATGTGCACTTCAAAATAAGAAAAATTACATTGCACACTAATGAAACAAGCAAGACAAGCCTTTTGTTATTTTAGGTATTATGTCTGATATTCTGCACTTCTCAAGAAAGAGATATTTTTATAAGCTTTCTGTCAAGTTATCTACTGCAAATAGCACATTGAAAAAAATTGATGAAAAATAAACACCATGAAAAATGCACCAATTCTTAGTAACCGGGCCTACTTCACCTAAGACGTGTTGAGGTTCGCGTCAAAAGGAAAAGGGAACCTTGATCCGCGAAACCGGGCCTGCTTCTCCTAAGGCAAGAGTCGAGGTTCATGTTAAACAGTGAAGGATAGTACAACATCATGTGTGTAGAAAATTAAAAAGATCCCAAAGGGACAAAGTAATACGGCAGATAAAAAAGTTAATATGATTCTACGCTCTGATCTGAGAGGTGCAGAGTTGAAAGATATTTGCTTGGAATAGCAAATGAGGGACGTAATTGTCTAAACTGTGGATTTGGTAGTTACACATGCACAAGTGCTATTGAGATTTGATTTGAATTCTTAATCATGTACTTAAATTTCCTACATAAGGCTAGTGTGCATTAATGATTCCAGATTCCTAATCTTTGGTTGATTCTGTGAAGGACGAGCCGGATATGAAAGTATGGATTTTACAAACTCTTGTTAGTCTTAAATTTTAATTTATTTGTATTGCTAAGAGACTAGCAGTGAGTAAGTTGGGGGATGTGATGAGTATCATATTTCATGTTATAATTTGCATCACATTCATCATTTTTAAGCATTTAATAAGCATTGTTGTGCATTAATAAGGCCAAAATCTCATTCTCACCATTTTTCTAAGTTTGCATGATTTTATAATCAATTTTGAGTCAAAATGGCAATGTGAGAAATAGTTAGAAAAATGCATAATTATTCCAATTTATTTTCTGATGAGGAATATTGAATATTTTTATATTTTATGAATTTTCAGGAATCAACGACCAAGGTTCAGTTGCTATTTAGAAGAATTAGCGACCAACGTTCGGTCGCTATTTGGAATCAGAGGAATTAGCGACCAACGTTCAGTCGCTATTTAGAGGAATTAGCGACCAACGGTCGGTCGCTATTTGGAATTAGCGACCAAAACTCGGTCGCTATTTAATGCATGTCAAAATAATTAGTGACTTTCGGCAAAGTTGCCATTTTCTAATTTTTATGGGGAAAAGAAAAATATCAAAAAGAGGAAATAAAGATTTTACGCCCGTGCGAGCAGACGCTGATTCATGAAAAAGTGCCATCACCCAAGTCACCATTTGCAGAAAAACCAGAAACGGAACGGAAGCTCCAGATTGCCATGTTTTGAGCTTATCTTCGCCTATTTTGCGGAAAGGAGGACTCTAATCTGAGCAAGAGTCCTATATTGATCAAGTCTTACTGCTAAAAACTTGGATTTAGATTGGATTGGGAAGCCACGATCGTGAAGGTTCGACTGTCCATTATAAAAGGGTGCCATGGCCGATGGTGTTGGGAGTTCAGCCTTGGGAAGTTCTGCCTTAACTTTAGCCTTCGATTTTATGCTTTTTCTTTCGTCTTTTTAAGTTAAGTTCTTCTTCAAAGTTCTTTGTTTTTCAATCTTCTGCAACTTCTTCTTCTTCTTCCTTTAATTCTTCCTCATTTTTAATCTATTCTCAGATTTTTAAAGCTCTGTTCTTCATTTTTTTACTGTTCCCCTACACTTCCGCACTCTGTTCTTCATCAATTTTTGTCCTCTTATACTCCTCTTTTCATCTTGGTCTCTTCACAAAAGTTATTCATCTTTCTTACATCTAAATTTTCTTCTTCTACATCTTCTTCCAATTCTCTACCGTTTTCAAGTTCTAATTTATTTTTCAAAGTTCAATTTTTCTAGATTTCACTGTTCATCCACACCGATAGATCCTGGTTTTTTCATATTTTTCACCTTCTTCCTCTCGTTTCATGTCTCTGAGTTCTTCATCAATTTTCTTCCTCTTTTCATCCTCTACAACGTTCTCTTCTTCCACTTTTTCTAAAACTCTTTAGTTTTTAAGTTATTTTCTTCCCAATCACTCTCTATTTTCTATTTTATTTTCCCTGCATTTTTACTTCTCCCACCGTAGCCCCTCTTTCCTCTCTATTCTCTCTTCATAATACACTACCCACACACACACTTTGTTTTTACTTTTATTTCTTCCATCCACCTATCTATCTCCATCTCCCATATTTCTTCACACATCCCTTTGGCGGATCGTCTTCCTTTGGCCCTCTCGGCGGCGTCTACTTCCACGGCGGGGTGAAATTCCAAGACTCGGCATGGAGGAGATGGCGGCACTCTTTATCCTATTGACTCCAATTTCTTCTTTCACTCTTTTAATTTTAGTCAAGTTGTAATTTTTATTTTTACATACATTGTACTTTCCACCTTTCATAGCAATAAATTTTAGATTTTATGCAATTATGTTTTTCTCCCTCTCTTTCCAATTTCTATTCTTAACCCTCTCATATTCTTTAGTTACTTTATTTCCATGCAATTTTATTTTTCATTAGTTTAATCTCACTCAAAGTTTGGATTTTTTCAAATATAAGAATTCTCCTCCATGCTATTTTGAAAATATCGCTTCCTCGTGGGATCGACCCGTATTCACCACTTTGCTTGAATTTTAATATTTTTAAGTGAGTGAGTTCGATAATTTTTAAATTGTGACACGACTTTTTCAAGGACGGGTTTGTGGCTATCAAAACCTAGGAGTGAATTCAGAAATTCTTGCATGCTTAACCTCAATACTAGTCTTATTTGTCTTTGGATAAGTAAGATAAAAGAAGGATTAACAAGGTTATAATATGCAGATTTGGTTCATTTCTATTACATTTGATTGTAGAAATTTTTCAATGAAATTTAATTGCTAAACTCTGACCTCATTAGATTTGAACCATGCTATAAATAAGGAACACATCATACATTCGTTATAATGGAAGACTCTGCATTTATGCCATGCTTGATTTATGAGTTTGTATCAGATTGAGATTTATCTTGACCTATTTGACAGTCTTCAATTTCACCTGAAATGCTGCATCGAACATCCTTGTCCATCTAAATTGGTGTTAATTCTGCCTGCTGTCAGTTGTGTTTCTAATTCTGTGTTACCTGATCCCTTTTAGAAAAATCTTGTTTCACTCATCTCCAAAATTTTAATTATGCTCTCAAACTATTTCATTTGATGATGTCAAAGGGGGAGAATAGTTTATGAGTCATTGTCATTAGGTGTGGGAGATGTTGCATATTTTAATGTGGATGTCTTGTGCATATTGATCTTCATGCTATATTGATTTTTATGACTCACAGTATTATCATCATCAAAAAGGGGGAGATTGTTGTGCCCCTATGTTTTGATGATGTCAACACTATGACTCATCTATTATTGAGGATCATGTGTTTTGATTTCATGAGTTTGAATCTTTAGTTTCATACATTTTTTGCTCTTTGAGTTTCATACGTTTTGATTCTTGAGGTTCATATGTTTTTATATTTTTGATGCTGTCAATTATTTCTGATAATGTTAATCCATGAATCAATGAGTTTTGTGAAGACAGGTCAATGAGTTTTGTGAAGACAACTTCGAATTTGGACAAAGAAATGGTTAGGAGAGTGAAATCATAGAGTAGACTCAAATGCAAGTTATCGTTAATAAATGGTCAGTTAAGAGTGTAAAATATCAAATAAGAGTGAAAAATAGGTCACTACGGGTGACAAATGGCTCAAGAGGCTGAAAGGATCTCACCGCTTTGAAAAGAACTGAAGGAGAGTTGACTCCTTGGTGAACTGGAGTCGACTCCACCCAGCTGGAAATACACCGTAGGCCTTCGCTGAACTATGTCCCGTATCGGTGACAAATAGACCAGTATCGGTGAAAAATAGACCCGTATCGGTGAAAAATAGATAACTGGCTGAAGGTATTAATAAATGAGCTAGCTGCGTCGACGCAACACTGTTGATGAGTTGATGCAAGAGTACGCTAGAAGCCTTGGCTAGCTGAAGAACACTAAGGGTGAAAAATAGATACTTAGTGGTGACAAATGGCTTCTTAAGGGTAAAAAATAGCTTCTCAACGGAAACGAATAGATTGATATGAAAGTAAGGCTGAGAAGCTAAAGGAGAAGAAGCAGTTGGACTTCATTTGCCAAAAGAGTGTTGACCACAGTCAAACTAGCTCAGTCAAAGTTGACTTTTGTCAAAGTCAACGACTGTCAAAGTGAACCATCAAGTTTATACTTCAAGCTGACCAAGTATGATTGACCCAGTCAAAGTCAACAAGTCAAAATCAAGCCTTTTCCTGCTTCAAAGGTCTAGTCAAAGCTCCAGTCAAGCTCCGGCCAGCTACAGTGGACACCGAAAATGGACAGAAGAAGAAGAATGATAAAAGAATATTAAGGCAGACAAATACACTGGTAAAGGTGAAAAATGACAACCTAAGGCTGACAAATAGCTTAGTAAGGGTGTAAAGTACCTTGCTAAGGGTGACAAATAGGTAGTGAAGAATTCACCCATAAGGGTAACAAATGGATAAGGCGACGGCTGAAGGCAAAGAGAAAAGCAGCTAAGGCGACAGCTCTTTGAAGACAAGGGTGACAAATAGCTCACTAAGTTTGACAAATAACTCGGTAAGGTGAATTCTAGTTCTCTTGTGTCTGCCACGCGCCCAAGCTAGAAGCACATGAGTGGCACATGATCCGAGGTACCATGTCAGAAGAATATTCTCTCTCTTGACACATGGACCAATGAGAAAAAGATGGAATCAAATCATTTTATCCAAAAGCAATTCCGGAGCCCCTGTTCGATATATATTGGGGTTTTCTTCTTCGATGAGTGGTGCAACAGCTGTGAGAAAAGAGGGTTGCAGAAGAAGAAAGGGAGAACTACTGTGAGGGCTGTCAAGCAGAGAAAAGAAAAGAGAGATAGAGAACTGCATGAGAAGAGAAGAGAGCTCGTGAGAAGAAAAAGAAAGAAGAATGAGCAGCCATCTGTGAGAGAGACCGTGAGAAGAAGGAGTAAAAAGAGGAAGAGAGAGCCCATGAGAGGGAAGCTTGAGTGCAGTCAGTGGTTCATTGAAGACCTATTTGTGTGTGGCCTTTGGATCAGATCCAAGCCATCTTTGCTCCTTGAGAGCTACATGTTTTTCATTTTGTTCTTTCGTTTTCTGTCTTGTTTTATGTTTCCTTCATCAAGCTGTTAGTCAGCGGAGTAAGCTGTGAGGCTCAACAGTTTTGAGGATTGGTTCCTTGTTAAGTTGTGTATCAGCGGATAGCAACCTGTGTTGCTCAGCAGATAGCAAGCTGTGTTTCTCAGCGGTTGTAGGGATTTGTTCCCCAAAGTAGTGGATCAGCTGTTCAAGCTGTTAGTCAGTGGAAGCCTCACTCTGGTAGAGTGGGCGGTGGACGTAGGTCTGCTTGGTGCAGACTAAACCACCTAAAAATCTCGGGTGTTCGTGGTTTGCTATGTGTGTGTGATCCTTTTCATCTATCTCCTTCATAGGATGGGCCGTGTGCTTGATATTTGACATTCATTTTGTGAGTGTGATATCATCGGTTTAACTAGCAGCTTTTGTGTGAGCCATCATCTATTTATGCATTTAACCCGCTAAGTGTTCGGAACTTGCTTTGTGTGAGCCATCATTTGCTTTACCTTTCCTCAGTTCGGTTTAAGTAGGGTGAGTTTTTATTTGAGCATAAATTTTGAAAAGGGGATCTATTCACCCCCCCTCTAGATCCAGTCCGTGCACAGAACAATAAACACCAATGGGCTAATCAGCCAATATGACACGGTCACAATCATGGAGAGAAGACTCAAAAGGCAATCCTTTAGCCTCATCTATAAGCTATAGGACAAGCAGAATGACTGCAGAAAAAACAAAGCTACATATGAACTAAATCCAAACCCCGAAATGTGTAAATCAGAACTGAGAAATTTCTTTGAATGATCAGAAAAATAACAATGCACATTGTCAATGATTGTTGGATTAAACTTCTCTGGATACGGCCTGTTATAACAACAATTGTTACATGAAGGGAAATTTGTAAAAATAACTTTCTAAATAATTGCCATCTTTAGATAGTTATTGATGTAACTAGCCTTCTTGCATTACAACAATTGCTAAAAATGCCTTTGTCATCACCTACCATTAGTTTTATGTTAACATCTCTTATTTAACCCTAGTTAGTCTTTAACCAAATTTGAAAAAAGACCAAAGGTGGGCCTCCTGAAGTTTATTCTCAGATCTATCTGCTACAGCTTTTGGAACAGGGTGAACAAAACTCTATGATGGATCAACAAGAGTCTCACCACAATAGGGTGGAGGAAGGCAGGACAGCCTCATAATCTAGTACCACAATCTGAAAAGGCTGTGGCAATCTGCGTTGGAGGGAGTTTGCAGCCTGGGGAAATCCTCTGGCAGTGGTGGGTCCTAGAAATGAAGAGCAGTAGTCAAATGAGCTTATAAAGACAATGGAGGCACCAAATTGTAGGGCTGGTGTTTCAAGCCATCTGAAGGATTAAAAGGGGGTATTCTTTTGCTATGGGACCATGAAGTTCAGAAAAATTGTGGAGAACCAGCCAAACAATTCAACTTATCAATGAAGTTTAGACAGAAAAAAGATGGATTCTGCTCGGTCTTCATGGGGGTATATGGTCCAACTCAAGCTGAGCTCAAAAGAAATTGTTTCCAAGAACTTCATGAAGTCAATGCAGGGAACAATTTAGTGTGGTGTGTACTTGGAGACTTGAATGCAGTTAGATAACCAGGGGAGAGATCCAATCAATAACAATGGCCAATATTGGAAATGGATCTTTTTGAAGATTTGATTCAAATTTCTTAAGTGATAGAAGTTCAGATTAGTTTATCTTTTTTATACATGGATAGGAGATGCAGACAGACACACCCAGTCAAAACTGGACAGAATATTTACAAATGTGGCTGGCAACAGAAATTTGGTATTGCCACAGCAAAAGGTTTACCCAGGGTACCGTCGGATCATATACCGACTATGCTTAGTACAAAAATAAATGGAAGACAAAGCAGGCTTTCTACATATGAGAGGGTGTAGGCAAGAAGATTTTCAAAACCTGGTTATAAAATGGTGGTCTGAAGCTCCTATATATCTGTTCATTTGCTTGTCTTACTTTCATCAAGAAGCTTAAATGGGTGCGAGGGAGGATGAGTCACTTGACTGAGGAAAATTTTGGGGCTGCTGCCATACTCAGACAAGAAATACTCCAAAAGATTGAGCAGTATGACGTCAAAAATGATCAAGGAGAGCTATACGAAGAGGATAAAAGAGAGTGGGAGAAAGTAAACAAGCAATATGAAGAATGGACCTTTAGAGAGGAAATCAAATGGTACAAAGGGCCAAAGAGATGTGGCTTAAGGAGGGAGATAAAAATACTGCCCATTTCCATGCAATGGCAAGCATAAAGAAGAGGGCAACCAATATCCAAAGTGTTAGACTTGATGATATAATTATGGAAGAGGAAACAGAATTTGAGGACAACTCTGGAATATTATGAGAACTTGTTCAGGGAAGAAGAACAGTGGATGTCACAAATGAATGACCACACTCTAAAGAAGATCTCAGAAGAAGGGGCTCAACATTCATCCAGGCCATTTTCTGAGTAGAAAATCAGACATTGGAATGAACCCGAACAGATCTCCTGGGCCAGATGGGTTCTCAATGGGGTTCCATTAGCGATTTTCAGATAACCAGCCAACTTTAGTACAAGCAAGATTGATCATAGACAATTATATGGCTGCATTGCATTCATGATCAGAAAATTAAGAAGGAATGCCTTGTCTTCAGAGAGAGGGAGAGGGAGATAGGGAGAGGGAGGGGGTGGAGCACCCCCGGTTGGTGCCCCCTCTGCCATGTGTGTGTGTGCGTGCGTGTGTTACAGAGAGGGAGTGAGGGAGACCAAGAGAGGGAGAGGGAGAGGGAGAGTGTTACAAAGAGAGGGAGAGGGAGGGGGTTTACCGGAGCCGGCGAGGACGGCGATCGAGGACGGCGACGGCGAGGATGGCACCGGCGGCGATGGTGAGGATGACTCTGGCGGTCTCTCATCGGTAGGGAGACAGTGGAAAGAGAGAGTGAGAGGGCGAGTGGGGGGGGGGAAGGGTAGAGAGAGTGAGAGGGAGAAAGGGTTCGAGCGTGGCGGGAAGACGAGAACTTCCGATAGATTTTCGACGGAACTTATTTTCGTCGGAAAATTTTACGCAATTTCCGACAGAAACTTTTTCATCCAAATATCTGTCGTAAATTGTGACAGATATTCTGACAGATATTCAGCTGTTGGAAATAATGATGGAATTTGCAAAGCAATGTTATCCGTCGTAATTTCTGACAGATATTCTGACGAAAATTAATCTGTCAGAAAATGCCTTCTTACATACACTTGATGACAACAGCTTATTCAGAAAGCAATTAACAAGCCCAACCGAACATTCTTAAAAAAGTGACATGCAAGTGTTACAAGTAATTCTGCTAAAGCAAAGCACAATATTTCAATTAAGCTAGAATTCAACCACCCTAGACATATTTCAAAATTTGATAGTAATCATCCAAGAAATGCAGATCGGGAAAAAAATAGAATAGGAACTAGTGTTTTGGAGTTCTAAGAAAAATGAGCTTGTCTAGAAAGCAGTCATGCTAGCATGTGCACAGAAAATAACTATGCACAGACGAGCAGAGATAAACACACTGTAACTCAATATTGTGACATGAGTATGTACATACTCAGTTGGTGAAGCCAACCTCTGACCATGCACATTATCTCCCATTGCTGATCCGAAGAATGGCATGTCATAACTTGGTTGGGGATCGTATGCCTCCTAAAACCAAGGAAATGAAGTTTAAACCAACCATTAGAGAGATGATTTGAAAATAACATGCATTGAAAACTGGAGTCCTCATGGCCCTTTGACTGAAAAACTGTAATTTCTAGGGAACAAATTTCTCAAACAAAATAGCCAATATTTAAAACAAAAAAGTGATTTACAGTCCTAAAATTTCAAGGTGCATTTGAGGACTTAAAAGGTGGGCAGACTGGGGGCATTCTGCATCTGCTATTGCTCAGATGGATTGTAAGAAGGGCTATGGCTTTGAACCAACCCAATATCAGCAAAGATCTCCACATCATGTGGGCTTGAGGAATCGTTATTCTCGGGATATGGTTGCTCAGACTGTGCGGTTGAACCTGGAGAACCTAATTGAGATGTTCTGGCTTGACCGTCTACCAAATCTACTTGATCTCCAATGGAAAGATTATCACTTGTTCCTCCGGGCAATACTACTTGCGTATTGCTGATAGAGAAAAGAACAAAAATATTAAATAAATAACTAAACCCAAAATGCAAATCTACAGTTGTATCAAACAGGACATCTATAAGACTGGTTCTGCCAAAAATTACTAAGCATTCAAGATAATTTTTTTCCACCAACTAGCTTCACAAGGGGGAGAACCTCGTCACCCGAATTAAACTTATAAGCTTCTTGGGAAGGATTTGATTTTTCATATACAAATCAGCCTTGGAAACTAACGCAATAGTCCCACAAAAATGTCTTGGAAACTAATGCACTGTTCCACAAAGAAGAAAAAGAAGAAGAAGAAGAACTAAAATCAGTAATAGAAAAGAATGATACACCTTTTTTTTCGTCAGATTTCATTCAGGCTGTAAGGACTGAGCATACATCTCTGCTTTGAAGTTTAAAGCACCTCCAGCCCAAAAATAGACATGAACTTCTGACCCAACTACATATGTTACAAATACAGCAACAGCTGACCACACACACCAGATGATTTACATCTGGAAAATGGCTTTTATCAGGCACGTAAATCCATCGGGATTGCTTGATGATCATGGTGGTAACCCCAAATGAGAGACTTGAGTTCGTGGACATTATGGATCTTCATCCAGATTATTAGCTCACTTCCCAAACAATTATACACATCCCTGATCATTCATAGCCTGAGCAAGATTCAAGAAAGCACAGATGTTCCCACCGTGCGCCAAAGCCCTAAAATGTTCAAATAAAACTATCTCAAAATCAAGTTAGAAAAAGAAACATTTTACAGTTGTAACACACGTGAACTGCAATACAATGAGCAACAGTTAGGTAAAATTGGCCAAAGGTTAACATATGTGCCATGGGCAAAGATAAAGTGTGTCTCGGGTGCAGTATCAGTGGTCCTACTCGGAAACACCCTGATCCTAAGACGGTTTCATTTGATACTTGATGGTAAAAAGAGTCCTAAACCAAGTACCATCTCAGATAAAGAAGTTGGTGTAAGAAAAATTTTGAATTACTACATCAGATGTTCCCTATTTCAGCCATAGAAGAGCATTCTCCTTGACATGATGCTTAAAGCATAGTTTGCCAGCTCAGATCGCACCTAGAGGGATCCGAGACAAGAGTCGGCCGTATTGGATGGAGTCACGATTAACTATTTAAATATTAAGCACAGCATTGCACCTAAACTCATACCTTTGTGGGTAAATAGCAAACACAAATTTTCGGATCCAAATTTTCAGATCTAAATGGTAAACACAACATTGGACTTAAATTCATGTAAAAATAGTAAACACAACGTTGCACTTGACCTCATTATACATACACATAGTCCATTACAAGTTCCTCTCGTGTGGCTCTAGCCAAGGAAACCCAAGCAGATCAAACACCGCCTCTATTTGACAGTGTATGCTTGTGCTCGATTTTGCTTCGCACCCTACAAAATAGTTGAATTATGTTCTACTTTATGAACTGTTGCACAAGTGGAATGATTAGAGTATGCACTCAACAAAGTACCTGTTTCTCGTGAGAGCTTTGAGCAGCCAAAACTAACCCTATATCATCCCGCCAATAGCCATTAGATTCTGCTAATAGCCTCAACCTGAAGTACATCCAGCAAACTCCTTTTAAAAACATTAAGATATTGAGAATAACAAACATGGTTAACAATATCAGAACATCCAGCTCAAACTCAATTGGATTATGAATCGATCGTGCATATGATAGTAGGGGGTTTAAATTGCATAAACTAGATTAGAAAAAATTCTGGTTAAGCACGTGTTTCAGAATTCACAAAACTGCATCAAGATTTGTGAAGCAACAATCCCTATGGTGAAAGGGAAAAAGTCAGACAATTCATCAATTAGAAATCAAGATTGATGATAGTTAACAAGCAAATGTGTCTGCCTCCTTTTTCAGACTCTGAGAACTTGCGGCTACTTTATATGTGGGTGCAAATGAAGCTTTCACCTTTTTCATCAACACTCTTTTCTGATCCGCACTACAATTGCACATCGGCCAACGACAAACACTTTTACTCCTAATTGAAACAAAATTTAAATCTTCTGCCTACCTTTATTTCATTTCACAGATGCTATACCAGGATGCTGTCAATTCATATGAATCTAATAACCCGAATCTATGATTATTATATCTTGGACCCCCAAACCAAATTAGCCAAATGTTAATTGAGAACAAGGGGAACACACACACACACACACACACACACACACACACACACACACACACACACACACACACACACACACACACATATATATATATATATATTTGCATGCCATGGACTACAGTGACTCAAAAATAGACATCTATATATTATCTGAACAATAGGTCTGCATCTCAAGATAGATAGGCAACAAAGATTATAAGCTAAATAGTGAGATACCACAAATGGATCAATTCCACTTCTAGCCTCCAGCTGCTAGCGGTGTCATCAACTTCTCTTTCTCCTGCTTCTCTATTCTCAACTAGGCAAGCTAGCTAGTAAGGAGGTCATTCTCTTGAGAAAGAATAAGAATAACATTATCCCTACCACTAAAAACAAACTATTGATTTGGCACTGCCACTAATAGCATTATCCATTTGTTCATCAATATGATGCATAATCTTTTGGGGATCAAATAGGAAGACCCAGTGGTTTTCCATATAGTTATTGCTAGTCGAGGACAAAGCCAGTTTAGAAGTCAAGATGTGGTGCGGACACCCGAGCAGTTGAGCGGCGCGACACGCCGAGCCACCGGTACCGCACACGGAGCACGACTCGAGCCACCTCAGCGTCCATCTGGCTCGGAGACAGCCTGGAGACTCCGCCTTGAGCCTCCCCATTTATCATATTAGTTAGACTTTATTTGTGTGTAATTTGTGTTTATTTCATTGTATTCGGTTTGCTATTTTGATTGTAATAGGGGCTTATGTGCAATTTGGACCCCGTGGGCCCCACGGGCCCCCCAGGGCCCATCCCATTGAGCCACCTCAGCCCAGGGTCCCATGTGGGGTCAGTCAACCTTCCACATGGAGGCTTCTAAAAGGGTGGGCCAAGTGGGGGGACATTGGAATACAAATGTCAACAAAATCCACCCATTCCCACCTACCATGTCCCCTTGACCCACCCTAGTCAATGGGCCGCCCCCCCCCCCCCTTAATTTATTTATTGTATTTTGTGTGTCTGTGTCATACTCAATCCAGGCCACCCATTCCCATCCCCTAGATCCAACGGTGGACAATGGATGTGAGATGTAACACATGAATACTTGTAATTTCCCATTTTGAGGAATTAATGCATTCATTTGGAAGAAAATATTTTGGAGCAGCCTGGTGCGCCCCCCTCCTCTCTCCTCCCTCTCCCTCTTGAAGCTGTGAAGGCTTCCCTCTGGAGGTGTGACTCCTCCCCTTATCATTCCGGTCGCCGCCGCCGCCGCCACGAGCCGCCATCGCATCACCGCCGAGATCGCCGGAGTTCTGCCTTCATCCGACCACAGCAGCTTCCACGAAATTCAGCCATCAGCCACCAGCTCAGATCGACTTGAGATTTTGAGGGGATGTTCCAGAGGTGTCAAGCATGTCCCAAACAATTTGGTTGGTCATAAAGATCCCCTTTGATATTTTTTCATTTTCGTCCAACCTTAATTTCCAGATCTGTCTGCTTGCTGTTTCAATTTCCACCCGCCCTGTGTTTCAAATGTTAGGACCCCTTTCCGATTTTTTTTAGAGCTCCCAATTTTACGGGGAGTTATGTCCATCAACCCCACCGTCCCCAAAGTTTCTTGAATTTTTGTGAGGCCATCCCATATTTTTCAAAAATTGATCTCAGAGATAGCCACAGTGCTGTCCACCTATTCCCAGATCCGATCACTCTCCAGTAAAAAAATCATAACAAATCACCGCCACCTCTAATCAGTCCACAAAAAATATCCCCGTTCTTCTTGTTCAAAATCCCACAAGTTTGATGAAGAGCTCAGGAGCTGAATCGGCCATCTTACTCGCGGTCAAAGGCAGTCTTTAGACAACTCACCTGTAGATCTGAGGTTTCGGTTACTGTAGAACAGGGACTTGTCAATTCAATAAAGTTCTGATCCGACCAGATCCAGCAGATCTCTCTAGATCTAGATTGAAGCATTTGAAGAGAGCTTTCCAACGATAGCTCATGCGTCCCGATCCGACGTCAGGATTGATCGCAGCGGTCGTTTTCGTCGGAGCGCGCGCCGGAAAACAGCAATCAAAATCCGTGGGAAGTTAGTTCAAGAATTGGGAATCGGGGCCGATCGACCCCCGATCGGTGTTCCCGGCCGACCGCCATCCGTGGAGGCGCGCCACCAGGGGTCCCCATCACAGTGGGTCCCACCCCCGCAGATCCGGAGGACAGTGCCGTCCGTGGGCCCCACGGGCCCGTAGAAGCCGCCGTTCGGAAAGCACGAAAAAGCAGAGTTCGGCACCGCCGAGCGACATCAAGATGGTGCCCGTCAACCCGAGTTGCGTGATTCCCGGACCCCACATGTGACCTTTTACCTCCCTGCGTGGAGTGGGTCGACTTAGTGTATTGCTGTAATAATTGTTAACCGGGAGTCCGTGATTCGGCCGGGGTTGTCTTCGCCACGCCGGGTGCGTGGAGGTAATGGTCCGAACCTCTTGGCGTTCATTTGCTTAGCTAGTATATGGTCTTTTGCCGCTGCCGAGAGCGATAGGTACTAGCCCGTGTGTCCATGTCACCGCCGTGAGTGTGAGAGTGACCCGTCCCGTGACTCGATCCGAGTCCGGAAGTGAGTCGACTACCCGTGAACTCTGTCGGTTCTTCAACCGCGCACGATCCACGTTTCCCTCGCTTGGGACGACGAGTAAGCTTGCATTTCTGTTAGCGACGTATAGCCCATAGGAGCTCTCCGTGTCGGGCTTAGTGTCTCTCCTATCATGTGTTGCTGGTCGTGTCCGCATCTAGAGTCCGAGGTCCATACCACGTAGAGTCGGTCCCCGTGTCCGTCCCGCATCAGTTTGGTATCAGAGCGAGTCGAGTCTAGGGTAGTCGTTGCATATGTCTTGCATAGTATAAGTCGAGTCTTGGATCATCATTTCAAAACAACAAAAAAAAAGTGTTTTCAAATTGCATTTCACCCAATAGCTCGGTATATTAAAAGGCGTTGTCCGAACATTAGGTTATGCATATCGGGAGGGTAGCGTACTTGCGCGAGTGATATTTGGATCACTTATCTCCGCCTCGTACCGGATATTGGTTAGGTCTAAGTGCATCATCTAGTGAGTGTTTGCATTAGTCGGTGTCTTCTAGGTCGTGTGTCTTTGCATGCCCACCCGTCGAGGTACCCAATACTCGCCGCCACCACCTATGGCGGACTCCCGAGCCCGTAGCTCCGATGAGTTCTCGACGGCCGAGATGTTCCGAGCCATTATGGAACGTCTTGACACGCGTATGGATGGTCTTAGTACGCGTATTGATGGCATAGGAACGCGTCTAGAAGGGCGGATGAAAGCCCTCGAGGATCGGGCCGAGAGTTCGGATCAGTCCATTCAAGGCCTTGTAGGGAGGATCGCCGTTCTAGAGAGGGGCCCAGTAGCGGCGCAACCCGCGCCGACGAATGGCCAAAAAGAGCCGGCACAGCCACCCGACGTGCCAAGGGCTCAAGTGGAGGATGTCGGGAGGCAACATGCGCCTATAGTGGATGATTATGCCTCCGACAATGATAAGGAGGGAAATGGTCGTCGGAATCAACGACGGAATCGTGATGATGATGATGACGACCGCATCCTTAGGGGTGTGCGTGCGGACCCTCCCACCTTTAGCGGGTCCTTGGACCCTAGGGTGTATTTAGATTGGGAGGCTGGCATGGACCGGTACTTCGAGTGGTTTGAGATGACGGACCACTGAAGAGTCTGATACGCGAAGGTGAAGCTGCAAGGGCAGGCCCAAACTTATTGGATCAATGTGGAGAGCCTGCTCAATCAGCGACGTCAACCCCAAATCGGTACTTGGGATGATATGAAAATCAAATTGAGGGAGAAATACCTTCCCTCCTCATATCGCCAACGTCTTATAGACAAGTGGCAAAGCATCTCCCAAGGGAACCGATCCGTGACCGAGTACACTGCCGAATTTGATGAGTATTACTTACGGTGTGGGGTCACGGAAGAGAGCACCATGACTATATCCCGCTTTCGAAGAGGTTTGCGGCCCAATTATCAATATGAACTCTTTCGTCGCAATGCAATCACTTTGGAGCAGGCATATCAGATCGCTCTCGAATTGGAGCAGTTCGAGGCCGAGTTCGAGTCACCCCATCGGTTGGGCTCCTTTCCCCTTCGTAGTGTCGAGCCCCGTGGCTCATCTGGCACGTATCCGAGGGCCCCCATGACTCGACCTCAGGAGCCCGCTCGCCCCGAGCCCTTTGCTCCTAGGCCTCGTCCTCCACCCCCAAGGGACCTTCCTCGTCCCCAGCATCTTACGGCCCCACCCACAGCCCGTCCACCGGCACCCGCACCTCCTGCACGTCCTTTGTTGCCTACACCTCCTATCCGTTAGGAGGATAAAGGTAAAGGACCTATGATTGGGGAGCCTAGTGGACCATGGCAGCAGTGTTATCGCTGCAATGGGTTTGGCCATTTCGCCAACCAGTGTCCCACCCGCCCATCTCTTCACATTGGGGACACACAGGCCGAGGATACCACCCCTACGGGCCTCGAGTTAGTCAGCTATGAGGTAGATGAAGAGCTAGCTGACGAGTACTATGAGATGGGAGGTGAGGCCCACGATGCCCAGCATTCGGACGATACCCACGTGGGGGTCGTCAGATGTATCCTTACCCAGCCGCAGGTCAGTGATGACTGGCGTCGGACTACTATCCTTCATGTATTCTGTAGGCTGGGAAAGCAAATTTGCAAGGTGGTCATCGATAGCGGGAGTTGTATCAATGCAATCTCCACAAACGCTGTCGCCCGTCTTGGTCTCACACCCGTAGACCATCCTTGTCCCTATTAGGTATCATGGGTGGATACCACATCCATTTCGGTCAGGCTGCGGTGCTTGGTCCCGCTGCAGCTCCACTCCTACCGTGACGAGATCTGGTGTGATGTTCTCCCCATGGAAGTGGGCAGTATCATTCTTGGTAGGCCGTGGTTATTTGACCGGGATGCCATGCTCCATGGCCGGTCGAACACCTGTACCTTCGACCACGCTGGCCAGCGGGTCACCCTCCAACCCGTTCGGCCCAGGAGCCCATCAGTCAGGGGTCCTACTGGCCCTAGTACTCCGAAGCCTTCCGTTCCCGGGCCTAGTACCCCATCCCCAGCTCGGGCTATGACCGTTACCTCTGGCCCAGGAGAGCCCTCGACGAGGAGATTGATGATGATTAGCTCCCGGGAAATGGAGCAGGAGCTTAGTCAGGGCTGTCCGGTGTTTGCCATTACGGTCCGAGAGGTGGAGCGGGACTCCGAGGGTGAGCTCCCACCCGAGGTTGTTCCCATTCTGCAGGAGTATGCTGATGTCTTTCCCGATGAGCTTCCCGAGGGACTCCCACCTATGCGGGATATTCAGCATGCCATCGACCTTGTTCTGGGCTCTTCTTTGCCCAACCTTCCTCATTATCGCATGAGTCCCACGGAGCATGCCGAGCTTAAACGGCATGTCGATGAGTTAGTGCAGAGAGGGTCTGTTCGGGACAGTATGAGTCCATGTGCTGTACCCGCATTACTCGCCCCGAAGAAGGATGGCACGTGGAGAATGTGCATTGATAGTCGTGCCATCAACAAAATCACCGTGAAGTACAGGTTCCCTATTCCCCGCCTTGATGACATGTTGGACATGATGGCAGGTGCCACTATCTTTTCGAAGATCGATCTTAAGAGTGGCTACCATCAGGTGAGGATTAGGCCAGGTGATGAGTGGAAGACCGCATTTAAGACCAAGGACGGTCTATATTAGTGGTTGGTCATGCCTTTTGGGTTGACCAATGCCCCTAGCACTTTCATGCGGCTCATGACTCAGGTCCTTCGACCTTTCATTGGAGTCTTTGTAGTGGTGTATTTTGATGATATCCTTATCTATAGCCGTACCACAGGGGACCACTTAGACCACCTTCGGCAGGTCTGTCTACTTCTTCGGCGAGAGCAGCTGTTTGCGAACCCACAGAAGTGTGCCTTCATGACACCTCAGCTTACCTTCTTGGGTTTCATTGTGTCTAGTACGGAGGTCTCCGCCGATCCGAAGAAGGTCCGGGCCATTGTTGAGTGGCCGGAACCCCGTACCGTTCATGATGTCCGCAGCTTTCATGGTCTTGCGACGTTCTATCGTCGCTTCATCCGTAGATTTAGCTCCGTCACCGCCCCGATCACGGATTGTATCCGAAAGGGCACATTTGTATAGACGAAGGCCGCATCTGCCGCCTTCAAGGACATCAAGGAGCGCATGACCCAGACGCCTATCCTTCGATTGCCTGACTTCTCGAAGGTGTTTGAGGTATCTTGTGATGCGTCGGGTGTTGGGATAGGAGGAGTTTTGAGTCAGGAGTCCCACCCGATCGCATATTTCAGCGAGAAGCTGAATGACGCGAAACTGCGATATTCCACATATGATAAAGAATTCTACGCAGTTGTTCAGGCTCTTAGGCATTGGAGGCACTATCTTTTACATCAGAGTTTGTCCTATACTCCGATCACGAGACATTGAGGTACCTCCATTCCCAAAAGAAGCTTAACTCGCGTCACAGTCGTTGGGTCGAGTATCTCCAGCAGTTCACCTTTGTGCTTAAACATAAGGCTGGAGTGGAGAACAAGGTGGCTGATGCCTTGAGTCGGCGAGCATGTTTGCTTACCACCATGAGTGTCGAGGTCATAGGGTTAGAGAAGATGAAGGAGGCCTATGTTGATTGTCCTGACTTCGGTCAGATTTTTACCACTCTCCAGGCTGGACCCTCGAGAGACCTTGATGAGTATGTGCTTCAGGAGGGTTACCTCTTTCAAGGTAGCAGGCTATGTGTTCCCCGAACTTCGGTTCGAGATTTCTTAGTGTGGAAACTACATGCGGGAGGTCTAGCCTGTCACTTTGGTCGGAACAAGACTATTGAGGCAGTGGAGCATCGATTTTATTGGCCGAGCTTGAAGCGCGATGTTGCTAACATCGTGGCTCAGTGCCGTACCTGTGCTACGGCCAAGATGAAGAAGCAAAGCTCCGGCCTTTATATGCCTCTTCCCGTGCCTGATGTCCCGTGGCAGGATGTTAGCATGGACTTTATTTTGGGATTGCCACATACCTCCAGGAAGCATGATTCGGTCTATGTGGTGGTTGACCGTTTCTCGAAGATGGCCCTCTTTATTCCTTGCTCGAAGACTTCGGATGCTTCGAGGGTAGCCCGCCTTTTCCTTACGCATGTGGTGTGCAAGTTCGGGTTACCTCGCACTATAGTGTCTGACCGTGATGTTAGATTCACTTCCTACTTTTGGAAGATACTATGGCATATGATGGGTACGCACCTCAAGTTTTCCACTGCATATCATCCCCAGACAGATGGTCAGACCGAGGTGGTCAATAGGAGTCTGGGAGACCTTTTGAGGTGTCTTGTTAGGGACCGCATTGGGGATTGGGATCTCATTCTACGCATGGCCGAGTTTGCATATAATGATTCGGTGAATAGGTCTACCGACATGAGTCCATTTGGGATTGTCACAGGTCGTAGGCCTAGGAAACCCGTTGACCTTGTCCCCATGCCTATCCATGCTAGAGTGTCGGAGTCGGCCGAGTCGTTTGCTAGGCATGTTAGGAGTTTGCATGACGACATCCGTCGTCACATTGAGGCCAGCAATGCACGTTACAAGGAGTTAGCCGATGCCCACCGACACCACCGAGAGTTCCAAGAGGGCGAATATGTCATGATCAGGGTAAGACCTGAACGGTTTCCCTCTGGAACCGTTAAGAAGTTGCAAGCTCGCGGAGCCGGTCCATTCAGAGTGTTGAAACGCGTTGGATCCAATGCGTACGTTGTGGACTTGCCCGAGGAATACGGTATAAGCTCTACTTTCAATGTATCGGATCTAGTTGCATATAGGGACCCAGCGGTGATCCCTAGTGAGCCTTTCGAGCTATCTCCTCCCCTTGTGAGTGACCCCACACCTGAGTGTCCACCTCCAGCCCTGTTGTCACGGCAGCGTGAGCATATAGATCATATACTGGATGAGCAGGTGACAGTTACCAGGAGTGGATCCTACCCGCGCTACCTAGTGCGATGGAGAGGACGGCCCGCTATCAAGGACACATGGATCACGCATGGCGAGTTGCAGCCGATCGATCCGGACCTTCTGGAGCGATACAGGAGCAATGCAAACCCTTACTCGACAGGGTCGAGTTTCTCCCACCCGGGGAGAATTGGTGCGGACACCCGAGCAGTTGAGCGGCGCGACACGCCGAGCCACTTGTACCGCACACGGAGCACGACTCGAGCCACCTCAGCGTCCATCTGGCTCGGAGACAGCCTGGAGACTCCGCCTTGAGCCTCCCCATTTATCATATTAGTTAGACTTTATTTGTGTGTAATTTATGTTTATTTCATTGTATTCGGTTTGCTATTTTGATTGTAATAGGGGCTTATGTGCAATTTGGACCCCGTGGGCCCCACGGGCCCCCCAGGCCCCATCCCATTGCGCCACCTCAACAGGGTCCCATGTGGGGTCAGTCAACCTTCCACATGGAGGCTTCTAGAAGGGTGGGCCAAGTGGGGGGACATTGGAATACAAATGTCAACAAAATCCACCCATTCCCACCTGCCATGTCCCCTTGACCCACCCTAGTCAATGGGCCGCCCCCCCTTAATTTATTTATTGTATTTTGTGTGTGTGTGTCACACTCAATCCAGGCCACCCATTCTGATCCCCTAGATCCAACGGTGGACAATGAATGTGAGATGTAACACATAAATACTTGTAATTTCCCATTTTGAGGAATTAATGCATTCATTTGGAAGAAAATATCTTGGAGCAGCCTGGTGCGCCCCCCTCCTCTCTCCTCCCTCTCCCCCTTGAAGCTGTGAAGGATTTCCTCTGGAGGTGTGACTCCTCCCCTTATCATTCCGGTCGCCGCCGCCGCCGCCACGAGCCGCCATCGCATCACCGCCGAGATCGCCGGAGTTCTGCCTTCATCCGACCACAGCAACTTCCACGAAATTCAGCCATCCTCCACGAGCTCAGATCGACTTGAGATTTTGATGGGATGTTCCAGAGGTGTCAAGCACATCCCAAAAAATTTTGTTGGTTATAAAGATCCCCTTTGATATTTTTTCATTTTCGTCCAACCTTAATTTCCAGATCTGTCTACTTGCTGTTTCAATTTCCACCCGCCCTGTGTTTCAAATGTTTGGACCCCTTTCCAATTTTTGTTAGAGCTCCCAATTTTACTGGAAGTTCCGTATATCAACCCCACCGTCCCCAAATTTTCTTGAATTTTTGTGAGGCCATCCCATATTTTTCAAAAATCGATCTCAGAGATAGCTACAGTGCTGTCCACCTGTTCCCAGATCCGACCACCCTCCAGTAAACAAATCATAACAAATCACCGACACCTCCAATCAGTCCACAAAAAATATCCCCGTTCTTCTTGTTCAAAATCCCACAAGTTTGATGAAGAGCTCAGGAGCTGAATCGGCCATCTTACTCGCGGTCAAAGGCAGTCTTTAGACAACTCACCTGTAGATCTGAGGTTTCGGTTACTGTACAACAGGGACTTGTCAATTCAATAAAGTTCTGATCCGGCCAGATCCAGCAGATCTCTCTGGATCTAGATTGAAGAATTTGAAGAGAGCTTTCCAACGATAGCTCATGCGTCACGATCCGACGTCGGGATTGATCACAGCGGTCGTTTTCGTCGGAGCGCGCGCCAGAAAACAGCAATCAAAATCCGTGGGAAGTTAGTTCAAGAATTGGGAATCGGGGCCGATCGACCCCCGATCGGTGTTCCCGGCCGACCGCCGTCCGTGGAGGCGGGCCACCAGGGGTCCCCATCACAGTGGGTCCCACCCCCGCAGATCCGGAGGACAGCGCCGTCCGTGGGCCCCACGGGCCCGTAGAAGCCGCCGTTCGGAAAGTACGAAAATGCGGAGTTCGGCACCGCCGGGCGACATCAAGATGCTGCCCGTCAACTCGAGTTGCGTGATTCCCGGACCCCACATGTGACCTTTTACCTCCCTGCGTGGAGTGGGTCGACTTAGTGTATTGCTGTAATAATTGTTAACTGGGAGTCCGTGATTCGGCCGGGGTTGTCTTCGCCACGCCGGGTGCGTGGAGGTAATGGTCCGAACCTCTTGGCGTTCATTTGCTTAGCTAGTATATGGTCTTTTGCCACTGCCGAGAGCGATAGGTACTAGCCCGTGTGTCCATGTCACCGCTGTGAGTGTGAGAGTGACCCGTCCCGTGACTCGATCCGAGTCCGGAAGTGAGTCGACTACCCGTGAACTCTGCCGGTTCTTCAACCGCGCACGATCCGCGTTTCCCTCACTTGGGATGACGAGTGAGCTTGCGTTTCTGTTAGCGACGTATAGCCCATAGGAGCTCTCCGTGTCGGGCTTAGTGTCTCTCTTATCATGTGTTGCTGATCGTGTCCGCATCTAGAGTCCGAGGTCCATACCACGTAGAGTCGGTCCCCGTGTCCGTCCCGCATCAAGATGTCAACTGGCATATTCCTCAGTGGTAAGAAGAAGTTTACAGTGTTGATTGAGTCTTTAAGTGGTGAGGTGTCCCACGTGTTGGGCAAAAGATGAATTAATGTTTCAATCTTAAGCATGGAATAATCATTACAGAAGGTGTCAAGTGTCCACCTGAATGGATGGAACTTTAGGATCAAATGTGTATATTCCCTGCTATCCATCACCTTGTCTAGAGGCAAGCTCAACAAAATGTAACTTAACGGGCATGAATAATCAATATCTTATGTTATCAAATTCTAGCATCTAACAATTCAATTTGTCAAGTGGTACATATTGTAAAAATGTTCATGAGACAGTAACAATAAAATCTTGTCAGAGATTCTCATCTTACTGTAGAAGTGGTTGTGCCTGCCAAAAAGAATGGCTTGTTTAACCTTCCTGTAGAAGTGGTTTTACCCGCCAAAAGAACAAGTGTACGCAATTTAATTAATACCTCAAAAGTGAGCATTTATTCATGCATATAATGTAACACCCCTAGAATTTTCTAGGATTTTTTAGAATTAAATAAAATTATTAAACATTTAAAAGGCTTTATGGGCTATTAAATTAATTATGGGTGGATTAATTGGATTTAAAGGCCAATTGTTAGCCTAATAAATAAGCCCACTCAAGACAGGCCCATAGACATAATTCCAAGACTTTTAGGCCCAAGCCAACCCTACAAATGTAATAGGGATAATTTTCTAAATTAAAAGATATAATGGGAATATTAGAGTTTGAATCTAAGTAAAACTCAATTTTCAGGCGAGCCAGGCAAATGGTGGTCTATCACAAGACCACCACCTGCTGAAGGCGGTCCGTACTAGACCGCCACTTCCTGTCAGAAATGGGAAGTGATAAACCCTAGAAAGTCTGGATTTTTATCCAACCTAAATGCTTGGGATCGATGTGATCTGGCATGAAAACCTATCTAGGACTCCTAAGGATCGATTCCCTTTACCATCTTCTAACCTTCTGCAAACTTTTGTGCTAGGAGGTCAAGAGGTTAAGGAGATAGAACGTCCGGAAGTAGCTGTTTCTCTGCAGAACGCACAGGAACGGGCGTATTCTTCCGGCAAAGATCCGAAGTTTAGGGACCTTAGTAGAGGTAATTTCAGGTTCAGACTTTAGAGTTAATGGTTTCCCTTTATGTCTTCTAACTTCCATCTATATCTCATACTAGGAGAACAAGTAGCTAAGGAGTTAGAAGATCTGGAAGTTGCGGGTTCCACGCAGGGCGTGCAGGAACGAGAGCGTACTTCCAGTGAGAAATTCTCTGTCTATGGATCAAACCAAAGGTAGGTTATCTCATGTTGGCTTAAACATCAAGTTAGGAGCAAAAGTTTGATCTAATCTCTCAACCCTAGGTCAAACTCTATAAATAGGGCCCAAAATCAACCTGCGCGAACCCTCGTTTTGGCTCACGTAGTTTGATGGTAAGATGATGTTATTTCATATTAGTCTTTTAGAAGTTTTTATTCCCTTTACCATCTTCTAACCTTCGTGCTAGGAGGTCAAGAGGTTAAGGAGATAGAATGTTCGGAAGTAGCTGTTTCTCCGTAGAACGCACAGGAACGGGCGTATTCATTCGGCAAAGATCCGAAGTTTAGGGACCTTAGCAGAGGTAATTTCATGTTCAGACTTTAGAGTTAATGGTTTCCCTTTATGTCTTCTACCTTCCTTCTAAATCTTGTACTAGGAGAACAAGTAGCTAAGGAGTTAGAAGATCTGGAAGTTGCGGGTTCCACGCAGGACGTGCAGGAACTAGAGCATACTTCCAATGAGAAACTCTCTGTCTAGGGATCAAACAAAATGTAGGTTATCTCATGTTGGCTTAAACATCAAGTTAAGAGCAAAAACCCTCTGATAGCTTGTGATTTCATGCATTATACACGGAGTATTTAGTGTTTTCCTATGACTGCGCAACCATGTTTTTCACTGCATGTTATCCCTGCATCCTTAAGTAAAAGATGAGAACTTAAATGCATTTCATGCCCCTTTCATGTTATAAACTCATCCAAATCATGTTAACATATTGGTTTTTCAGTTTCATATAGTTTCCATGTATTAATTGCCTTAGAGTAGGCCTTGCACGTTGTTACTAGCTTCTGTCTGTTAAAGAGAGAAGGCAGTCCCACAGAGACTGTCTCCTTCGAAAGGTGGCCCCCGATAGACCGCTATATTCAAGCGGCGGTCCTTAACATATGATAAGTGTGTATTTTTACATCTTAATTCATGATTATACACATTTTTATGAGCTTAAATAATCATAAATATACACTTCTCACACTTATTGTTGAGTTTGAATCAAATGTTTAATTTTCTGAAATTAACTAATTTTAATAATGATTTTTGTGTATTTATGCAGGCACGCAATACGAGGAAAACTCCAAGAAAAAGAAAAAAAAATAAAAATATATATGTTGAACTAGGCCAAAAGCCCAAGAAGTTGTTCAAAAAGAATAGAAAAAAATTAGAAAAAAAATAAAATTATCTGATATTTTTTAGAATTTTTCTAACAATATATATACTAGATATCTATATATATATATAGATATATATATTATATATATATAATAAAAAAAATAAAAAAAATGTTTGAACCCCCCGCCCCCCTTCCCGCCTTCGCCGCCCGCGCCATTGGCACGGGCGACGAGGCGAGGCGTGGAAGGCGGAGGGGGGGTCGTGGCACGCGGCGAAGGCGGCACGCGGCGCACGCGCCGAGCGTGCGACACGCGGTGGCTGGCGTGAAGGCGGGCGCACGGCGGGCCCACGGCAGGCAGCCGAACGGCGGTCGGCCGGTCGGCGCAACGCGCCGGCAGAGAGAGAAAGTGAGAGAAAGAGAGAAAGAGAAGGAAAAGAAGGCCAAAAAAATGCCAGAAAAATCCGAAAAAATCAGAAAAAAATGACAAAAGGTGCAGCACATTCCAGCCTACCAAGTTGGGTCAAAATTAGGTGCACTTGATTGTTTCACATGGGCAAGAAGAGTTTGTAACCCTATATAAGGGCTTCATTTGTAATGGAACAAAGGGTGGTGAGGGAGAGTTAGAAGGAGAGATAGCATAGAGATTGTGAAGGTTTTTCATTGTATTCTTGAAGTTCTTCATTGTAAGTTTTAGTAGAGCTCCATAGGAGGGTTGGATCTTGATGTTTTACAAGCTTTTGGTGTCACCTTTGTAAGTTGATTTGATATTAATGCAAGGTTCTTTTTAAGTATTCAGTCTATTCTTGGTTCAATTACTTATTGTTGTGATCCCCATTTCAAATTCTTGTCTTCTTAAAAGTTGTTCATTTTCAAGTGTTCTTTAACTTCTCTATTTAGCATTTCTTTAAATTCGTCCAAATTCATAGAGTTAATACCTATTTTCTTAAGTACTGTCTTGTGCATTTACTGTTCATCCGTGGTGATATCTTCTTCCATTTCTTTATTTTGAAGTCTTTCTAGTCCTCAAATAACTCTGAGTTCTTCATAAGAGTTGTTCGTCTCTTGTAGGTCTAAGTTTTATTCTTCTTGCACTTTGTCACATTCCTCTTCGTTTGAGCTCTAGAATTAAGTTTTCAAGGTGCTATTTTTCTGTCAATTACTGTTCATCCGAACCAATAGGTCATAGTTTTTCAAGTTTTTCCTTATCTTCCTTTCATTTTCTGTTTCTGTGTTCTTCATAAAAGTTCTTCATCTTTTTATTCTCTACAACTTTCATGTTTTTCATTTTACCTAATTCCTTCTAGATTTCAAATTATTCTTTACCTTCCAAACCTCTATTTCAATAGATTTCTGTTATAATTGTCACTTGTGCTTTCACTTGTGTTTTGTTTCAATTTCAATCTAAACCTTTTCTTCACGGTTTCATCACACATATCCAAAGCGGTAATTCTTCTTCAAATCCTCTCACAGCGTCGACTTTCTAGGCGGAGCGATCTTCATCAAAGGCTCGGCGTGGAAACGACGGCATTCTTCACTCAATTGGCTAAATTTCCTTTACTTATCTCTTGTCATTTAAAGTTACAATTTTAATTCCACTTAGTGATAATCGCACTCAAAACACAAAATTTACTTTTCCAAACATAAGGGTATCTCCAACTTGAACTAAAATCAAACTTCTCTCCCCGTGGGATCGACCCGTATTCACCACTGTACTCGTATTTTCAAAAATCATTCGAGTGAGTGAGTGCGGATATAAATTTTGAAATTTGTGTGGCACGGCATTTTTAAACGACGACTGTCGACCGCATCAAATTTTTGGCGCCGTTGCTGGGGAGTGAATTATGTTGATAGTTGGATATTCTTGTGTTTGGTGTATATATGTGAATATTCATTTTGCTCTTTTTACTTGTGCAGGACAAAGAAAAAAATTTGAAAATCAAAGAAAGAGGAAGATCGAACCTAAAATTCCAAGGATATGAAACGTCGTTAAATAGCCCGGAAGCATTGCTAAAGGGCTGAAATCAAGAAACAGGTTCTATCTTTCCACTTTCTGAAAAATCTTTACAAAAATCTGAAAATTTCTTGAAAACTCTATAAAAATCATAAAACAATCAAAACAAAAAAAATTGTTGTGCTGGTTAGTTAGGTTCATTAATTAAAAATAAAAAAAAATTGACTTACACCAAAATAAAAAAAAATTTCATTTCAAGATTAGAAACAACACATCATGTTTTAGGTCATGCATCATTTAGTATATAAGTTTTCTTTGTTTAATTCCTGTCAATTGCATTTTGAAGATTGCAAGGGGCAAGGTACGTTCTACTCACCATATTCTGGCATTCATTTTGCATAAAGAACCCCTTGTTTGAAATTGTGGTGCGCATTTCATTTCAAAATACTTTAAGGGCAACACCTCTAACAACATAAGGTGGGGATTTCATCACCCCTTCCTTAGCCCGCAAACCACAGTTCCCTTGCATCTCTGCATTACCTAGGCCTTAATAAAAGTCAGTAGACGTTGGCCCTAGGATCACACTGTGATTCTGGTGTTATTTTGGTTTACCCTCATATGAAAACTGGTGCCTAAGGTAAGACGGTCGGACGGCAAACGCCTTAAGCGGGAAAGTGGTTTGGCATAATAAGGTCCATACGAAAGTAGGGGGAACCTCCCACTTCCCCACCCCTTACCTGGCTGGTGGTCATATTGAGGGTAAACTTAAGTCTCACGTTAATCATTTTGTGAAACCCTACTTGTAGGTCTAGGGCACATCAAGGTCATTAGGGTAATTTGTGTGCTAACTTGTTTATTTTTGCATAAAAGCACAACAAAATCAAAACATAAAAAATTTTCATTGAAAAATCATCACTCTTTCTTGGGTCTTTTTCATTTCCACATCTAATTTTGTTCAGGCCCAATAATAGATTCTTTGATGTTTAATTATGCGGGCTATGTGAATTCCAATTCTCCATTTACCCCTTATCAACAAACTCCTTCACTCTTCCACAATGGGGTTCATAATTCATCTTTCACCCAAGAGCCATATCAATGGTCATCGGATTTTTCCACCTCTGTCTCCTACACAAACCCAAATAATCAATGGGAAAATCAACAATTTTCTTCTTGGGAACCATACCAAGACCCCATTCAACGTCCTTCAAATCCACACTTTACAGATTGGGATTCATATTCCAATGATCCTTACAATCAAGTCCATTCTTATGATCAACCCTATTATGGAGGGCAACCAATACACTCTCCTGATTTTCAGACCGAGTGCCCTTCAAATTACTATCCATCACAATCTGACTCTCAACCCACTTATCTATCTCCTCTATACACAGATTTACATAAGGAGGAGATGTTTGATAAATTGACACGGCTCTTCCATACTCAACAACAAGCCTTTCAGGAACAACTGCAAAACTTTGAGGCCCAAGTGAGTAGGATTTCTAAAAATATCATAGAAACGGAAGTGGATCCAATGCCTAACAACTCCACAAGTCTTGAGGACCAACTTCTTGGATGTTATAATGATAAAAGTCTATATGCTCAACCTATGATCCCACAATCTACCACTCATATCACTGTTGATTTTGAGGGAAACATGGAAGAGTCTTATGCGGAGGACGTAACGGAAGAGCAGCCTGAGGAGCCTAAACCCCATTCCATTTGTGAAGAGGATTATGATGATCTTGAGTCGTCGGGGGGAGAAGAAGGGAATGATGAAAATCGTATTTGGGCCAAAACCTCTGATGACCATTATGACCCAGCCCAACAGACAAATCATTACTATTCATCTCTTCCACCCACACCTAATGCCTCTGATGATCAATTCATTCAGTTACTTCTCCATAGTCAATCCCTCCGACAGCACATCAATAGGATTACTGAGGAAGTCAAAACCATGGAGGGAGAGCAATTCTTTGATTCCTCTGGACCCAATCCTCATCAAGTTCTTCACACTGACTACGATCAATCTATAATTCCCCAAGAGCATCACACTCTTATCACTCTTAATTTAGTAGATAACGGGATTATGGAGGGGTCGTGTCAGCAAAATTCACATGAGAACTCTAAGGGGATTGCGGACTTGACTGGAAATGCAATAGATGAAGGTGATGAACTGATAAATGACCATATTCCCCCTCCTACAAAGGAATTTGAGGAGCCAGTTCTTGCTTGTCAACATGAGGGAAATGCAAGAGAGGTGGATGATCTTCAGTTAGAGGGAGAGGATGAATATATTGAACCTCATCACAAGTCTCTCCCCGATCATGATGACCTTCTCTTTGAAGATGGGAATGGAGAAGAAGTGGAGATGGTACATGACTTTGATGAAATTATCTTTGAAGATGGGAAGGAAGAAGAAGTGAAGATGGATCTAGAATTGAATATTTATTGGAATAATGAAGTTGGGGTAAATGAGGAATTGAATGATTCGAGTATGCCGCATGATAATTTCAATCTAGAGGAGCAGGTAGAGCTTGTGCCACTTCTGGACCATGGTGATTCTTTTCAAACTCTCCCAACTCATTGGTCCACCCTGGCTCTACATGCTGATTTATCTGATCCTAAGGAATCTCAGGAGGAATATTTCATACTTCATGATACGATTTTTCCCAATGTGCCTCCTCTATTCTTTCCTCGGGATAATGCTTTTGAGCTACCTCCATCTCAATCTCTGTCTTGCCCTTGCATTCACCAACCACATTCATTTTCTTCAGGGCATGAAAAAGTAAATTTTGGCAAGGACAAAATTCTTTGGTGGCTCATTTTAAAATCAACTTGTTGGTTATTGAGCTATATTGCGTCTGGCTAAAGATGTTAAATTTAGCGCTTTTTGGGAGGCAGCCCAACGTTTTCACAGTTTGGTGTGTAAATAAATGGCTTCTTGGGAGGCCACCCACGGTTTTTGTGATTTGATGTTTTGTTTTAGTGTGTTTCTTTTACAGTTCTCAGGCCACAACGCAATGAAGCCCTCATCACTTCGCCCGACCCATCAGGTTGTATCTTTCCATCCCAACTATATTATCTCTTTACATGTCCTCTGATCTTTCTACTGTTTATGCCATTGAGGACAATGTCATTTAAGTTGGGGGGAATGATAAATGTCAAGTCAAAAATTTCAAAAACAAAATTTTCAAAAATTTCAAAAATTTCAAAAATTTCTAAAAATTTCAATAAAATTTTTCTTACTTTCTTGAATTGTCATGTTAAACAACAGTTTTCCCCGAGTTGAATTTCTTGATTCATGTCGCATGAAAAGTGATTCTGAATAGAAACAACTGGGAAAAGGATGATGGATAATTTATTTACTCTAGCCATGGAAAACTGATTTAAAGAATCTCTTTAAAATTCAGATGCACTTTCAAAAAAATAAAATCACGATGCACGCTAATGAAACAAGAAGAACAAGCCTTCTGCTATTTTAGATATACTGTCTGATATTCTGCACTTTTGAAAAAGAGATTTGTTATAAGCTTTCTGCCATAGAAAAGTATGAGAAAAAAATAAAGCACCATGAAAAATGCTCCGATTCTGAGTAACCGGGCCTACTTCATCTAAGACGTGTTGAGGTTCGCGTAAAAAGGAAAAAGGAACTCTGATCTGTGGAACCGGGCCTACTTCACCTAAGACGTGTTGAGGTTCGTGTAAAACAGTGAAGGGTAGTGCAGCATCATGTGTGTAAAGAAAAAAAAAGAGAAAAGTAGAAAAGAAAAAAAATATATAGTGATCCCAAAAGGGACATATCAATAAGGCAGATAAAAAGTTAGTGTGCATTGAACGCTCTAAGTAAGAAGTGCAGAATTGAAAGACATTTGTTCAGAATAGCAAGTGAAGGATGCAATTGTCTTCACTGTGGACTTAGCATTACACATGCACAAGTGCTACTGAATTTTGATTAGATTCTTGATCATGTACCTGAATTTCCGACATAAGGCTAGTCTGTGATAATTACTCCAGATTCCTGATCTTTAGTTGATTCTATGAAAGATGAACTGGAAATGAGGCCTGAATATCTTTAAATTTTTGTTGGTCCTGAACTTTTTCATTAATTACATTGCTAAGGGACTAGCAATGAGTAAGTTGGGGGGTGTGATAAGTGTGTATTTTTACATCTTAATTCATGATTATACACATTTTTATGAGCATAAATATACACTTCTCACACTTATTGTTGAGTTTGAATCAAATGTTTAATTTTCTGAAATTAACTAATTTTAATAACAATTTTTGTGTATTTATGCAGGCACGCAATACGAGGAAAACTCCAAGAAAAAGAAAAAAAAGAATAAAAATATATATGTTGAACTAGTCCAAAAGCCCAGGAAGTTGTTCAAAAAGAATAGAAAAAAATTAGAAAAAAAATAAAATTATCTGATATTTTTTAGAATTTTTCTAACAATATATATACTAGATATCTATATATATATATATATATATATATATATATTATATATATATAATAAAAAAAATAAAAAAAAATGTTTGAACCCCCCGCCCCCCTTCCCGCCTTCGCCGCCCGCGCCATTGGCACGGGCGACGAGGCGAGGCGTGGAAGGCGGAGGGGGGGTCGTGGCACGCGGCGAAGGCGGCACTCGATGAAGGCGGCACGTGGCGCACGCGCCGAGCGTGCGACACGCGGCGGCTGGCGCGAAGGCGGGCGCACGGCAGGCAGCCGAACGGCGGTCGGCCGGTCGGCGCAACGCGCCGGCAGAGAGAGAAAGTGAGAGAAAGAGAGAAAGAGAAGGAAAAGAAGGCTAAAAAAATGCCAGAAAAATCCAAAAAATCAGAAAAAAATGACAAAAGGTGCAGCACATTCCAGCCTACCAAGTTGGGTCAAAATTAGGTACACTTGATTGTTTCACATGGGCAATAAGAGTTTGTAACCCTATATAAGGGCTTCATTTGTAATGGAACAAAGGGTGGTGAGGGAGAGTTAGAAGGAGAGATAGCATAGAGATTGTGAAGGTTTTTCATTGTATTCTTGAAGTTCTTCATTGTAAGTTTTAGTAGAGCTCCATAGGAGGGTTGGATCTTGATGTTTTACAAGCTTTTGGTGTCACCTTTGTAAGTTGATTTGATATTAATGCAAGGTTCTTTTTAAGCATTCAGTCTATTCTTGGTTCAATTACTTATTGTTGTGATCCCCATTTCAAATTCTTGTCTTCTTGAAAGTTGTTCGTTTTCAAGTGTTCTTTAACTTCTCTGTTTAGCATTTCTTTAAATTCGTCTAAATTCATAGAGTTAATACCTATTTTCTTAAGTGCTGTCCTGTGCATTTACTGTTCATCCGTGGTGATATCTTCTTCCATTTCTTTATTTTGAAGTCTTTCTAGTCCTCAAATAACTCTGAGTTCTTCATAAGAGTTGTTCGTCTCTTGTAGATCTAAGTTTTATTCTTCTTGAACTTTGTCAAATTCTTCTTCCTTTGAGCTCTAGAATTAAGTTTTCAAGGTGCTATTTTTCTGTCAATTACTGTTCATCCGAACCAATAGGTCATAAGTTTTCAAGTTTTTCCTTATCTTTCTTTCATTTTCTGTTTCTGTGTTCTTCATAAAAGTTCTTCATCTTTTCATTCTCTACAACTTTCATGTTTTTCATTTTATCTAATTCCTTCTAGATTTCAAATTATTCTTTACCTTCCAAACCTCTATTTCAATAGATTTCTGTTATAATTGTCACTTGTGCTTTCACTTGTGTTTTGTTTCAATTTCAATCTAAACCTTTTCTTCACGGTTTCATCACACATACCCAAAGCGGTAATTCTTCTTCAAATCCTCTCACGGCGTCGACTTCCTAGGCGGAGCGATCTTCATCAAAGGCTCGGCGTAGAAACGACGGCATTCTTCACTCAATTGGCTAAATTTCCTTTACTTATCTCTTGTCATTTAAAGTTGCAATTTCAATTCCACTTAGTGATAATCGCACTCAAAACATAAAATTTGCTTTTCCAAACATAAGGGTATCTCCAACTTGAACTAAAATCAAACTTCTCTCCCCGTGGGATGGACCCGTATTCACCACTATACTCGTATTTTCAAAAATCATTCGAGTGAGTGAGTGCGGTTATAAATTTTGAAATTTATGTGGCACAGCATTTTTAAACGACGACTGTCGACCGCATCAACATACCGCCACCAGGTTTCTGAAACTAGGCCAAAAACCTTATGCTATCTCTATTATAATATTGATATCCTGCATGCCTTAACTTAGTAAGTGTATTTTCTGATCATGGCATGATTTATATGGCATGTTAGCATGATTTTTAATGCTTAATTTCATGTATGATAATTTCATGCCAACTTATATAGTTTTGTACTTAAAGGATTTTTCATGGCTGAAGTGCACTTTGATTCAGGAGTTTTCATGCGTTCCCTTCTCATCTCTTTTCTGTCTTATAAGTTCATATATAGCGCGTACTCCGGTATGTTGCCATTAGACCACTTGTACTTGATAGGAACACTCTCTTGAACTTGAGATCATCTTCGTCGGATATTCCTTTTATCGGACTAGGTGATCATGTTTCAAGGCCTCCATAAGTCTCTGCGAGCCTGGGATTCTCACTAGGACGTCGAGCTGGTTGTACCCTTAAAAGCCCAAAAGTCTAGAGAGCACTTGAGTTTTCTGCATTTTCTGAACACTGATTGCGGCCATCCCATGACTGCCACCTTCAAGGTGCGGTCAGGCCATCACCGCCTTCATGTTTCAACATTACTTGAGTCAACCCCGCGCGTCCTTTGGAGTCAACACACCCAGATTGCGGTGGGCACATGACCGTCTTCTCATATAGGCAGTCTTCTGATGACCGTCTTCTTCTATCCTGTGACCAACCCGTGGTTTGACCCAAGGGTTGGTTATACTCTGATCCTATATGGTCATTTGATTATCTGGAACCCGACACTTCGTTCAATAAGCTATTAATAAATTATAGAAATCTATGAATGTACCATTATGCTGTCGGAATTCCTCTGTGGCATAATATTCAATTAAATCATCCTTGATCTCATGATTCCGTTTGGTACGTTCTCACCTTGGTTGTTGTTATCATGAAGCTATTGTTGAACTCGATATTATTGACCACATTTATTATTTCTCGTGGAAGTAGCTTGATTTATAACTTGAAGATGCAAGGGCGGGCATGAACGGTGTCCAAGGGCTCCACGCTAGCCCCCTGGGCGGATGGCCGAAAACATAATGTAAATCATGGGATATGATGAACACTGGCGTCGCATTGCACCGGGAGTACTTTTTTTATAAACGGGTGAAATCCACGGGGCAATCTTATGAAATTATACTTGTTGTATGACTTTCTGTTGGAACGATGTGATGGTGCAAACCGGATTCAGAGGGGGGGGTGGGTGAATGAATCTCCCCTATAAAATGCCCAATTAAAACTCTACTTATAAATCTTGCGGAATTAAAATCAGATATGCTCAGTTAAACAGATATTCTAATGAGACTCAGCCATCACAACATTTCCTCAAACACTCAGCCAGCATTAAACCTATGTATAAACAAAGTACTACAGAAAACTCATGTTACGATCTACTGCTATGAATCTTCGAACTAAATGTGCTATGCAATAAACCAAGTATAGCAGAATACCGGTTATAAGATCTACTGCTACGAACCCACTGCCACTATCTTAAGAACTCAATTCAAGAAAGCCTTGGCAGCAGGAGCAATATGATCGAGAACGAAACTTGCTAGACAATGAAACAATGGCCCTGTGAAGAAAGTAGAGAATAAGAGACAAGCACACAAGGCAAACCACAGTACGCAAGATTTTTAGGTGGTTCGGTCCTCCAGACCGACATCCACCCCACACTCAAACCCGAGTGTGGATTACTGCTGCCTAACAGCTTGAATCCGCTGGGCCTCACAGCTTGCCAACCGCTGCGCAACATAGCTTGCGTCCGCTGGGCCTCACAGCTTGCCAACCGCTGATACACAGCTTAGAACAAGAGTTTAAATGAAAACAAGAAATGAAAACTACAGCATCGGCAAGCTAGAACTAAACGCAAAATAATATTGCTCACGCAAGAGCACTGTGCCTTGAATCTGATCCAGAGCTCACAGATATAACCGATCTTCAAAGATCTTCAAGATCTTTCTCAATGCTTTTTCTTCGAGATCTCCCTTTCCTTTCTGCTCACAATCACAGCTTTGCTCGCTCTTTTTGACTCTCTAACTCCTTTTCTTCTTCTTCCTCTCAGACCCAATTACGGTACTTTGATTTTTCTTCTCCACTCTCTCAGATCTCTATTTCTCTCTTATAGCTACTCTCTTCTTCTTCTCTCTTAGATTCCTTCTTCTGATGCTCTCTCTATTGCTATTTCCCTCTCCTTCTCTTCATTACTTGTTCTGCAAGCCTCTCTCATCTTCTGTATTTTTCGTCCTACTGATTTCGATCGCAGGGGAGGGTTTTATAGAGCTTCAACCTTGGGGTCCCATGGGCTCACGCTTTGGGCGTGTGGAGGGAACACTCCCGCCAAGAGGTTTCTGGAAGATCTCAGCCACGTGTCAAAATCTGGATAAGAGAGGATGCACGTGTGTGGATGCACTTCTCGACCGATTGGTTGTCGTCGGTCGTTCACTGGTTTATTGTGGTTTATTAAGTGCGTGGGCGTGCCAGTCACCGGAGTGACGACTTATTCGGGCTCCGAAGAGCCCACGGTACACTCGACCTGACTTCGTCAGACGATTGTGTGGTTCGTGTCGGGACCAGATCCCGTCGTGCCGTAAAGGTCGCGACGTCATTTACATTCCCTTTACGAGGGAATACCCTTGATTAATTGCCGAAATTAGGGGCCCTGCGGCCGAAAGGACTAATACTAACTGCGCGAGAAAGAAGCAGGAATAAATCACATTGAGATCTGCATCGGGATATGGGCCACGGACTATATTGGTCACTCGCAGACCTTTTCATGTTCAGACGAAGGTCCGTGACGGAAACGCAGTGGAAGCCGGGATGAATCCGTTCAAATGTCTGCCGACCGCGCGACAATTTTAATTACGGCTCGAAAAGGGTCCGGTCTTGAGAAACGGGTCCGGTCTAATCAGAATGTCGGCCCGATGCGAGGTCGGGTCATGGCCGTGTTGAGGCAATCCCCGTGACTCAGGCCCGACCTGCAGGGGCAGCATTGTTATTCCCTTCAGCGCCATGTCACAGGAGAGACAGGCTGCAATATAGACTTTATCGTTTCTTTTATCTGGGCTCCTAATTATATACATGCATTCTTTTTTTTATTGCTTATTTCCCTTTTGTGTATTTTTCTTGAATGATTTATCCATGCTGTTTATTATTATTATTATTATTAGAAATTTCTCTCACCATTATTATTATTATTTCATAATTTTTGTTTGATATATATATATCCAAATTTATTTAGTCATCATAATTTTTATTGATTTATTACTATTATTATTATTATTATTATATATTATATATTACACACATACTTCTGGGGGGGAGTGGACCGATGAAGGGCCAAAGGGGACTGAAGGAGCGTGCCGGTGAAGGTCGTAGGCAGCGTGCCGGCAAAGGCGGCATAGAGAGTGCGCCGGGCAAGGGCGGTTGAAGGCGTGCCGGCGAGGGTATCAAAGGGTACACCGTATAGAGATTGGGCTAGGTCGGTGCAGGTTGTGCCAAGGCTGAAGGTAGGTCGGTGCAGGTCTGGGCCGGCAACAGGTCGGTGCAGCCTGCGGGCTGAAGTCAGTGCAGCTTTGGGTTGTAGAGGGGTAAAATCTGTACGGCCTTGGGACAAAGTCTGTACGGCCTGCGGGCTGAAGTCGGTGCAGCTTTGGGCTGTAGAGGGGGAAGGTCTGTACGGTTGCGGGGCAAAGTCTATACAGCCTGCGGGCTGAAGTCGGTACAGCTTCGGGCTACAGAGGGGCAAGGTCTGTACGGCCGCGGGGCAAAGTCTGTACGGCCTGCGGGCTGAAGTCGGTGCAGCTTTAGGCTGTAGAAGGGCAAGGTCTGTACGGCCACGGGGCAAAGTCTGTACGGCCTACGGGGCAAAGTCTGTACGGCCTGCGGGCAAAAGTCGGTGCAGCTCTAGGCTGTAGAAGGGCAAGGTCTGTACGGCCGCGGGGCAAAGTCTGTACGGCCTGCGGGGCAAAGTCTGTACGGCCTGCGGGCTGAAGTCGGTGCAGCTCTAGGTTGTAGAGGGGCAAGGTCTATACGGCCACATGGTAAAGTCTGTATGGCCTGCGGGGCAAAGTCTGTACGGCCTGCGGGCTGAGGTCGGTGCAGCTTTGGGCTGGAGAGGGGCAAGGTCTGTACGGCCGCGGGGCAAAGTCTGTACGGCCTGCGGGGAAAAGTCTGTACGGCCTGCGGGCTGAGGTCGGTGTAGCTTTGGGCTGGAGGGGGGCAAAGTCTGTACGGCCTGCAGGCTGAAGTCGGTGCAGCTTTGGGCTGGAGGGGGGCAAAGTCTGTACGGCATGCGGGCTGAAGTCGGTGCGGCCCTGGGCTGTAGAGGGGCAAAGTCTGTACGGCCTGCGGGCTGAAGTCGGTAAAGTCTGTACGGCATGCGGTCTGAAGTCGGTGCGGCCCTGGGCTGTAGAGGGGCAAAGTCTGTACGGCCTGCGGGCTGAAGTCGGTGCGGCCCTGGGCTATAGAGGGGCAAAGTCTGTACGGCCTGCGGGCTGAAGTCGGTGCGGCCCTGGGCTGTAGAGGGGCGAAGTCTGTACGGCCTGCGGGCTGAAGTCGGTGCGGCCTTAGGCTGTAGAGGGGCAAAGTCTGTACGGCCTACGGGCTGAAGTCGGTGCGGCCCTACGCTGTAGAGGGGCAAAGTCTGTACGGCCTGCGGGCTGAAGTCGGTGCGGCCTTGGGCTGTAAAGGGGAGAAGTCTGTATGGCATGCGGGCTGAAGTCGGTGCGGCCTTGGGCTGTAGAGGGGCGAAGTCTGTACGGCCTACTGGCTGAAGTCGGTGTAGCCTTGGGCTGTAGAGGGGCGAAGTCTGTACAGCCTGCAGGCTGAAGTCAGTGCGGCCTTGGGCTGTAGAGGGGCAAAATCTGTATGGCCTGCGGGCTGAAGTCGGTGCGGCCCTCGGCTGGGAGTCAGTGCAGGTCACGAGGACTATGCACGTGGAGAATAAGGTCCGGGCACATATGCACCGGGCTAGGCCAGGGTCGGTGCACAAAGGCACCGGGTTACCGAGGAAAGGCATGCCGAGCGTGCCGCTGGGGGTTCAAGGAGGTAAGGGAGTGTGCCGTGGAGGGTTGATAAGGTGTACCGGCAAAGACTGGAATAGGCATGCCGACAAAGGCCCACTCCTCCTTTACTTATTTTAAGGCTTTTCTTTTCTTCTTTTCCTTGATCTTTATATAGTTTTGTACAAATCTTTTCTCCCTCTTCCCCCAACCTTTTCCTTATGGATTGAGCATTTAATTTACCACATAGTCATTTAATCCAATTCTTCTCATGTTGTTCGCAGTGCCTTATTTCGGTTAGAGTGTTCTATAGCCGATCATTCCGTTTGTTCATTGCTTCCCTTTGCCTTTTAAACACATTATTATCATTTCTACTAAAAATTCGGCAACATCTCCCCTTGACCCGAGCGTAAGGGAGATATAGGGAACGCGCCCACATGGAGTGGCGGAACCCGACAGCTGAGGTGCGTGCCAAGGGCGACAACACCTTTAAAGAAACTTCGGAAAACCCGGGGGAAACGACGAGAGGAAGATGATTCTAGGACTGGCTAGGGGTGCACCGGGCAAAAGGAGAGGACTGGTGTGCCGGCTAGGGAGCTCGAAGATGTGTTCCGGGCTAGAGAGGCAGGAAGTGCACCGGCCAGGGAATTGGGTGGTGTACCGGGCTGGAGGTGGCCAGGCTGTGCCCGGGAAGGCTCTGACAAGGGCTGTGCCGGTGAGCGGACGAGTCAAGGGTGTGTCGCTGCGGGCATATGGAGGGGTGTACCGGGCAAAAGGGCAAAGGGCTGTGTGCCGGCCAAGGGGAGGGGTTATGTGTATGCCGGCTAGGAGGGCCAAAGGGTGTGCTGGTCAGGGAGCCAAGGGTGCACCGGGCTGGGGTATTGGGTTTGGCAGGCTTCAAAGGAAACTTGGCAGGACGGGGAAGGCTAAAAAAAGGGGGGGGGGCTTCAAGGCAGAGGCATGGGTACACAGAGGAGAAAAGAAGGGCATCTCCCTTTGAGCATGTGAGCAAATGTGAGGGCTAGAGGCCCTACGGGGGACCACGACAGGGGGAGAAGATCGGTGCAAGAGACTCAAGCCACCGGAGGGGAAGAAGGAGACGACCAAACGCATATAGTGATTCAAACCAACGGAGACAAAAAGAAACCCAAAGAGGGGGAGTTTTCATTCATGAAGAGAAAAGGGCCATAACCGGTCGTGTACATTGTAACACACCGGAGCTAAAGCTACAAGCGATGGGGGAAGAAGAAGGGGAACTTGAGGGAGAGGAAAGGATGAGGGGGAGAAAGTGTTGGGGTTGAGCAGGGGCGACGGCTCCCTCCTCCCCCAACACCTCCAACTACATGATCTCTCTCTCTCTCTCCGTCCCTTCCTTACTCTCTCTCCTTCGGTGGCCGGTGGGGAGTCTCCCTTTTTCCTCTCTTCTTCTTCTTTTCTTCTGCTGGGCGGGCTCTGTTCTTCTCTCTGTGGCTATATTCCGTGTGTGTGCTGCTCTCTGTGTGCTCTCCGTCTCCCTCGGTGTCTTCCCCTTTTTTTTTGTCGGAGCGAGGGGTTCTTATACCCCTGGTCAGGCCGACGACTGTCGAAGATGGGAGTAGGTGGGGTGAGGACAGCCCAGCAAGGTGCAGGCATGGGCCTGCCATGCCTTCGCTGCGCGCCGAGGGCTACGAGCGTTGACCTACATGGATGGGCCGAACGTTGTGCCGCTGGGGGCTGAGGAAGGCGTGCCGCTGGAGAGCCTCGCAGGTGTGGCGCTGAAGGCCTTCGCAAGTGTGCCGCTGGAAGACCCAAGAAGTGTGCCGCTGAAGGCTTGAAATAGTGTGCCGTTGGAAGGCTGAAAAAGTGTGCCGTTGAAGGCTTGAAATAGTGTGCCGCCGAAGGCTTGCAGGGGCGTGCCACTGAAGGGCCAACGGGGTGTGCCGCTGAAGGCCACTGAGGGCGTCCCGCTGAAGGGGCCAGAGAGCTTGCCGCTGAAGGGCGTGCCGCTGAAGGCCTCAGGGGGCGTGCCGCTGAAGGGCTCTAGGGGCGTGCCACTGAAGCCCCCAAAGGGGCGTGCCGCTGAAGGGCTAAATGGGCTGTTCTGTGCCCGTTGTGAGCGCGAGTTGTGACCCATTTGATTTTCTTCGAGGCCCATGGATTGTGGGGCCCTTGGTGGTTCATTTCTCTTCACTGTCGTGACTCCGGAGACGGCTCCACGGTAGTGTGTGTGCATTCGGGGGGTCCGGATGGCCCTCCCTTCTTAACAGTTTCTTCAGTTGACGTTGTCGTTGATGCTCGACTAGTTGGGACATACGGGCGTGCAATTTTGCATGTCTATAAATGCCCCCCACCCACGGGTAGCGCGGGCGAAGGATGAGCCGAGCGGTGCCCGCAGGTGTACTGGTCTCTTCTTCCCTTCGTTGGTGCCGACGGGGCGTCGGGGACTGCCGTAGCGTGTCGGTCTCTTCGTCTCTTCCTCAGTGCCGACGGGGTGCCGGGGACTGACGTGGTATGTTGGTCTCTTTGTCTCTTCATCAGTGCCGACGGGGTGCCGGGGGCTGACGTAGTATGTCGGTCTCTTTGTCTCTTCGTCAGTGCCGACGGGGTGTCGGGAGCTGACATGGTTTGTTGGTCTCTTTGTCTCTTCGTCAGTGCCGACGGGGTGCCGGGAACTGACGTGGTGTGTTGGTCTCTTCTTCTCTTCATCAGTGCCGACAGGGTGCCGAGAACTGACGTGGTATGTTGATCTCTTCTTCTCTTCATCAGTGCCGACCGGGTGCCGGGAACTGACGTGGTTTGTTGGTCTCTTCTTCTCTTCATCAGTGCCGATAGGGCGTCGGGAACTGACGTGGTATGTTGGTCTCTTTGTCTCTTCATCAGTGCCGACAGGGTGCCAAGGACTGACGTAGTATGTTGGTCTCTTAGTCTCGTCATCAGTGCCGATGGGGTGCCGGGGACTGACGTAGCACGTTGGTCTCTTTGTCTCTTCATCAGTGCCGACGGGGTGTCGGGAACTGACGTAATTTATTTGTCTTTTCTTCTCTTCATCAGTGCTGACAGGGTGCCGGGAACTGACGTGATTTGTTGGTCTCTTCTTCTCTTCATCAGTGTCGACAGGGTGCCAGGAACTGACGTGGTGTGTTGGTCTCTTCTTCTCTTCATCAGTGCCGACGGGGTGCCGGGGACTGACGTGGTTTGTTGGTCCCTTTGTCTCTTCATCAGTGCCGACAGGATGTCGGGGACTGACGTGGTATGTTGGTCTCTTCTTCTCTTTGTCAGTGCCGACGGGGTGTCGGGAACTGACGTAGTATGTTGGTCTCTTTTTCTCTTTTTTTTTAAAATTACATTACCGGTACGAGCGCCCTTTCGGGTTTTCGTCGGCACCAGCCGCCTCTTGCTTTTGCCCACGCGCCCTCTCGGGTTTTCACGTGACAGGGTACCCGATTTTGCCTGCCGCCCCCTTTGCGGGTTTTCTCCACAGCTGGGTTGTTGCCATTTTTGCTCTTGCCCCTGCGTAGGGGTAAGTCCGGTGGGGCACCTCTATTTTAAGCCCCTTTCTCTTTTTTTCTTTTTTTTGAAGAGCGGATAATATGTAATTGTTGGCTAGGGCCCAAAGCCTTGTGTCGAAAGATAAGGTTCATTCGTTGGCAAGAAGATAATGCCAACGCAACAGGGGATTTTCTGTCGATTCGGACGTAAGGTCCGTAATGGCAATATTGTATAGAGTGGGTGGCTAGGGCACGAAGCCTTGCGCCGGAAAGGGACTTATTCGCTGGCAAGGGACTAATGCCAGCGCAAGGATAGAGATTTTGCCGATTCGGACGTAAGGCCCACAATGATGATTTTGCATGAGAAAATATGGCTAGGGCACGAAGCCTTGCCCCGAAAAAGGACTTATGGTAAGGAACTAACGCCAATGTAGGGGTGGAGCCGTCTTCGCCTGTGCGGATGCCCGTCAGCACATAGGAACGTGCGGGTGGGAGAAATATATATATATATATATATATATATATATATATATATATATACACATATATATATGTATTATTATTATTGTTGTTTTCTTTTTTTTCCTTTCCTTCTCTCTCTCTTTTTTTTTCTTCTCCCCCTTTTTATTTATTTATTTCCTTCTCTCTCTTTTTTTCTCTCTTTTTTTTCTTCCTTTCTTTTTTTTCTTTTTGTGAAAATTCCCCCTTCCTTTCTCTTCTCCCCTTTTTGCTCGCCCTATAAAAGGGACGGGGGTGGCACGAGCGGGCCACCCCCGCTCTCATTCAAACTCTCCCTCTCTCTCTCTGTTTCCCACGACAGACGAACCGACCGCCCCCCCTCTGTCCTCTCTTCTTCTCTTTCTCCTTCTCCTTCGTCACCGGGCGTCGCCATCGTCGTCGTTGTTGCCGTCCTTGCTGTCGTCCTCATCGGGGTGAGGACGTCGCCGTGGAGGGGACTCCCTTCTCCCCTTTCCCCTTCTCTTCCTTCTTCCTCCTTCGCCTCCTCCTTCTTTCTCTTCCTTCTTCTTCTTCTCCTTCGTCTTCCTCTCCGTTTGGGGCACGGCGGAGCCCTAGGCTCCTCCCCCCCTTCTTTCACTTCTTCTTCTCCTTCTTCGTCTTCCCTTCTCCCCTTTTTCTTCTCCGCCTTCGGCGTCGTGGATGGCCGCTGGTCGCGTCGGGCAGGCATGCGCCGGCTGTGCCATTGGGAACGGGCGTGGGCGTGCCGGGGAGGCATCATGGAGGCGTGTCGGGTTGGGATGGTGCCGGGTGTGTCGGGGGAAGGCCCCCTCAAGGCGTACAGGGAAGGGTTCCCCACGGGCGTGCCTGGGAGAGGTTGCTATGGAGCGTGCTGGGGAAGGCCCCCTCAAGGCGTGCCGGGGAAGGGCTTCCCATAGGCATACTGGCAAAGGCCCTAGAGGGCGTGCCGGCGAAGGGCAACCAGGGGCGTGCCGGCGAAGGCAGCCAGGGGCGTGCCGGCGAAGGCCTGCGGGCTGTGCCGGGAAAGGGGCTTTGGGCAGTGCACCGGCGAAGGGAGGAAGGGAGACTTCTTCAATTGGAGGACTTCTGGTGTTGCCCCTCGGGGCCCACTGTGACTTTGTTGGGACCGTCACTCCTTGTGGGCGTGCACTCGTGTTTTCTCTTACGGCTCTGGCCTAGGAAATACTCTGCCAAAATTTCATCAGAAATTGGCAGCCTTTTATTCACTTTACTTGTAGTAGAGCCCCTTTACTGATGCAGTTGTTGCTCCCAACCAGAGTATGAAGATCTTAACCATGTGTTAATTCATGGAGACTTGGCTGCTGAACTATGGGGCTGGTTACAACCAATAATCAGTAACAATGTATGGCTGGGTGTTCAAATTACCAGAAGATGTTGGAATTTATTGTCTGCTACCAGAATGCAATCAACTTTTTGCCTAGCTGGGATGTATTCAACATTCCTAATGCTATGGGAACTATGGAAGCAGAGATGTGCCTCAAAATATGAAGGGGTTCCCATCAATACTACTTCAATTAAAAGGAGGATCATCTACTCTGTTCAGATGGCTCTGGATAAAATTATCTTTCACAGGCCTCTTTCTCCTGCCCAATTCAACTGTTTAGCTTCATTTGGTTTGTCTCTGCGGGTGCAGGTAAAGCAGCCAATATTGGTATATTGCAAATTGGCCAAACAAGGGCATTCTCTGCATGTAGATGGGGCATCGAAAGGGAACCCCGACAGAAGTGGTGGAGGCGGATGCATTAGGAATCATAATGGTGATTTGATTATAGGATTTGCCTTTTACTATGGTGTAGGAAATAGCTTGATGGCAGAATACAGGGCATTACACGACGGGCTGGCAATTGCGAAGCATGGTCGTATCAAGCTTTTGGCAATTTTTTCAGATTGTTCCCTGCTAGTGGAGGCATGTCGGAGTGGAAAATCTCCCAATTGGGTAATCTACCTGTGGTGGAGGGAAACTTTAAAGTTTCTTCATGAAAGTGGAACTGAAATTCATCATGTTTTCAGGGAAGGTAACCAGGTAGCGGATTCATTGGCCTCATATGCTTGCAGCATTACTACTAATATAGTATACACCAAAGAAAGGGAGTTACCACTGTTAACCAAGGGAGTCCTTAGAGTGGAAAAGGCTGGTCTGCCCTCCTTCCGTTGTCATTAATTTTCTAGTTTGTAAATTCAGCTCTAGTGTCTAACATCACTGTCGTCTTGTTCGGGCTCTCACTATTAGCCCTTTGGTTTTCTCAGGGGTATGCCCCTTTGACACTGTACACTGCTCTTTCTATTAATAAAAATTAGGACCACAGGGTGAGCCAGGAGGAGTGAGAACACTCCCCCTCTCTGAGGGAGGGTGCACTCGACCTGTGCCCACTCTGATTGGTCGGTGTTGGTTAAAAAAAAATAGCCCCTTTACAGTTTTCCATCATTTTTTTTTTGCCCGTGGCTTGTTCTGATCTTTTATTTATCATATCTATGCAGATAAATGACTGCCCCAAGCGGTTCCTCTGTTCCTGCTGCTGCCGGTGCCGACTCTGTTCCTCTGCCTCCGGTGCTAGCCGTCACGTGGCGTAATGTAGAAGACCTGGATAGGGAACATGCAGAAATAGCAGCACTGGCTGAGTCCTCGGGTTCCGAGGCCGAGACGATGGACTATCATCGGCTCTCTCGGGTTGAGAACCGCTTCACCTTCGACCGGACCGGCGAATATCGGAAGGACTTTCCAAAGGATAAGCATCTTGTAGCAACCCATATAAAATTAAAAGAAATAGATTTAGATAAATTGAAATAAACTAAAAGATTAAGTGAACAAATGAAAAAGGTTGAAACAAGAAGAACAAAGCCCTGATGAAATTAACGCCTTGGAGCAAGGCGCTACGCCCTCAGCTAAGGCGCGTTTTTAAGAAAGGACGCCCACGTTTCACGGCGTCAAATTTCAGACGGCCAAAATAAATAAAAGGCATAAAAAGACAATAAAAAGAGTAACGCCCTTTACATGGACGCGTTTCAACAAGAAACGACGCACGTCAAGGCGTCAATTTAAAATTCGACGCCCTAGAATAAGGCGTTAATTCCATTCCAGTTTCGTTCGAACCGGGAACTTATCCACGGTAAGTTGATAACTATGGGAAAGAGTTCGAATGTAGTAATGACTCTATCACGGAAGTGTTACTTCCAATCGAACACTAACCTTATTAGGATTTCCAGAATCCTATAAATACCTTGATGGATCGAACCCTAGAAAGCTATTTGGTCGATCGTCTCTGCTACGGTAGGTAAAGAACTAACAGTTCTTCCTTATTTCTTTCTCTGTTTACTATTATGTGAAGAACATGAATTGATTCTTCATCCTCTTTTGTTTATAGGGAATCTGACTGCCGTCCATGAAGAACAGGTGGGTTCTTCCTTTGGTTTTCCTTCTCTTCCGATAGGATAGTATGAAGAATAAATCTTCTTCATCTTCTTCCACTTACAGGTCGAGGAGCTCTTAATCTACTGAAGAACGTGGGTTCTTCATCAACAAACGACTGTGTCTGTTCGTGCCTCCTCTGCCTTGCTGCTGATATTGAATTCAAAAGCTTCAGAATACTCTGTTTATAAAACAGAGTATCGTTCTTTTCTTCCCAGAACCTGCATCCGTTCAAAATCTTCATAGAGGTAGGATTTTCTCAGGGATTGTAGCCCAAACTAGCATATTAATATTTATAACATCATCCGTTAATACCTGCATATAGATTTCATGCGTTTCGGTTAGTTTCTAAAGAGTTTTGAAATAGACGCCCTTATCAAGGACGCTACATTAAAAGACACGACCACGACTAGGTCGTCAATTTAATATTTGACGCCCTGCACACGGACGTCAATTTCTCTTAATTAATAAACACCATGTTTAAAAATTATATATCAATGCAAACATGATTCTAAATTAATGCATGTTCAATCTCTTGTAATCCTGCTATTTCTTATGGTACTGACCATATATCATGTTTCCTGAAATTTCATTGTCTCGAAACTTGTAAACTTGTGAATTAACGACCTTGTCCAGGTCGTCTTTTCTTGAACTGACGCCCCATACCAGGGCGCCTTCTGTAAACTAACGCCCCTGTCCAGGGCGCGTTTCATTAAAATTTCTAGATTTATAATATTCTGCAAAACTAGAAATATTGAAAGGACGACTGCTGTACACGTCGTCAAATCTAATATAAACGCCCCTGATTAAGGCGTTAATTACATGAAAAATGACTTTACCAAAGTCGCTACTTTCTGCATTACTGATTTTTCCTGATTGCTGTTATCCGAGGGATTCATTACATATATTTATATATAGGCACTATTACTCCACTCCGTGAGTATAGTCCCATGTTTTCTACAATGATTTATCGCATTACACACTCAATTCTCATTGACATACAAGCTCTCCATTGGACATTCTGTTCCTTTGGACTAGCAAGTTAGTCATAGAGACCTCCGTAAGACTCCTCGTAGCCTTGGATTCCCTCAAGGCCGACTGAGCTGGTTGTACCCTAAAAACCCATTACACAATCTTTGCCATGTCCCTCTATAGAAACATGGTGATACCGGCCCTCATGTCATGCCATGAGTATGATATGAGAATTATCTTAATGAACGGGGAAGAATATGCCGTTGTTATGATGTTCTTGTAAACCCCAATTCTATATCAAACTTGCTGTTCTTGTGAACCTCAATTCTATATTAAGAATGAGGACGTCTTGCCATTGTGGTGCTATTCATATGGACCTCAATTCTATATAAAAGAGTGTCTCTACTTACTTATCATGGTACCCGAGTTAAGGGAACCAATTCCACCTAGTTTTATCGACAATCGTGATTGTACCATTATTATCGCCTATCTATGTCAAGTATCATATTTTTGGACTCTATTCTTTCAAAGTCTATCCTTCATGTCTGCAAGCTTTATCCTTGAAATTTCATATTGGCTATACACAAAAATGTGGATGTTAAAAATACATGACTAATGCCTGCGCATATAGGGCCCGATCTGGTCCTGGGAGGAGCACCCGAAAGTACTTGTGCCCATGGGAGTTGATTGATCATGGTATTGGCATTATACCGAAGTGCATGACTAGCTTGATTGAACATTCCACAAATCTTATACTTGACTTGATATTACATGACTTCTGTGGCCCGAAAAAGGGTAATTACTTGCGTACTTGAACGTGATAGCCAAATTTCATCTTGACATGATAAAGTACTTGCTTGAATATCTTGAGGTCATTTGATATAAGTTCTTGAAAGGTTCATGACTTGTTCTCCTTGTTGCCTTATTGTTATATTCTCTTTCTATCTTGTCATTTTATGCGAGCATGCATAGCTATAGTGCATTCATGAAAGATGTAACTACTTAAACCCCTTGCTAGTTCCTGAGATATAATTTCCTACTGAGCGTTAGCTCACTCCGTGTTTCCCTTACTTTTCAGGTAAGTCCGACGATGAGGAAAGTCAATCGGATGGGGAGAATCAAGAGTGAAAGAGCTAGAGCTTTTCCAAGTGTCATCTAGTCTTTTATATATTTCTTGAGTCAAATGTGTACTTTTCTTTTTTTGAATAGAGTATTGGGTTTGTAATAGACTATTTATTATGAAGAAATAAATGGATTGGGTTATCTTTACTTTTGCACATCTCTGTCTTTGTGTCGAATACACTACTACTCTGATTGACATGATTGATATAAACTCGTCACGCATCTCCGGGTATCTTCCGCTCTCGGGGCGTGACGGTTTTTGTGGTATCAGAGCCTAGGGTATTCAATTCCTAGGAAGCCCAAGTCCAAGGATAAGTTTTAAACCTTTAACCAATGAGATTGGGTAGAACCAAGGGTTAAAGTTAACATAGAATGCTAGTCTTTAAAATACAAATCACGTATTAATCTAGTTATTATAATTGTAGGATAATGGTTACCGAACGTGCTCAATGGCGCAACATGCAGCGTACACTGCAAGGCATGACTCAAGTGCTGCAACAAGTAACACAAGGAGATGGACAACGAGCAGGAAGTCTCCACCAGACTTTCAAGAACATGAACCCGCCCAAGTTCACGGGTTCTACTGATCCAGATGACGCTGAACACTGGATTAGGGAAACAGAACGAATATTCCGTGTTATGCAATGCACGGATCAAGATAAGATCTTATTAGCTACTTTTCAGTTAGAAAGGGATGCTAGATGCTGGTGGGAATCAATAGAGGCTACTATAAATCAAGATCAGGTTACGTGGGAGGAATTCGTTGAACACTTCAACGCAAAATATTTCTCGGACCGAGTTCAGGAAAAGAAGGCTGCAGAATTTGCTGCATTAAAGCAACGATCTTTGTCAGTGGCCGAGTATGAGGCCCAATTCTCTAGATTATCTCGGTATGCTAAGCATCTAGTTAGCACCGAGAAAATGAAAGCTAGGAGGTTTCTTAATGGGCTCAGGCCCCAAGCTATTACTCAACTAGCGCCGATGGACATTCAAGTCTACTCGGAGATAGTACGCCGAGCTCAACTATTAGAAGATGCCACGGAACTGTCTGATAGGATTCGTGGTAAAGATAAGAAGGAACAAGTTACAGGTTCGGGTTCCTTTAAACCCAACTTCAAGAAAAGGCCTAGCAATGGAGGAGCATCCTCACAAGACCAAAAGTTCAAGAAGACCAAGCCCTTCTCTATCACCACTACCTCTTCAAATACAGTGTGCAAACATTGTGATAAAGCGGGTCATAGAGCAGAAGAATGCTGGAGGAAACTTGGAGCATGTCTCCGTTGTGGGAGTCGTGAGCATCGGATTCCCGATTGCCCACTACTAAATAACCAAGCCGATGACGGAAAGCGCCCAGTAACCAAGAATGCTCGTCTTCATGCAATCAAGGAGACCGAGCGAGAAGAAGAAGGCGGCTTAGTGGAAGGTACATTGAAAGTTTGTTCCAAGAATGCATATGTCTTAATTGATACTGGTGCATCGCATTCTATTATTTCTAAGAAGTTTGCTGACCCATTACCCCTAGAGCCGGAATGGATGAAGTTAGTTTTGTCTACTCCTCTAGGTGATGAGACTGATATTACACATCATTACCAAAACTGCGAAGTATTGGTTCAGGGTAGAAATCTCCCTATTGATCTCATATGTTTAGATCTGAAAGAGTATGATGTTATACTAGGAGCAGATTGGTTATCCAAGTATCAGGCAACGGTTGATTGCCGCAATAGCAAGGTTACATTCAAGGAATTTCCAGAACTAATCTTTACTAGCCCCAAGGGTCGGAGCAGATCCCCTCTTATTTCAGCTCTCCGAGCTAGCAAGCTCATCAGGAAAGGATGTGCATCTTTCCTTGCCTTTGTCACAGTTAAAGAAGCTAAGGAAGCTAAGCTAGAAGACATTCCAGTGGTGCAGAAATTTTCGGACGTGTTTCCAGAAGATTTGCTGGGATTACCCCCGCAAAGAGAAGTGGCCTTCACCATTGACTTAGTCCCTGGTGCTGGTCCGATTTCAAAGGCACCTTATAGGATGTCACCTGCTGAACTCAAGGAGTTAAAAGAGCAATTGATGGAACTCATTAAGAAAGGATTCATTAGACCAAGTACTTCCCCGTGGGGAGCGCCTGTATTATTTGTAAAGAAGAAAGACGGATCCATGAGGTTATGCATCGACTATCGACAATTGAATCATCTCACTATCAAGAACAAGTATCCACTGCCGAGAATCGATGAATTGTTTGATCAAATTTCAGGATCCATGTACTTTTCCAAAATTGATCTTAGGTCAGGATATCACCAACTAAGAATCAAGGACGAGGATATTCATAAAACCGCATTCAGAAGTAGGTATGGCCATTATGAATTTGTTGTTATGCCTTTCGGACTAACGAATGCCCCTGCTGCCTTTATGCAGTTAATGAATAGTATATTCAGGCCTTATTTGGATCAATTCGTGGTGGTCTTTATTGATGATATATTGATTTATTCCAAGACCAAGGAAGGGCATGAGGAACATTTGAGGATTGCATTACAAATATTGAGGACAAACCAATTATATGCAAAACTTAGCAAGTGTGAATTCTGGCTCAAAGAAGTGACTTTTCTCGGACATGTTATATCAAATGATGGCTTGTCTGTAGACCCATCAAAGGTTGAAGCTGTAAGGAACTGGGAAAGACCGACCAATGCTAGCGAGATCCGAAGTTTCTTAGGTCTTACCGGCTATTACAGGCGATTCATCAAGGATTTCTCTAAAATCGCCGTGCCACTTACGAGGTTAACTCGCAAGGAGATCCGTTATGAATGGGGTGAGGAATGTGAAAGAAGCTTCCAAACTCTCAAGGATCATCTTACTACAGCTCCTATCTTAGCATTGCCAATTGAAGGAGAAAAGTTCGAGGTATACACTGATGCTTCTGGCATTGGCCTCGGATGTGTTCTAATGCAACAAGGAAAGGTTATAGCTTACTCTTCTCGTCAATTGAAGAAGCATGAAGAGAACTACCCCGTCCATGACTTAGAATTGGCCGCGGTAGTATTTGCACTCAAAATATGGAGACATTATCTTTATGGAGTACAGTTTACTGTATACTCCGATCACAAGAGTCTCAAATATCTTTTCTCACAGAAGGAGTTAAATATGAGGCAAAGACGATGGCTGGAATATCTCAAGGACTTCGACTTCAATATACAATATCATCCCGGAAAGGGTAATCATGTAGCAGATGCCCTTAGTCGAAAGCCGAGAGCACTGTTAGCCAATTGTATGATTCAAGAATGGAAGTTGCTGGAGCAATTCTCTGAACTCAATATAAGCATGGACACAGACCCTAGATGTGTCACATTATCTCATATAAGCATACAGTCAGACCTATTAACTGAAATACAAGCATTTCAAGATAATGACCCAATGTTAGTAGAGATCAAAGGCAAACTGGAAGGACAATCGGATTTCCAATTAACTTCTGATAGAAGATTGTTATTCAAGAATAGAACTTGTATACCAGACTGCCCAGAATTGAAGAAGAGGATCTTAGATGAAGCTCATAGGTCAACGTATACGATTCATCCAGGATCTACCAAAATGTACCAAGATGTAAAAAGAAATTTTTGGTGGCCCAACATGAAAAGAGAAATAGCGGACTACGTATCACACTGTCTCACATGCCAACAAGTCAAGGCGGAACACCAAAAGCCTGCTGGAAAACTACATCCTTTAGATATCCCTAAATGGAAGTGGGAGGATATTGGTATGGATTTCATCATGGGTTTATCTAAATCAAAAAGAGGACATGATGGAATATGGGTTATCATTGACCGATTGACTAAATCAGCGCATTTCTTGCCAATCAAGAGTCGATGGTCAGTTGATGTCTTAGCTGCATTGTATATCAAGGAGATAGTTAGATTACATGGTATTCCTGTTTCAATCGTGTCTGACAGAGATCCCCGTTTTACTTCTCATTTTTGGAAGGGACTACAACATTCGTTGGGGATGAGACTTAACTTTAGCACAGTTTTTCATCCTCAAACGGATGGTCAGACCGAGAGAACCAATCAAGTAGTTGAGGATATGCTAAGAGCATGCATTACTGATTTTGGTGGGAACTGGCATGATCACTTGCCTCTGGTCGAATTTGCATACAATAATAGCTACCAGGCAAGTATATAAATGGCACCTTTTGAAGCCTTATACGGAAGGAGTTGTCGATCACCCTTATGCTGGGACGAAGTTGGAGAGAAACAACTGTTAGGTCCAGACATGGTAAGGGACATTACCGAGAAGATACAATTGATCAGAGAAAGACTACAAGTTGCTCAGTCTAGATAAAAAGCTTATGCCGACACAAGAAGAAGAGATCTTGAATTCCAAGTTGGAGATCATGTATTTCTCAAGATATCGCCTGGACGTGGAATACGAAGATTTGGTGTTAAGGGCAAGCTTACACCAAGATTTATCGGACCTTTTGAGATACTAGAAAGAGTTGGCGAGGTTGCTTATCGCATCGCATTGCCACCTCAACTGTCCGAAGTACATGATGTGTTCCACATATCTATGTTGAAGAAGTATGTGCATGATCCATCACATATTATTGAGCATGGAAATCTAGTAATCCGGAAAGATCTCACATACGAGCAGAAGCCCATAAGAATACTAGATCGAGTAGTACGAACCCTAAGGAATAAGGTTATTCCCATGCTAAAAGTATAATGGAATAAGAATTCAGAACATGAAGCTACATGGGAGACCGAGGAATCTATGAGGAAGCGATTTCCAGAGTTATTTTAGAAGGTATGAACTCTACACTCTCCATATGAAAATATATGCTATGAATTTGGGGACCAAATTCTTTTAAGTGGGGGAGGGTGTAGCAACCCATATAAAATTAAAAGAGATAAATTTAGATAAATTGAAATAAACTAAAAGATTAAGTGAACAAATGAAAAAGGTTGAAACAAGAAGAACAAAGCCCTGATGAAATTAACGCCTTGGAGCAAGGCGCTACGCCCTCAGCTAAGGCGCGTTTTTAAGAAAGGACGCCCACGTTTCACGGCGTCAAATTTCAGACGGCCAAAATAAATAAAAGGCATAAAAAGATAATAAAAAGAGTAACGCCCTTTACATGGACGCATTTCAACAAGAAACGACGCACGTCAAGGCGTCAATTTAAAATTCGACGCCCTAGAATAAGGCGTTAATTCCATTCCAGTTTCGTTCGAACCGGGAACTTATCCACGGTAAGTTGATAACTATGGGAAAGAGTTCGAATGTAGTAATGACTCTATCACGGAAGTGTTACTTCCAATCGAACACTAACCTTATTAGGATTTCCAGAATCCTATAAATACCTTGATGGATCGAACCCTAGAAAGCTATTTGGTCGATCGTCTCTGCTACGGTAGGTAAAGAACTAACAGTTCTTCCTTATTTCTTTTTCTGTTTACTATTATGTGAAGAACATGAATTGATTCTTCATCCTCTTTTGTTTATAGGGAATCTGACTGCCGTCCATGAAGAACAGGTGGGTTCTTCCTTTGGTTTTCCTTCTCTTCCGATAGGATAGTATGAAGAATAAATCTTCTTCATCTTCTTCCACTTACAGGTCGAGGAGCTCTTAATCTACTGAAGAACGTGGGTTCTTCATCAACAAACGACTGTGTCTGTTCGTGCCTCCTCTGCCTTGCTGCTGATATTGAATTCAAAAGCTTCAAAATACTCTGTTTATAAAACAGAGTATCGTTCTTTTCTTCCCAGAACCTGCATCCGTTCAAAATCTTCATAGAGGTAGGATTTTCTCAGGGATTGTAGCCCAAACTAGCATATTAATATTTATAACATCATCCGTTAATACCTGCATATAGATTTCATGCGTTTCGGTTAGTTTCTAAAGAGTTTTGAAATAGACGCCCTTATCAAGGACGCTACATTAAAAGACACGACCACGACTAGGTCGTCAATTTAATATTTGACGCCCTACACATGGACGTCAATTTCTCTTAATTAATAAACACCATGTTTAAAAATTATATATCAATGCAAACATGATTCTAAATTAATGCATGGTCAATCTCTTGTAATCCTGCTATTTCTTATGGTACTGACCATATATCATGTTTCCTGAAATTTCATTGTCTCGAAACTTGTAAACTTGTGAATTAACGACCTTGTCCAGGTCGTCTTTTCTTGAACTGACGCCCCATACCAGGGCGCCTTCTGTAAACTAACGCCCCTGTCCAAGGCGCGTTTCATTAAAATTTCCAGATTTATAATATTCTGCAAAACTAGAAATATTGAAAGGATGACTACTGTACACGTCGTCAAATCTAATATAAACGCCCCTGATTAAGGCGTTAATTACATGAAAAATGACTTTACCAAAGTCGCTACTTTCTGCATTACTTATTTTTCCTGATTGCTGTTATCCGAGGGATTCATTACATATATTTATATATAGGCACTATTACTCCACTCCGTGAGTATAGTCCCATGTTTTCTACGATGATTTATCGCATTACACACTCAATTCTCATTGACATACAAGCTCTCCATTGGACATTCCGTTCCTTTGGACTAGCAAATTAGTCATAGAGACCTCCGTAAGACTCCTCGTAGCCTTGGATTCCCTCAAGGCCGACTGAGCTGGTTGTACCCTAAAAACCCATTACACAATCTTTGCCATGTCCCTCTATAGAAACATGGTGATACCGGCCCTCATGTCATGCCATGAGTATGATATGAGAATTATCTTAATGAACGGGGAAGAATATGCCGTTGTTATGATGTTCTTGTAAACCCCAATTCTATATCAAACTTGCTGTTCTTGTGAACCTCAATTCTATATTAAGAATGAGGACGTCTTGCCATTATGGTGCTATTCATATGGACCTCAATTCTATATAAAAGAGTGTCTCTACTTACTTATCATGGTACCCGAGTTAAGGGAACCAATTCCACCTAGTTTTATCGACAATCGTGATTGTACCGTTATTATCGCCTATCTATGTCAAGTATCATATTTTTGGACTCTATTCTTTCAAAGTCTATCCTTCATGTCTACAAGCTTTATCCTTGAAATTCCATATTGGCTATACACAAAAATGTGGATGTTAAAAATACATGACTAATGCCTGCGCATATAGGGCCCGATCTGGTCCTGGGAGGAGCACCCGAAAGTACTTGTGCCAATGGGAGTTGATTGATCACGGTATTGGCATTATACCGAAGTGCATGACTAGCTTGATTGAACATTCCACAAATCTTGTACTTGACTTGATATTACATGACTTCCGTGGCCCGAAAAAGGGTAATTACTTGCGTACTTGAACGTGATAGCCAAATTTCATCTTGACATGATAAAGTACTTGCTTGAATATCTTGAGGTCATTTGATATAAGTTCTTGAAAGGTTCATGACTAGTTCTCCTTGTTACCTTATTGTTATATTCTCTTTCTATCTTGTCGTTTTATGCGAGCATGCATAGCTATAGTGCATTCATGAAAGATGTAACTACTTAAACCCCTTGCTAGTTCCTGAGATATAATTTCCAACTGAGCGTTCGCTCACTCCGTGTTTCCCTCACTTTTCAGGTAAGTCCGACGATGAGGAAAGTCAATCGGATGGGGAGAATCAAGAGTGAAAGAGCTAGAGCTTTTCCAAGTGTCATCTAGTCTTTTATATATTTCTTGAGTCAAATGTGTACTTTTCTTTTTTTGAATAGAGTATTGGGTTTGTAATAGACTATTTATTATGAAGAAATAAATGGATTGGGTTATCTTTACTTTTGCGCATCTCTGTCTTTGTGTCGAATACACTACTACTCTAATTGACATGATTGATATAAACTCGTCACGCATCTCCGGGTATCTTCCGCTCTCGGGGCGTGACACATCTCATTCGGTTTCTGAAGTACTTCCGCTCCCGGGAGAGGCGGGAGCTACGAGCTGTGCGGGAGGTCGAGCAAGTGATTCTCCAGGCTCGTCACAGTTTGTTGTATAGTGTCCCGAGGAGCATCCCAATGTATTTGGTGGGGGAGGCCCGGGAATGGAAGCCTGTCCTGGGGATTGAAGGGGTGCTGCCGGTCGAAGACAGATTGGTGCGAGCACCTCAATTCACCCCAGCAAAGTGGGACATGTCCGCTGGGCGGGTACAAGGCGAGCCGCCTCGCTTTGGTTTATTCTTGGCTCCCCTGAAGTGGGGCTATAGGGAGGAGCCGTTAATCCTGGATTGCCTGGACGTCCGATTCAAGCACGAGCTGGTGCTGGGCTGGTTCGGAGAGTTGAAGCTCCAGGATGCTCACACATTCAGGGAAGGGGCAGTAGAATTCACGAAGTACGTGTTGTTCAACTATGCCCCATTGCTGGTTCGGGCTGGCATTTATCACAGCGTCTACGCCTCCCGCTACGGCTACCCCATCTCCAAGGGTCTCTGCTGCGGCATGATAGAAGTATTCAGCGCGGAGACCAATACTTTCTATATGGCAGAAGGTGAGACTTCACTTGATTTGTGGAGTCTCAGTCAACTCAGCGGCTTGCCCATTGACGGGGAGCCCTATGAAGAAATATGCCTCCCAGATCTGATCAAGGATGAAACCAATGGGGATAGCTATTATTCCCTTGGCTATTCATACCGGTACCTGATGAAGGCTTACCGAGAACTGTACCAACTGGCACACGGAGGGAGGCAGCCTCCCCGTGGGGACCGGAAGAGGGTCCGCCTGACTATGTGGCTGCAGTATTTTACGATGGGCTAAAGCAATATGCAGAGTTTCCATGCATCGGCACCACTGTTGCTCGTAAGAAGCGTGCTAAGCCCAAGACCGATGTGAAGATTCCTTCCAGAGGATGTCGGAGTGGCCCCAATCCAATGGGGGTCGACCCGCTAACACATTGCGCCGCATACCTGACATACTGGCTGTGCTCATTTACCATGCCATACGGGGATGAGACAGTCATTCGGCCGGACGCCATCTACCCAGCATGTCAACTGGCGTGGGGGATCAAGCTGTCCCTATGCCCAGCCACTCTTTGCTTGATATACAAGGCGTTGGGGGACATCAGCACTCACCAATTTCTGAGGCAGGCTCGGTATGTATGTCCGCTGCATTTCTTTAATGCGTGGGTTTGCTCATTGTTTCCGGAGTTTGCCCCGCGCGCTCTTCAGGACTGGGGGCTGGTGCCGAGGATGTTGGAATTTGCCAGCTCGGAGCCATGCCCTACCTCCCAGTGGCTGTATGATATTTGGGGCCGATTAACAACGGTTCCCCGGGACGCCGCCGGCACCATCTACTTCTGGACGTTGGCCGCACATTCGAGCCCTCTGGTGAACAATAAGAGGGAATGCAAAGATGATCAGGTGGAGAAGTACGTCCACCCCATCAGCCAGGAAAATGTGGTCCTCCCGTTGTTGGAGCCCGAGCTCAGAGACTGGGCTTTATCCATTCGTCCGAGCGTGCTGGCATTCAGGAAGGGGGATAATTTACTGCTAGAACCGTACTACCCCTTCCGGTTTGGTCGAAACTTCGGAAGTGATCAGCATATCCCTGTCTACAGTGCACAGTTCGGCCTACCCTCACGAAATCTCTGAGGGAGTTCTACTGCCGAGCATGCGAGAAGCTGGTGGGACTTCTTCCACCGAGCGGACTCTGCGACTTTCAGGGTGCCAGCCCCTGGTCGTATTCCTCGAGTGACCCCAGAGTACATAAAGTGGTGGAATGCCCGGACGACCTTTTATCGATTGCACAAGACCAATTGCTGGGACGGGGCAGAGAGGAAGTTCCTGAGCAAGCAGCCGGTGTCGGTGCTTGATATCGACCCGGAGCACCTCCTTCGGCTCAAGAATAGGCAGGATAAGGAGGTGGCGACGTATCTGGCCACTCGCCGGGAGGCTCGGGAAGCGAGGCCAACACCGCAGGCGAAGCTACCTCCAGTGGCGAAGGATGACTACAAGAAGACTCTGAGGGACCTTTACCGGATAGGAGTGACCGTCTGGAGCTCATCAATTATCCGCTCCCCATGGAAGAGGAGGGCACTCCCGCAAAGAGCTGGCGCCCGGAGAGAGACCCGATCTACCCGATCTGCCCATACCGCACGTTCATGAGGCGGGAGGAGAGGAAGCCTGAAAATTATAAGGACACCACATGGCTGTATGTCCTTCTCTGAGTGAACGGGCTGAAGATTGAGGATCAGACGGCTGCCATCCTGGGCAAGCGCCTGCAGGTCTCATATTACTATGCCGACGGGTGGGGCATGGACCATTTCAACCTTTTCTGCCACCTTTCGTCGAAGAAGCATGCGGACCTGGCTGATCTCACTAACCGTTGCCAGAAAATCGAGGACGTGTGCTGGCTAGTCCGGGAGGTAGCGCGTCGGGACAAGGAGCCGTCCCTGAGCTACTGGCCGATAACACTTCGGCTGTATACTGGCCCCCATGGTATGTGATCTTCCCTTTTCCTTTTGTTCTCCTCCACCATCGTTATGACCTTTGCAGGGTATCGGATGCTAATCATATATATGTTTCTGATAGACCACCCCGACAGCGTGCAAATGGCGACGTACCGAAACTTTCTTCGGCTTATCTAGAAGCCCGCCTATTTTGACGCTGCGTTGCCGGCCCCGACCACGACCCCTTTGCCCAAGGCAGCGAAGAGGCCCCGGGCTAAATCGCCTGTGAAAAAGGCGGTGGATGCTGCCAAGGTGGCCAAGCAGCAGGACGCGAAGTGGCAAAAAATAGAGGCCGCTAAGGCTTCGGCGGCTGCTCCTCCGACGCCACGAATCCCATCTTTCGAGGAGTTTGAAGTCGCCCAGGCCGAGCCGAGTCAGCCTGCCGGTTGGAATCTCCAACCATTAGTGTGTTTTTACGGTCTGTTTTCATTCCGAGGCAAGGCCCTGACACATGAATGTCTCTTCTTCTTTTTGTCTCAGCTGCTGTTGACGAGCCTGCACCCATGCCCGTTCCTGACGTGGAGGAGCCCGCTCCTGCGCTCATCCCCGATGTGGCAGAGCAAGCACCCGCATGCATTCCCGACGCGGGAGAGGCCGCGGTTGCAGCAGGGGAGGGTTCAGCGTCGACTCTGACTCCCCGACCACGAGTCAAGGAGAGATCCCGGGCGAAGTCGCCTGTTAAGAAAGCATTGGCTGCTGCCAAAGCGGCTGGGCGGAAAGAGGCAAAGCGAAGGAGGGCAGAAGTCCCCTCAGCTTTGGCGGCTGTCTCTCTGGTGGCTCCCATTTTGTCGTTCGAGGAGTTCGAAGCCACTCGGGCTGAACCGAGCCGCCCTGCCGGTGAGACTTGTTGACCGCTGATATTCTTTGGGATTTTATTTGCTCCCCGGGGGTAGGGGCTTTTATGCGTACATGACACGTGTACTTCTTCCTTTCAGCCGGCACGGAGGAGCCGGTACCCGTTGTTGGGTCCCGCGAGGTGTAAACGGATCTAGAAGGGGGGGTTGAATAGATTCTATCAAAAGCTTTGGCCTATTTAAAACTCTGAGCTATCGGAAGCATGAACCACTCTTATAAAGTCAATGAATCACTTAGGGACAATGCACAGCGGAAGAAATAGCCTTGTAACAAGCGTGTGTGTGTATGCTATGTTGATCACTTAGAGTGCATATGTGTGTGAATGTAGTGGTGATCAACCAAGGTGCAATTATAAGAGCTTGAGTGTATAAAATAAGATAACCAAGTTTGAAAGCACACGAACCTGTGAATGGGGTTAGAAGAGATAGAGCAATCACACACGAAGAACAACCCACAACACAGGGATTTTAAAGGTGGTTCGGTTGCAACCCCGCAACCTACATCCCCCACTCACCAAAACCCGGTGAGGCTTCCTTGCTGACTCATAGCTTGACCGGGGACACGCCCCAAACCACAGAACAGAGAAAACCCTCTTTCTGTCTTCCTACACACAAAGCCGGCAGGGATGGCTACACTGTAGATCGGAGAACTCCCGATTGCCTTCCTACTAACCACCGGTAGGGACGATCTTCAGTTTCAATAGATTGAATGAAATGAAAATAGAAACAAGATGAAAATGCTCAAACAAGATATAAAGATATGCTAGAATGAATTAGATCTTGTCTGAGATTGTTGGATCTTGAATCTGTTGAGGATTTGATCTTCCTTTGATCCTTTGAGTTGATGGAGCAGATATAAGATGTAGCTTGATCTTTCCTTTGAATCTCCTTGAGTTGATGAAGAAGAATATTGGATGTACCTTGATCTTTTCTTGAATCTCCTTGAGTTGATGAAGAGGTGTATGGATGTAGCTTTGATCACCTTTGAGAGCCTTGAATGCTTCTTGCTTGCTTGGAGGTTGCTTGGCTTCAGATCTGAGCTTGAATCACCTTGGAAGGATGAAGAACTCCAGCCCGAAGTACTGTTCACGGAGGTGCTACAGTGCTTGCGAAATGGCCTCCCTTGAGCTCTCTTTGATTCACTTCATCAACTACATCAACTAGGGTTTCTAACCCTCTTGTATTGGTTTTATAGACTTTGAATGGTCTATAGACAAGCCCCAGACCAGATCCACAAATCATGGGTGATTAGGTGACTTTTGGATTAAACAAATCCATGTTGAATGGCCCTTTTCGAAGTGGAAATAAAAGTCAACAATTGATGGCTCGGGGCTGGCGTTCGACCTACAGCTTCTGGCGGTCGACCTGTATTGAGAAATCTGCAAACAGGCGGTCCCTGGGATTTTCGGTCGACTGCTACTGGCTGGCGGTTGACCTGCAACTGATAGAGCTGCAGACGGGAGTCTGCTGGCTGGGGCGGTCTACCGCCCCTATGCTGGCGGTCGACCGCCAGCTGGGCAGACCCCGGTCCATCCCGGGTCGATCCGTTAGCCGCTTCAGTTCCGTCGCTTGTGTCCATTAGCAGCCTGTTCATGTCTGTAACTTCATCCTTGTTGGTCTAGAAAGTGCCAACTGAATCTTTGTCTTTTGACTCTCATCTTGTGCAGTGGCCTTGGCTATTTGAATGAAGCTTGTAGTTGTTGTATAGACTTTGCATCAAGACTTGGACGTGTAGTCTTTGTGTGCATGTATGAACTCTGTACAGACTTTGCACCTTGAGCATGCATGAGCCTGTACAGACTTGCTTCATGAATGTACAAACTTGGTAACTTGATGCACGAAGATAACAGAACGCAATGTATAGACTTTGCGTGTAAAGCAGCCAGCCAATGTATAGACTTGTGTTGCAGCCATCAACCAACGTACAGACTTGGAGTTGTGCTAGCAGCCAACGTACAGACTTGGAGTTGTGCTAGCAGCCAACGTACAGACTTTGTCTTGTGCAACGTACAGACTTTGAGTTGTGCATGCAGCCAACATACAGACTTCATCTGCAGCAACGTATAGACTTCATCTGCCGCAACGTACAGACTTCATCTGCCGCAACGTACAGACTTTGTGTTGTGCATGCAGCCAACGTACAGACTTCATCTGCAGCAACGTATAGACTTCATCTGCCGCAACGTATAGACTTCATTGGATGTATAGACTTGCTGAAGCCGAGTGTACAAACTTTGTTGGATGTATAGACTTGATGAATCCGAGTGTACAGACCTTGTTGGATGTATAGACTTGATGAATCTGAGTGTACAGACTTTGTTGGATGTATAGACTTGATGAATCCGAGTGTACAGACCTTGTTGGATGTATAGACTTGATGAATCTGAGTGTACAGACTTTGTTGGATGTATAGACTTGATGAATTTGAGTGTACAGACTTTGTTGGATGTATAGACTTGCTGAAGCCGAGTGTATGGACTTTGTTGGATGTATAGACTTGCTGAAGCCGAGTGTATGGACTTACTGATGTATAGACATGCTGAACCCAAGTGTATGGACTTCGTTGGATGTATAGACTTGCTGAACCATGTCTCTTGATCTTGATCGTCTGCATTGGAGGTATAATGACCTGAAATGTATGAATATTAACATTATCAAGTGCAGGTATAGGTCATTAATGACTACAGAGGAAGACATCATCAAAACCATAAAAGTAATCATGTTGCACACATGTTCAACATTCTCCCCCTTTTTGATGATGGCAACTATGAGTCATTCTGAACTATGAGTCATTTGAGATTCACATGCATTAGTAATTCACATGACAACTATGAGTCAATGATGCGGGACAGAAGTGGGGGGTCTTCTTCTTCCTTCTGATCATAGTCGCGCTATACCCATTACGCGCGTTCTGAAGAACATGCTATATCATCCTAACGCGTTCACAGACAGCAGCAGGATGAAGAACTCGACGTCGGGGCTCTCGTGGATGACTCTAGGGGATCAAAACACAAGGGGCAAGCACACAGGATGATAGAGAACACACGAGGGATACTGAAATTGAAATCAAACCAAGCAAATCCTATCTAGGATAACTTTTGTGAAGGCGGATGTGGGGGTGAGTGGCAAGGGGAGAAAGGTGGATGTGGATGATGTTAGGGCCTTGAAGGGGCTTGGCTGGGGCCTCACACCCGAACCCATCGCAGGTACGGTGCAGCCGAGCTCCATCCAGATCGTAACAGCATCGTTGGTGGAGGTGGGGGGTGGAATCATTGGTGGAAGAAGATCAAAGCTCCGAATGGAGCCTCACACTTGACCCCGTCTCAGAGCCGATGCACCCGGGGCTTCGATCGTCCTCCATTGAAGGGGAAAAGGAGAGGATCAGAGGGACAGAATTGGGCCTCGTGCCCAGAGAGGGACGGAGGACGGGGGTTTCCAAAGATTTGGAGGAGTTAGCCATGGGCTACCCTCAAGAACACTCATTTCGAATTCATTGATTCATCTCATTCATATATGCTTAATCAAATGAAAGGGGTACTTATATAGGGAAAGGGAAGACAAAACGACGCTAACACGTCGATTTACAACCATGGAAGATAGCTAACATCGAAGACTTTGAGGAATTCGGCGCCGGGAAGTTGGACTGGCTGCCAACACGTTTCTGCCTGAGATCGTGCTATGGGAACATAGCGCCTTCTTCAGGTCGCGCTAGGGACCTATAGCGCCTTCTTCAAGATTGCGCTATGCTCCTATAGCGCCTTCAAGTTCGGCCTGGCAGTTTGCTCGATGTGCTTTGGCTCGACAGCTGGCTTGATTCCCATCAAAACCCCTCCACTTTGGAAGGTTCGTCCTCAAACCTCGTAGCTCAAGATCCCAGACTGTGAGAACAGCCTAGTTCCCTAAGCTCTGATACCAAGTTGATGCGGGACAGAATTGGGGGGTCTTCTTCTTCCTTCTGATCATAGTCGCGCTATACCCATTACGCGCGTTCTGAAGAACGCGCTATATCGTCCTAGCGCGTTCACAGACAACAGCAGGACGAAGAACTCGACGTCGGGGCTCCCGTGGATGACTCTAGGGGATCAAAACACAAGGGGCAAGCACACAGGACGATAGAGAACACACGAGGGATGCTGAAATTGAAATCAAACCAAGCAAATCCTATCTAGGATAACTTTTGTGAAGGCGGATGTGGGGGTGAGTGGCAAGGGGAGAAAGGTGGACGTGGATGATGTTAGGGCCTTGAAGGGGCTTGGCTGGGGCCTCACACCCGAACCCATCGCAGATACGGTGCAGCCGAGCTCCATCCAGATCGTAACAGCATCGTTGGTGGAGGTGGGGGGTGGAATCGTTGGTGGAAGAAGATCAAAGCTCCGAATGGAGCCTCACACTCGACCCCGTCTCAGAGCCGATGCACCCGGGACTTCGATCGTCCTCCATTGAAGGGGAAAAGGAGAGGATCAGAGGGACAGAATTGGGCCTCGTGCCCAGAGAGGGACGGAGGATGGGGGTTTCCAAAGATTTGGAGGAGTTAGCCATGGGCTACCCTCAAGAACACTCATTTCGAATTCATTGATTCATCTCATTCATATATGCTTAATCAAATGAAAGGGGTACATATATAGGGAAAGGGAAGACAAAACGACGCTAACACGTCGATTTACAACCATGGAAGACAGCTAACATCGAAGACTTTGAGGAATTCGGCGCCGGGAAGTTGGACTGGTTGCCAACACGTTTCTGCCTGAGATCGTGCTATGGGAACATAGCGCCTTCTTCAGGTCGCGCTAGGGACCTATAGCGCCTTCTTCAAGATTGCGCTATGCTCCTATAGCGCCTTCAAGTTCGGCCTGGCAGTTTGCTCGATGTGCTTCGGCTCGACAGCTGGCTTGATTCCCATCAGTCAACAACATTCATCTTGTGACAATGACTCACATGGTTCTTACTATATCCCCTTTTGACAATGACGCACATGGTTCTTACCACATCCTTTTTGATGAATGACTCACATAATCTTCTCCCCCTTTAACAACATCAAAAGATCCAGAAAAGAGAATGAGGGACTCGAGGCTTGGCAAAGACAATGTAAGTATGAGAGGTGGAGCCACAGCAGCATGATTCAATTCCTCAAATAGTGGAGATGGATAGAGTAGCCAAAGATCAAATTTTTGATTTCGAATTTTACAGATTTTTAGTGGTTTTCCAATATTCAGATTTTGTTTGGATTTTCTATGCAATGCATGGAAATGATCAAATTTTGATGCAAGCTACAATTGTATGAAGTCAAGACATGCATGCCACCATAATGCATGAAAACATGATGACAATGATGCTAGGACTTATGCCAAATGCTAATGAATGAGAAAGCAATGTGATATCATTTGACAGAGGACACCAATGATTTTGGAGACGACTTAAAAGTTGCATCAAGATGATACCACTTGTTGTATTATACCACTTGTGTAGTATGGTGATGTAATCGGGGCAACCTGAGAGATTTATGTGGATATGGCAGATGAAGGCAAGCAACAAGGAGCATCAAGATATGACTTCTCAAGAGAGAATGGAGGTTCTTTAATCTGAAACAAAGTTCATAAATCAGAGTTATGGATTTTTTAGAATTTTCAGTTATAGAACCCAAATGTACCAGCTCTTACATTCAGATTGGTTTAATGCTAATGAGTTTTGGCCTACTCAGTAGAATCACATAAAAATATTTGCATGCAAGTTTAATAGTAGTGAACCAGAAATTCATGTCAAAACCAGATTAACCTTCTCTTATCTTAATCATTCAGTTTCATTGGTTCCCTTGAGAGTGACCACAATAAGTATTGAGGCTAAACACTTAGATGACTTAGATTTGATTCATGAGAGCTACACATTCAGATTTTTCTTTTGAAATCATTTGAAAGATGATTGCTATCATTTTACGAGCAGTCAAGTGTAGCAACCACCTTTTGACGTGAGTGTGCACGTTTACCAGACGCAAGCACCCCCAGTTACTCAGTGTAGCTCACGATTTTACTTCACTTAGAACAGAGATAGCATAGTCACCTCATGACATATCGAACCTCATTTTCTTTGATGAGGAGATATATTTCTCAGCAACAGTGCCATTGCTCTGCCTTGAGCTTACTTTAAGTATAGCCACTTTTTGAAATAAACAGATTCAACAAATGTTTAAAAACAATACTTAGCTGAAGTTTCTCGATCAAGGATGCCTTTGTACTCAAAAATTTTTCAGATTCAAGACGGCATAACAAGTCAAAACATGAGAAACTAGTTTAAGTCTATTAAACCCGATCACAAACATGTTCAAGACCATCAAACTTCAAGACTCAAGAAATCATTAATGTTAAACCAAAATCATTCATGTTCAAGGCAATCACAAGATTCTATAAGAGAAAATTCTTCTTGAAGATTTACTCTGATAAACAACCTCAATAATAGATTGGGAATCCTCCAAGAAGTTCAAGGCACTTTGAATCCAAGTTGAACCACAAAAGGATTAAGCAATATCATGCAGTGGCTTGGTTTAAGAAGAGAGTGTTGCATAACTGGTAGGCAAGAATAGATGAAGAACACTCCTCCTGAGGTTATGCACTGAGCTCAGACAAAAGTAATTTTTATACAGAAAGAAATGTGGGGTTGACCTGTCAAAGGAGTGAGGTTGACCGGCAGAATTTTGACTGGATTTTCATGATGAACAAGCTCCCCCTGAGAAGATGCATTCTATGCCATGATGTCAACAGAATGAAGATGAAACATATGCATGAATGCTGCAAAGAGACAGCTCCCCCTTACTATATGGCCTATATGCGACATTGACGCATGGTACGTGACGGAGGTGAAACCTCACGCATATTGAGTGCTTCTAGGCAAGCATAACCTGCCTTTCCATACATCAACATTTGATATACCATGGTCATGCAAGAATGATGCTATACAAACCATGCAATGTATCGTGAACATGAATTCAATTTTTTTATGCATGGATTGACAATGAATTATGCAGCCTAAGTCTTATGTGAATGCTCAAAGCAATGAAGATGCTGCAAGATGATTGCTCATTCTAGATGCATGCTTAGGTTCGAACATTTTTTCTTGTTTTCCTAAACATGATTTGCATTAAAATAGTATGAGATCACAAGATGATGCAAACACAGATCATTCACAATTGATTTTGAACTGAATGCAACATGATGATGTCAATTGCTAGACTCCGCCTTTTGAGCAATGCTAACATGAATAACGAGTTGAGAATGCAGCCATGGTATGCATCATCAAAACCAAAGTCCAAGCATTTCATGTAGCTGATAGCAAGACTTATGCAACTCATCATCACATTAACTTCATCAGCATAACAAGTTTTTCATGAGTTAAATAGCTGAAATCAAGCATGGTGTGAACAAGTTATCTAGCTCAAATGTTCATCTCACACCATGGGGTTTTTGCATTTCAAAGAGCAATTCAGTTTGCAGAATCTAATGATATTGGGCAGACGTATGATGCAATATCTACATGTCAAGACTAAACATGAAAAAAAATATTTACATACCTGTGCCTTGAGCTTTTATTTACCTGACCATTCATTTCTCAGCTCCAAGGCATCCTGCACCCAAAATTCTCATTTGGAATTTTTAGGTACCCAAGCTTGCTTGGGTCCTTGTGGGTTAGCAACATGTTTAGCATCTTGGCCCATCTTTTTCAGAGCAATCACATCATCCTCCCTCATTGTGAGGCAATCATATATCTCATGCACATTTTTCCCACAATAGAAACAACACACAAAAGATTGATTTTTTGTTTTATGTTCATGCGTGTGTGCATGTGGACTATGCTTTTGTAGATGAGCATGATTTTTACCTTTTATTGTATGAGGGTGGTGTCTTTCTTTCAGATGCCAGCATTCTTGGTCAGTGTGACCAGTCTTACCATAATGAAGGCAGCAAAGAGAAGCATTTTTGTTGAAGAGCATGGGGAGTGTCGACCTGTCTGAATGAGAATGTCGACACTTCTGATTCTCCATGCGATTCTGTGCAGATATCTGCTGAGTAGGTCCTCTACCAGTATTGACCTGTTTCTTTCCTTGCTCTTTCACTTGATCTCATGCTCAAAGCTCATCATTTCTCAAGATAAAACAATCATGCACAGTGTGACCATGTTTACCACAATAATAACAATGGACATTCATTTTGTGGAAAACATGATATTTAGCATTGGACATGTTATGGTGCATGTTTTGATGAGCATGCTGAGTTTTACTTTTCTTTCGAGCAGTATGCCCTTTTTGGTGACCACAGGAAGTGGTGGCTTCCGGTGAGCCAGAATCTTAGATTTGGGCAAACATTGACAAGAAATCATTCAAACCTTGAATTTCATTTTCAAGTGAGGAAATGTGCTATTTGGATTCAACAAGGCCCTCTTCGCATGCTGCCAATTGCTCATTGAGCATGGCATTTACTGCTTTAAGATTTTGATTTTGTTGTTCGAGAGCATGCAAAGTTTCAGAGTGATCATCAATGACAGATTTACCTTTTTCATGTGCAACCAGTTTTTCATGCACTTCTTCTTCAACCTTTTCATGTTCAATTTTCTTTTCCAACAACTCTCTATTTCTTCTTTCAGAGAGTCAATCAGTTTTTATTGTCATTCAAGATCATTAGAGATTGACTTAGGTTGGTTTTGAAGTTTTATTACAATTTCTTTCAACCTAGTGATTTCACCATGAAGATTTTCATTTTCATCCCTTAGACATGCAATGCTTTGTTTATGCGTATCTAGATCAAAAGAGAGAGTGTTGTTGAGCTCTTCAAAAATAGAACACCTTTTACAAATCGAGCTTTCATTTTTGTTAATTTTCTTGAGATCCTTTTTCAAATTTTTATTTTCAGTTTTTACCTTTTTGTATTGTGTGATCAACTCATCATAGGCTTCCATAAGCTCTTCAAAAGTGAATTTCTCGGAGTCAGACTTTACCTGTGATGAGGATGTATTGCTGGACTATTCTGCACGGTCGGCCATGAAGCATTCTTGTTCTTGTTCTTTCCCTTCATGAATTTTCACCAACTTGTCCAATACTTGCTTGGCTGTGCTGCAAGAGGACACAAGATGAGTTAGTCTTAGATCAATTGCAGCTGTAATTAAGTTATATGCAAGATGATTATCATTGTGTTTGGTCTCATGTTCGGCTAACCAATCAATTGAATTTGATGGCAGCTCATGAGGACCATTGTATATAAGAGTCCACAATTGTGGATCTGTGGAGCTAACATAGATGAACATTCTTCCAACCCATGTAGAAAAATCTGAACCATCATAAATGGGTGGAGAAGCCATCGAAGCAAGTGTAGCATGTTAATCCATCTTAATAACAAACATCGGGATCTTTTCCTGCAGATCGTTGGATCTGGGAATGACAGAGCCTCGCTCTGATACCACTTGTTGGGTCCCGCGAGGTGTAAACGGATCTAGAAGGGGGGGTTGAATAGATCCTATCAAAAGCTTTGGCCTATTTAAAATTCTGAGCTATCGGAAGCATGAACCACTCTTATAAAGTGAATGAATCACTTAGGGACAATGCACAGCGGAAGAAATAGCCTTGTACCAAGCGTGTGTGTGTGTATGCTATGTTGATCACTTAGAGTGCATATGTGTGTGAATGTAGTGGTGATCAACCAAGGTGCAATTATGAGAGCTTGAGTGTATAAAATAAGATAACCAAGTTTGAAAGCACACGAACTTGTGAATGGGGTTAGAAGAGATAGAGCAATCACACACGAAGAACAACCCACAACACAGGGATTTTTAAGGTGGTTCGGTTGCAACCCCGCAACCTACATCCACCCCTCACCAAAACTCGGTGAGGCTTCCTTACTGACTCACAGCTTGACCGGGGACACGCCCCAAACCATAGAACAGAGAAAACACTCTTTCTGTCTTCCTACACACAAAGTCGGCAGGGACGGCTACACCGCAGATCGGAGAACTCCCGATTGCTTTCCTACTAACCACCGGTAGGGACAATCTTCAGTTTCAATAGATTGAATGAAATGAAAATAGAAACAAGATGAAAATGCTCAAACAAGATATAAAGATATGCTAGAATGAATTAGATCTTGTCTGAGATTGTTGGATCTTGAATCTGTTGAGGATTTGATCTTCCTTTGATCCTTTGAGTTGATGGAGCAGATATAAGATGTAGCTTGATCTTTCCTTTGAATCTCCTTGAGTTGATGAAGAAGAATATTAGATGTAGCTTGATCTTTTCTTGAATCTCCTTGAGTTGATGAAGAGGTGTATGTATGTAGCTTTGATCACCTTTGAGAGCCTTGAATGCTTCTTGCTTGCTTGGAGGTTGCTTGGCTTCAGATCTGAGCTTGAATCACCTTGGAAGGATGAAGAACTCCAGCCCGAAGTACTGTTCACGGAGGTGCTACAGTGCTTGCGAAATGGCCTCCCTTGAGCTCTCTTTGATTCACTTCATCAACTACATCAACTAGGGTTTCTAACCCTCTTGTATTAGTTTTATAGACTTTGAATGGTCTATAGACAAGCCCCAGACCAGATCCATAAATCATGGGTGATTAGGTGACTTTTGGATTAAACAAATCCATGTTGAATGGCCCTTTTCGAAGTGGAAACAAAAGTCAACAATTGATGGCTCGGGGCTGGCGGTCGACCTACAGCTTCTGGCGGTCGACCTCTATTAAGAAATCTACAAACAGGCGGTCCCTGGGATTTTCGGTCGACCGCTACTGGCTGGAGGTCGACCTGCAGCTGACAGAACTACAGACGGGAGTCTGCTGGCTGGGGCGGTCGACCGCCCCTATGCTGGCGGTCGACCACCAGTTGGGTAGACCCCGGTCCATCCCGGGTCGATCCGTTAGCCGCTTCAGCTCCGTCGCTTGTGTCCATTAACAGCCTGTTCATGTCTGTAACTTCATCCTTGTTGGTCTAGAAAGTACCAACTGAATCTTTGTCTTTTGACTCTCATCTTGTGCAGTGGCCTTGGCTATTTGAATGAAGCTTGTAGTTGTTGTATAGACTTTGCATCAAGGCTTGGACGTGTAGTCTTTGTGTGCATGTATGAACTCTGTACAGACTTTGCACCTTGAGCATGCATGAGCCTGTACAGACTTGCTTCATGAACGTACAGACTTGGTAACTTGATGCACGAACACAACAGAACGCAATGTATAGACTTTGCGTGTGAAGCAGCCGGCCAATGTATAGACTTGTGTTGCAGCCATCTACCAACGTACAGACTTGGAGTTGTGCATGCAGCCAACGTACAGACTTCATCTGCAGCAACGTATAGACTTCATCTGCCACAACGTACAGACTTCATCTACCGCAACGTACAGACTTTGTGTTGTGCATGCAGCCAACGTGCAGACTTCATCTGCTGCAACGTATAGACTTCATCTGCCGCAACGTATAGACTTCATTGAATGTATAGACTTGCTGAAGCCGAGTGTACAAACTTTGTTGGATGTATAGACTTGATGAATCCGAGTGTACAGACCTTGTTGGATGTATAGACTTGATGAATCTGAGTGTACAGACTTTGTTGGATGTATAGACTTGATGAATCTGAGTGTACAGACCTTGTTGGATGTATAGACTTGATGAATCTGATTGTACAGACTTTGTTGGATGTAAAGACTTGATGAATCTGAGTGTATAGACTTTGTTGGATGTATAGACTTGCTGAAGCCGAGTGTATAGACTTTGTTGGATGTATAGACTTGCTGAAGCCGAGTGTATGGACTTGCTGATGTATAGACTTGCTGAACCCAAGTGTATGGACTTTGTTGGATGTATAGACTTGCTGAACCATGTCTCTTGATCTTGATCGTATGCACTGGAGGTATAATGACCTGAAATGTATGAATATTAACATTATCATGTGCAGGTATAGCTCATTAATGACTATAGAGGCAGACATCATCAAAACCATAAAAGTAATCATGTTGCACACATGTTCAACACCCGTGCCCACCTCGGGCGAGAGAGAGAGACTGCGGCTCCTAGGGCGCCATTGCCTGTCAAGGAGGCCCTTGAGCCGCCTCGCGTTGTAGAGGCCGGAGGGGGTATTTATTTGTGCCCAGTTAATTGACTTCTTTCATTCTTAAGGCCCCATCAGCTCTGGTGTGACCCACCCTCCTCTTCTTATGTGGCAGCCATTGACACAGCAGTCATCGGGCTATTGTGGCCCCGCCTGAATCTCCCGACGACGTGCACGTACACGAGGAAGAAGTCGAAGTCCGGCGTACTAGTCTTGCCCGACCCGCGTGAAGATGCACCGATCATCGGCCTCGAGGCGGAGGCCCCTTCGCCAGCGAGGGAAGAACCCGTGGCGGTCGAGTCTTCGTCGAGCGAAGAGGTAGATTATGACTACTCCTCCGACGAAGCGGCTTTTGACGGGGGCATAACCGAGGTGTCTGGGATGCCCAAGCCGATCTTTGAGGCCGCCTTACTTGCTAGCTCCTCAAGCCTAGTGGAGAAGGCTGCTGTAAGTGTGAGTTTATTCGCGTAGGCCTTCCTTTGTGGCCATCTGTGACTTTATTCTTATTATTCTTGGATTTTCAGGAACCGACCGAGCCGGAGGCTGCGGAGGAGGCTGCTTCAGCCGCGTCGGTCGACCGCCCGACGGGAGCCGATGCGGGCCTGGGCAAGCTAGCCCTTTTGTTCGAGGCCCTTCAGCTGGAGACAGTCACGAAGGCTTCAAGTGCTCCCGGGCCGGCGAATGAACCTTTGGAGGAGGGGGAGATTGCGCCCGAAGGCAGCATCACCCCGGTGGCCGAAGTAAGCACGTGGGCCTTGTGATTCTTCCTCACCCTTTTCATTCTTGCGTAATTTGTTTTAGACAGCGGAAGGCTAACTCTGCTTCACATGATTAGGTAATGCCGATGCCAGGGAAGACACCTGGCCGTGCCCGTAAGGCTGTCGCCAAACAGAGGCCGACTATTGGTCCGATAGCGGTGGAGGGGCCGGCTTCGGTCTCGGGCCCAGGGGCGGAGACCCTCGCAGCACTCGTGCAGGCTGGAGGCATACCCCGGCTAATGGTTCCACTTCCGCCTCTCCCAAGGATCCCGGCCCAGATGGAGGACCCGCTCTTGAAGAAGATATTCGCGAGACTTCGCGTACACCTGGAAGGATCCCAAGCGCGAGAAAGAGGTTTATCGACGATGGCTTCGGGCCCGGCTTTGCTCGAAGCCCCTCCTTCGGCTACAGCAGCGACACCTGCATCCCCGTCCAGGGAGATGGCGGCGACACCAAGTGATTCGGTGGTGACCTTATCCATTCCCCTGGCGGTGACCCGCCAGGGGTCTTCTGTCGAGCTACGTCGGACAGGAGACTTGACTCTTGCTCTTCCATTTTCTTCGGTCGCAGTGGACACTAATTTGTGGGCCGAGGTGGATAGCTCTGTAGATTTTGTCCCTCCAACTGTGCCCTCGGTCAGCCATACCTCGACAGGCGCACCGGTCCGACAGATGTTGGTGACATTGCAGACAATGCTCTTTGCCGATCTTTCCTTGTCATATCGGGAGGTGCAGAGTATAGTAACGCAGCTGACTGGGTGTTTGCGACCTTTTCTTTCTTTTGCGGGTCGATCGACCAACTGACTGACTGGTAGTCAAATGATCAATTAACGACGCGGGCGTGCCAGTCACATGAGTGACGAATTTGTGATGCGCTCATTCTGACCCATGTCGGGCGAATGCGAGGTTCGGTCGGGACCAGCAGTCTGCCATACCATAAAGGCTATGGCGTTAATTACATCCCCCACGAGGAGGGAACACCTTTGATTAATTGCCGAGATAGCGGGCTGTCGAAGCCGAATTAAAAAGAGCTACATGATGAGCATGACGAAAGCATGCATGATGCATACATTTATCGTGCAGAAGATACATAATTCATGGGATTATGGATCCTCGGTACGTGGCGGAGGGCATAGGTCCGAAGACCACTGTCGCGCATAGCGAAGACTTCCGACCAGACGTAATCCGGTTTTCTGTCGACGCCATTTAATATACCCGAGGATCTATGCATGCATGCGCACATGGCGTTCATGACTATATTAAGCATGATAATAGAATCATGGAAGCAAATGATGATCAACCACGTTTATTACTCCCCATCGAGAAGAGGGAAGGCAACACATGTGTGATAGCGAAAGCAAAGTGCTAACGGACATGGTAATGAAGATATGATAACAATATAGTTCGGGCTTGCTTGGCCCCTCCCTTATTCAATTTATTACCCATTGTGATTTATTAACGCCAACCCCGAGGGACGAGATCCGCTCGGGGGGCAAATGAGCGATTAAAGCAACAAGAGGTTTCAAAACCGGCGCGACCATGTAAGGAATGTTTATACGGCGCGATAAGACATGGGTATAGCATCTTAATCTGGCGCGGCCATGATGAATGGTAATACGACGCGCAAGGGATTGGGGCGCGCCGGAAAGGCGCAAGGAATTTTTTTTTGATTATGAGTGTAGGGTTAATCCGGCGTGGGGGGGTACCGCGCCGGATTAGGGCGCACCGGGTTAAGGCCGCGCCATTTTAGCTTATTTTTGACGAATTTCGAATCATTTGAGTTTGTTAAGTTTATGTTGAGGGTTTTGAAGCCCTTTGAGGCTAATTATTTGTTAAATTGAAGTCCAGAACCCTCCAAGAATGACGTGATAAGCCAGTGCGAGGTTCCTACTCAAGCACCAGGATAATTGGGTCCAGAATGTGTATTTCGTTATGGTTTATTCATTATTAATCTGTCCAAAATTGGACAGCATCTCCCCTGAACCTGAAGAGTTACAGGGGAGAAGCGGGGTCATGCTCACCTATGGAACAAGCCCCTAAACCGCCGGTCTACACGAAGGCAGCAAGGAAACCCCATTGGATAGGATACCCCGAGGACTAGCCTACTATGGGCACCAAGGTTCCAGAAGGGAAAAAATGGAGAGATGAAGCCATTGACGATGGGAACATCACCCCGAGGGCTAGCCTGCGAAGGGTGGATGACCCACAGTGTATGACTCATCCCGCAGAGGAACTGACCATTGGAAGAATGGGACTCCGAGGGCTAGCCTACAAGGAGCACACATCCCCCTGGTCTCGATCGGGTCTTAATTTGTTGGGGCTGAGTTCGTTGAACCAGGACCCCTATCATTGTCTGCAATGGCTTCGAGGAAGCGCCTACCATCGAGAGATAGAGCCCCCCGGTCGCCCAACAACTTCAGGAAGCAGTAGGGGAATGTCCCCCTCCCCGGGTGATCGAAACGGCGAGAAACCTCGGAACAGTTTGGATGATCGTGATGCACAGATGCAGTAAATGCATAAACGAGACGGGCTCGTTGTAGGGGCATATGCTCGAACAATTGGAAAGCAATGTTCAGGGGATGGACCCTGCACATGATGGAGAGAGGCACGCGCAGAAGCACGGCTCCATCCGAGAAGAAAAGGGGATGCTAGAACCCTTGAATCAAACATGAAGATGAGCGAAAGAGAAGCCCCCGGGGAGGGGTATTTCTATAGCCCACGATGACTCGGGGCATGATGCAGACCTTGGGGAAACCGGAATTACAGCTATGCCGAGAAGAACCCACACATGGGCGTTGGCGTAGATAGAAAGGGGGGAAGCTGAGGATCATTCATCCGACCTATACATTTGATCATTCACACGCGCATATATATTACCATCCCAGAAACGGGAATGGTTTAACATTTACATGGTGAGAGCACAGCACCGGCACCATTGCTCGGTCGTCGTTCGCCAATAGCGGAGGCAGAGGACGTGCAGAGCACAACAACAGGGGAAAGGGAAAAAGAGAAAATCGCATAGAAGGGGGAGGAGAATCGACTCATATCATCGTCACTCCTCCCCCCCTCGCTTACATTCGATGGTAGGAAATTTAGAAGAAGAAATCTACGGAAAGCAGAAGAGGGACCGACGCCGGCACCCACCTGTTCCTAAAACAGGGTATCATAGAGAAAGGAAGACGGCCGGCAGAAGATCCTCCGAAGAAGCCCTGCTCCCTCTCTTCTTCAAAGGAAAGCCCTCTCGAAAAAAAACCCTCCTCTCTTTTCCTTCCTGCTCTCTATATCTTCTGATGTCTCGATCTGTCTCTCTCTTCTCTTTCCCTTCAATTGAACTTCACCCATTTATATAGTAGGTTGGATGCTCTTCATCCGGCGTGGGCTTTGGCGCGCCGGGAGGAAGCTCCATTCTTTAGCGCGCCGGGATAGGAGGACGCGAGGGTGGGTCTTAAGCGCGCTGGCCAAAGGGGCATTAGGTGGGGGGCGCGCTGGGATAAGGGCGTGCCGTGCTAACGTCCCATGCGCGCTTCGAGACAGTCGACGAGTCCGGGGATGATTCTGGGGATCACCATGAACATTATCTCACCGATGCGCACTGAAACCTTGACGAGATATCTTGTCGAAGCTCTCGGGTTGGCGTACGGCCATTCTCGAGGTTCCAGATAGCTTTGGGTTGATCATACGGACCTGCCGCTAACACTGCCTTCGGCTCTATAATTCATGCCGCTGGCTCAGCCTGGCCCGTGCCCGAAGCTCCTTGGAAGGCGAGATAACACCAGGGATAGTTCCGCTCGAGTTGGGCGATCATTTGGCCACTGACGGGCCCATCTTGGCGGGAAGCCGCACCCGTGCCGGGTGATCGGGGTCTTCTGCCGACAGAGCTTTCGGTCCTCCGTCTCGGAGAGCCAGGGGGGACTCCTTTATCTTCAGGAGAGCCTTTTCATGTGGTGGGGGACCACCGGATAGACCATCGTCCTTGATCGGACAATGGGTGTAGTGGATGCAGCACGACAAAGTCGATGCCGGTTCATTGGGCAGGCTTGGTCGCACTGCCGGTTGGTTGTGAGTTTGTCTCGGCTCTCCTGAGGTGAAGTCTCCGTGTCCCTACGGAATGACTCGAGGCTCTGGCATCTTGAGAAATCCTTGATGTGTTGATCTTTATCGGCTCCCGCGCTTCGGTGGGCCGGGTCATTCGTCCTTATGGCTTGGTCGCCGACGATCATATTTTAGGTGCAAATAAATGCCCCCCAGACGTGGGTGTTGTGAGCAAGGCGCGAGTGCAGCAAGACCCACGGATGAACTTCATCTGGACGGATCTCTTCTTTGGTTGATAGGAGCTCTGGATGGCCCTTAGTTCGGCACGAATGTTAGTCCGGCGCCGTTTACATTTTAACCCGACGTGCACATGGCCCTTGGGCTTTTTAATCCGGCGCGGTCCCGGGCGTTTCGGCCACTAATCCGGCGCGCTGTTTTGCTTTTGCCATGTTAAATCGGCGCGGGTAGAAACGGCGCGCCTTTTATCTATTTGGACGTTAATCCGGCGCGCTAAATAGCATGCCGGGTTAAACATCCGGGACCACCTCCATATAAGGCTTTTGCCTTTGTTTTTTTTCTTCTTCATCCCTCATTCGCACAAACTTTTTCTCTCTCTTCCCTCTCTTCCCTTTCTCCGGTGCCGAGAGCGGCGATTTTCCTTCGGGTGAGTGGGGATGCTGTCCATTTGGGGTTTCAAAACCCTTTCTTTGGGCCCCGGGAGGCTTCTAGCAGGGCTTGCCCTCGGAGCTATTCCCCCGGGTGTTCCTCTTGGCCTCGGTGCGATGCCGATGGCTGCCTTTTAGGGACCGTTCCTCAGTGGATGCGTTCCCGCTTTTCTTTGGTAATCCCCTGTGCTGGGGAGACTCTGCCAAAATTTTGTCATTAGTTCACCTTGTATCAGCTATTTTCTGACTTTACTTTTGTTTGATATGCCCTTTTACAGCTATCATGGCATCCAGCTCTTCTTCTCGTGCCGTAGTGACATGGGAGAACGTCAATTCCCTCGACTGGGGGACGGCCAGGTGGCCATAGTTGCGGAGTCTTCGGATTCAGAGACAGACACTGTGGACACCAGCCGTCTCCTTATCCTCGGGGGTGACTCCTTTCATTATAATAGAGAGGGCGTGACCAGGAGGGATTATCCCAAGGACAAGCACCTGATGTCTCTTCTTCAATGCTTCAACCTTCAGGGGAAGAGGGATGTGTTCGCTGTTCGGAAGGTCGAGCAGGCCTTGCTGGTGGAGAGAGACAGCCTGGCCGAATGTGTGATGCGGGGAAGACCCATCTATCTCCCCGGGGAGGTCAGGAAATGGAGCGCTGTGCTGGGGCTGCAAGACCTGGCTCCGGCAGACGGATTGCTGACTAGAGCTCCCGAGTTCGTACCCGCTCGGTGGAATGACTCCGCGGGCAGAGTGGATCGTGAGAAGCCGATCTTTGGTTTATTCCTTGCCCCGTTGAGATGGGGATATAGAGACGAATCGTTCTTGCTGGACTGCTTGGCGGTTCGCTTCAAGCACCAGATATCAGTGGGGTGGTTCGCTGAGCAGAAAGCTACAGACGCTCATGCATTCAGGCCCGGAGCAGTGGAGTTCACAGACTACGTGCTGCATTATTATGCTCCTCTTCTGACCGGGGCTGGCATATATCACAGCGTGTATGCTTTAAGGTACCGGTACCCAATCTCATGGGACTTGTGTTGTGGAATGATCAAGGTATTGTGCCCCGAATATAACACTTTCTACACTTCAGAGGGGGAGACCTCTTTAGACTTGTGGAGTCTATCGCAGCTCAGCGGCCTACCCATTGACGGGGAATCGTATGAAGAAGTCTGCTGGCCTGACTGGTTGAAAGACCAGACCGACGGTGACGGTTGGTATTTGGCGGGCTACGCCTATCGGTATCTGATGAAGGCGTATCGCACCCTTTTTCATTCGTCGCACGATACGAGGGTAGCTCGAAAGCCGGGCGAGAAGCGAAGAGTGCGGATGGGCGCCTGGCTTCAATATTTCTTCCAGGGGAAGAATAAGTATGAAGATTTTCCTCCAATAGCACCCGTGGCCCAGAAGCGGAAGAAGAGGGTGCGACGCCAGGCCGCTTCATCATCTTCTTCGAAAGGAGGGCAGGGGGAAAACCCAAACCCTACTGGTGTTGATGCAGTCACTCACTGTGCTGCATATCTGGTTTATTGGTTTTGTTCTTTCGCTCTTCCTCAAGGTGACGAGAGCGTGATTAGGGCGGAGGCCATTTACCCGGCCTATCTTATGGCTTGGGGCATCAAGCTGTCCCTTTGCCCAGTGGCTTTGTGCCTCATTTACAAGATGTTGGGAGACTTGCACAAGACGCGTCTCCCCAGAAGCCTTCGGACGGTTGGTCCGTTACATTTCTTTAATGCTTGGGTCTGCACCCTGTTTCCGGAGGCGGCTCCTCGGGCATTACAAGCGGTTCCTCTGGTCCCGCGTATGATAGAGTTTGCGAGTGCTGAGCCATCTTTACTAGCGGAGCAACTCCACGCCATTCGGGGTAAATTGGCCCGTATTCCCATGGATTCGCCTGGGGCTCTTCATTTCTGGAGCTTAGCTGCCCATTCGAGCCCGCTGACGAACAGGACGAGGCAGTGCAAGCTGTTTGAGACTGAGGAGTACATCCATCCGATTTCCAAGGCCAAATATACCAAGCCTATTCTGGAGCCGGAGTTGATTGATTGGGCACTGGCCATCAGGCCTAGTGTCCTTGTATTTCGCAAGAGCGGCATTATGTGGTTGGAGCCGTATTACCCGTTCTGCTTCAGTCAGAACTTTGGCTACGACCAGCAGATTCCACATTCCTCTTCACAATTTGCATTGCCCAACAGGCATAGGGCCGGGCAGGTTTCAAACGACGATGCCCGAATATGGTGGGACTTTTTCCATCGTCGTGAAGACGTTTCTTTTCGGGTGCCCGCCCCTGCGCGCTTCCCTCGCGTCATGCCTGAATACGTCAAGTGGTGGAATGCGCGGACGGGATTTTAAGGAACTCCCGAAGAGAGTGCTGGGCCGTGGCGGAGCACAGGTTTTTAGCTTCTCAGCCGGAGCCAGTTCTTGACATTGAAGCCTCTTATTTGAAGAAGTTGAAGTCTTGGACCAATACAGAAGTGAAGGCCTATATGGAGGCCCGCAAGATTGTGAAAAGCCGCAAGACGAAAGTTGAACCGAAGCTGCCCCCGATCAACAAGGATGATTATGTGAAGACCTTTCGGGGTTTATGCCGGGTAAGCAGTGAGAGGGTGATTCTCCAGCAACTCCCTTTACCGGTAGAGGAGCCCATCGCGGCTGTGGCCGACTGGCGTCCCGAGGTGGATAGGTTGTATCCCTATCAGACTTTCATTCGCAAGGAAGACAGGCGGGATGCCTTGTACGACAACACTCCCTGGCTATTTGCACTCCTTCGGTCGCATGGCCTGTCGGTGGGCGGTTCGAGTGAAGCCATCCTGGACCATCCTCTTCAGATTTCATTCAAATATGCAGACAGGTGGGGGCTGGACCATCTGAGCCTGTATTATCTCCTATCCTCTCGTGGTCATGAGGATCTGGCACTGCTGGCCGAACCGAGTAAAAAGATTGGAGATCTATGCTGGCTTATTCGCGAGGCGGCTTCGAGGGACAAAACGCCATCGCTATTTTATTGGCCTCTCTTCCCCTTTTATACGGGACCGGCAAGTATGTTCCATTTCTTCATTCAGGCCTTTTGGCCAGCTTCTTCTTTTCATTGTGGTGTGTCATTCTCACCTTTGTGCATGTGCAGTCCGACCGACTTCGGAGGAGACCTGGCACTTCAGGGAGCTGATCATAAAGGCCCAGAAGCCAACATATTTTGAAGTTCCAGAGCCTGCCCCGACCACGACGCCACTGCCTCCTGGGGATTCGAGGAAGAGGACTCGGTCTCAACTGAGGGAGGCCGTCGGAAAGGCAAAAGTGGCGGTGACCCGGGTGACACGGGCACGCCGAAAGAAGGCTACAGAGAAGGAGTCGGCAACCATCCTTCCTTCGGTTGTATCCTTTGAAGAATTTGAAGCTTCCCGTGCACAAGGGCTAGAGGCTGAAGGTAGGTTCTTTTTCTCTTCCAAGTGCATTAGCTTGTTTCGAGTGCCTTGGCTAGCCCATGCTGACGGTTTCTGACATAGTTGCCGCGGTCGTCGGGCTAGAGGCGACGGTAGATGTAGCGGCTAGGGACGGGGCAGAGGAAGTCCCTACTACTCCCGTAGAAAGAGATCTGCCCTCTCCAACACCCAGGCAGGAGATGGAAGGTAATCTATAGTTTAGTCGCGATAGCACCGCAAATCTTCATGTCTTTAGCTAGCTTGACCCCTTCTTGCCGTAAATTGTAGTTGATATACAACCGTCATTGCTTCCGGGCTCGGAGGGTGTAGAGGAGGCGATCCCCTCGGGGCAGGGCGGACCTGCTCTTGAGGTATAATCTATTATTGCCCCTGGTGCGGAGAGCACCGGGGAAGTTCCTGTCGAGGGTGATGCTCCGGCTGGCGAGGCTCCTGCTCCGACGGTGGAGCGTCCTAAGAGAGCAGAGGGGTCCTCTTCCTCTGAGCAGGTAGATTATGGTGGCGGCTCCAGTGACGAGGAGCTCCTACTGACTGATCTTGAGACCGATGACGCCGAGGCGTCCTTGGCTTATGAAAGTGATTATCTGACTTTCAGCCCGGCCCGGTTGTTGTGGGGCGGTCCCGAGCCATCATTATCGCTTGAGAGTGAAGGGGCCGGTGCCGGGGGAGCTGCCCTTAAAGATTTGAGCTTAGTACCCGCTGAGGTAAGGACCTACCCAGGGTCGGTGTTTACTGTTCTTCTTTATTTTCTCTCTAGCCTCGTTTTTAAGGCATATATCTCCAGTGCAGACTGAGGTGGCGCTGCCAACCATGACGGTGCAGATACCACTCCCGGCTCTGGGAACGGGCCATGCAACTCTTCCGTCCGTCCTGCGGCCTATCGCATTGCGATACCCCAAGGACTATGCAGCGGCAATGGTTCCAGTCGGACCCGGAGCACTTGTGGAAGTTGGTAGTTTGGCGGCAGTCGGGGATTCTCAGCCAATGGAGGCTGCACAGCAATCAACTCTGGAAAAGGATGGTCTTCTGAAATAGAAGCCGGAGAGATCATTGAAGAGCAGATGTCTTCGGCTCTCGATGTTTCTGTTGCACCTCCATCCCAGGGGGCAGGAAAAGAGATTGCTGTTATTGAAGCTCCGGCCATCGTATCTGCTAGCGCGCTTGTTCCTCACAGCAGTGGACTGCAGCTCATGCCATCGTCATCTTCCGGGACGGCCGATGATATCTGGGCTGCCGTGGATAGCAGAGTGGAATTTGAACTGCCGCCACTTGGTCTTCAATCTTCAGGTGACCTTGTGTGGCAATTTCTGGGGACCCTCCAGCAGACCGTAACGGCCAGCAGGGATTTAACTTATGTTCAGCTGAGGGGCTTGATAGAGCATCTATCCCGCTCGCTGTTGGCCTTTGGTTGTCCCATGGACGACTGGACTCCACGGGTGATCCTGCTCCTGAAGTATGTAAACAGGACGGAATTTCTAGGCCGGGAAGCAGCTGACCAGCTGGCGGCCATATCATTGGAGCGGGCTGAAAGCCGGACGGCTCTTATTTCTTTGCAAGAGACTGCAGCTAGGATGAGGGATGAAGCCAAGGCCTCTTTACAACATCGAAGCTTCCTAACGGCCCGGATGGCGGCATTACAGGCCAAACTTTCAAGGGTGGAGGCCGAACTTGAAGAAGTAGATCGCCTGGGAGTCCAGAAGGCGGAGGATGCAGAGATGGCCGAGGGACAAGCTGCTTCCCTCGAGGAGAAGCTATCTGAGCTGGAGGCCACCGAGTTTCGATTGTAAGAACTGACCCGCCATCCTTCCCTGGGTATTCCTGCGCTGGAGGACATCTTCCGATGCCCTCTGCCGTAGTCTTTTTTTTCTCTTTATTCGCTCCCTCTTTGACGCACTTCATGTACTCCGGGGGATGGCCCGTGTAACATGTACCTTTTACTTCACAGTAATGGAAAATCTCCATCGTGCTTTTTGAATGAAGACTCCATCTTGTCATTATTCTTTTCTCTTCCATTCGCTCGTTGTTTCTAATCCGAGTGTATGAGTCACTAGGGCAGGAGAGCGCTCACGCCTTCAGCAAAGGGGTGAGGTGTTCGCTCCACCGCGCCGTGACTTTTCTCGAGACTAACAACGGCCTATGCCAGCCGAGAGTCCGGGGGACTCAAGAGGGTATATCAAAACTGACGGGTAAGCGGTCCTGCCGAGGATGGCAAGACCCGAGAATGGGTAGCGACCGGTCCTGTCGATGATGACGAAGGTCGAAAAAGGGTAGACGGTCTTGACGATGATGACAAGAACCGGACTAGGGTAGCGACCGATCTTGCCGATAGTGGCAAGGGTCGAAAAGGGTAGATGGTCTTGCCGATGGTGACAAAAACCGGGTAGAGTAGCGATCGATCTTGCCGATGGTGACAAGGGTCGAAGAGGGTAGATGGTCTTGCCGATGGTGACAAAAATCGGGTAGGGTAGCGACCGATCTTGCCGATGGTGACAAGGGTCGAAGAGGGTAGACGGTCTTGCCGATGGTGACAAAAATCGGATAGGGTAGCGACCGATCTTACCGATGGTGACAAGGGTCGAAAAGGGTAGACGGTCTTGTCGATGGTGACAAAAACCGGATAGGGTAGCGACCGATCTTGTCGATGATGACAAGGGTCGAAAAGGGTAGACGGTCTTGCCGATGGTGACAAAAACCGGATAGGGTAGCGACCGATCTTGTCGATGGTGACAAGGGTCGAAAAGGGTAGACGGTCTTGCCGATGGTGACAAAAACCGGATAGGGTAGCGACAGATCTTGCCGATGGTGACAAGGGTCGAAAAGGGTAGACGGTCTTGCCAATGGTGATAAAAACCGGATAGGGTAGCGACCGATCTTGCCGATGGTGACAAGGGTCGAAAATGGTAGACAATAGATGTATATAGGCGGGACATCGGATGAAAGTTCCCCGTCGACCTCGTGAGGGGTCTTCCGGACAGAGAATGAATCATCACTATTCATCATTCAATTTTTTATTCACATTACTGACCTAAGCACCCTTTCGGGTTTTCGCCGAGGCCAGCCCCCTCTTGCTTTTGCCCGCGCGCCCTTTCGGGTTTTCATGTGGCGGGACACCCGATTTTACCTGCGACGCCCTTTCGGGTTTTCGCCACAGCTGGGTTATAGCCATTTTTGCACTTGTCCTGATATAGGAACAAGTCTGGCGGGGTATCTCTATTTTTAACCCCATTTTCTTTTCTTTCTTTCTTTTTTTGAATTCGGGATGCAGAAGAACTGGACCACGAAAGTGTTGGCTGTCCTTGTCGATGATGACAAGGATTGGATCCTGCTTCAGTTCGTCGACACCGGCTAGATGTCGATGCAAAGGATATGGTCTATTAATAAGGATGTAAGATCCGAGTTAGGGGTAAAGATCGACCGGTCTCGCCGATGATGACGAGGGTCGAATGTGGGTTTATTAATCTGCATAGGTTATCGTCGAAACAAAGGTGGGTTTATTAGCGAGGACGGAAGGTCCAAGTCCAGGGGTGGAGATCGACCGATCTCGCCGATGATGACGAGGGTCGACCATGGGTTTATTCATCAACATGGGTCACATGCCGAAGCAAAGATGGGATTATCAACAGGGACGTAAGGTCCATGTTAAAGGTAAATATCGACCGATCTCGCCGATGATGACGAGGGTCGAATGTGGGTTTGTTAAAGGATTTCGATGGGACTTTGATGGTTGTCCCTTTCGGAGTTTCATTGGGTGGAGAATAGGAGAGGAATTTAGAAATTACCACTTTACTGACTCAAGCGCCCTTTCGGGTTTTCGCTGGAGCCAGCCCCCTCTTGCTTTTGCCTGCGCGCCCTTTCGGGTTTTCACGCGGCGTGGTACCCGATTTTGCCTGCAGCGCCCCTTCGGGTTTTTGCCACAGCTGGGTTATAGCCATTTTTGCACTTGTCCTAATATAGGAGCAAGTCTGGCGGGGTATCTCTATTTTTAACCCCATTTTCTTTTCTTTCTTCTTCTTTATTTTTTGATATGTATAGGGTGGCAGGTCGAAGTGTGATGTTCGACTCCTGGTCGACAGTAGATGGCCCGTAGTGGCAACAATGTGAGAATGCCAGCTAGAACACAAAGCCTTTAGCCGACTCGGGTTTATTCGTTAGCGGGAAGATAAAGCTAACGCAAGGAAGGGCTTTCGTGCCAATCCTAACGTAAGGCTCGTAATGGCGGTGTGGCGTATTCTTTTGGAAGCTTGATCAGAGTGGAATGCCACTAGACCAAGGAGAGGGTAGCTTGATCAGGGTGGAATGCCACTGGACCAAAGGGAAGGGTAGCTCGGTCAGGGCGGAATGCCACTGGACCAAGGAAAGGTAGCTCGGCTAGGGTGGAGTGCCACTAAACCAAGGAGAAGGGTAGCTCGGTTAGGGCGGAGTGCCACTAAACCAAGGAGAAGAGTAGCTTGTTTAGGGCGGTGTGCCACTAAACCACGGAAGGTAGCTTGGTTAGGGCGAAGTGCCACTAAACCAAGGAGAGGGTAGCTTGGTTAGGGTGGAGTGTCACTAAACCAGGGAGAAGAGTAGCTCGGTTAGGGCGGAGTGCCACTAAACCCAGGAAAGGGTAGCTTGGTTAGGGCGGAGTGCCACTAAACCAAGGAAAAGGTAGCTCGGTTAGGGCGGAGTGGCACTAAACCAAGGAAAATGTAGCTTGGTTAGGGTGGAATGCCACTAAACCAAGGAGAAGAGTAGCTCGGTTAGGGCGGAGTGCCACTAAACCAAGGAAAAGGTAGCTCGGTTAGGGCGGAGTGCCACTAAACCAAGGAGAAGAGTAGCTCGGTTAGGGCGGAGTGCCACTAAACCACGGAAGGTAGCTTGGTTAGGGCGGAATGCCACTAAACCAAGGAGAAGAGTAGCTCGGTTAGGGCGGAGTGCCACTAAACCCAGGAAAGGGTAGCTTGGTTAGGGCGAAGTGCCACTAAACCAAGGAAAAGGTTAGCTTGATCAGGGCGGAGTGCCACTAACCAAGGAAAGGGTAACTTGATTAGGGCGGAGTGCCACTAACCAAGGAAAAGTTAGCTCCGACCGATCACTCGGGACATGTCGGCTGCGCTACATGATACAGCTTAATGTGTTTTCCGTTGAGGGGAGAGAACTGAATGACTCCTTTGTGGTCTACAAGGACGTAGGCACCCCCTTCATATACTCGACGGATGATATACGGCCCGACCCAGTTTTCGACCAGCTTCCCTTTGGGGTTGGAGGCCATCACTTCTTTTCTTTTGACCATAACTAGGTCTCCTTTCTTGAATTCTCGACCCTTGACTAGCTTGTCAAAAGCACGGGCCATGCAAGCTTGGTAGAGTTGGATGTTTTACTGTGCCCGGAGGCGTTTTCCTTCGAGCTCAGTGAGCTCCTCTAATCTTCTTTCTGCATTTGTCTGCTCACCACTGACTAGCCCGTGCTAGATGGCAACTCGCAATGAAGGAACTTCAAGTTCAATGGGCACTACAGCTTCCGACCCGTAGACGAGGGAGAAAGGTGAACAGCCGGTTGGGGTCTTGTAGATAGTTCGATAGGCCCAAAGTGCTTCGTACATCCTTTCTTCCCAATCTTTTTTATTAGACTTGACAATCTTTGCCAGCAGTGTGCATAAGGTCTTGTTAAAGGCTTCTGCGAGTCCATTGGCTTGAGGGTTGTAGGGGGACGATGTCCTCCAGTCGATTTTGTATTTGTCGGCCAGCCGATAAACCTTCTGGTTCCTAAAATGACTGCCATTATCAGAGATGATTTGGCTGGAGATCCCGAACCGAAATATTACATTCTGTCGGAAGAACCTTGCAACTAGTTCTCCCGTCACATCTCTTAGTGCTATTGCCTCCGCCCATCTGGAGAAGTAGTCTGTAGCTGCTAAGATGTATCTGCACCCTGATGAAGATGCTGGTAGCGGCCCTACTACATCCGTGCCCCACTGAGCAAACGGCAAGCTTGGTAGGGTGGGATGCAATGGCACTGGAGTTCTCCTTGCCACATTGGCGTGTTCTTGACACTTCTGACAAGCTTTGGCAAACCTGTAGCAATCGTCAAATATAGTGGGCCAATAATAGCCCAATTTCTTTATCTCAATTTTCATCTTCGGGCCAGCCTGGTGTGCTCCAGATGATCCTGCATGGACCTCCTGCATCACCTGTCCCGCTTCTGTTGAAGATAAGCAATGGAGTAGGACTTTCCTTCGGGCATCTGCCATAATTCGGAACAAGGTCCCGCTTCTCATCTCGTAAGAATCCTTGATCCTCAGGAGCTTCATTGTCTGTTCCTTTTCTTTTGGAAGTTGCTGGTGTTGAAACCAGCGTAGGAGATGCTCTCGCCAATCGGGCTGCTGAACCCCTTCGATGACTGCTACTTCCATCTCTTGTTCATCGGCCAGGACCTCTGTTACGCTGGGGACCTGTCGGCGGTTGATCACTGTTATATTCAGGCTTGTGTCTGGCGGGACCGCCAATGAACTGGCCAGCTTAGCGAAGGCATCTGCCTGAGCATTCAGGCCTCGATTGATGTGCTTGATGCTGATGAAGTAAAATCTTGACATCAGGTGAGTTACTAACTGGTGATAGGGGAGGAGCTCTTGCTTTCGCACATCGAACTCTCCTTCCAACTGTTTTATAACTAGCATAGAGTCTCCGAATGCTTCCAGCATCTGAATTCCCATGGATAGAGCAATTTGCAACCCGATTATCGGGGCTTCATATTCCGCTTCATTATTTATGCATTGCTTATTTATGGAACAGGATGTATGCTCCACTTATCCTTCTGGGGATTTCAGGACTATGCCTGCTCCTGCCCTGACTCTGGCTGATCCGGTGGTAGAGGTGTCAATTCTGGAAGCGCCATCAAAGTATAGCTGCCATAAGGCGGGTTGTACTTGAACGGCTTCTAGGGTTTCATCTTCATGAAGCTCCGGCTCCAACGGGCAATCCCCGGGCACTGGGTGCTCAGCGAAGAAGTCTGCAATAGCTTGGCCCTTGACAGCCTTGCGCGGCACGTAGGATACATCAAACTCCATAAGGATTACCGCCCATTTGCCCAGGCGACCTTTGAGTGCCGGTTGAGACATGATGTACTTCAGGGGATCCTCTTTGGATACCGAGCTGATTTCATGCGACAACATATGGTGTTGGAGCTTCTTAACTGCGAAGATTAGTGCCAGACAAATCTTCTCAATATAAGTATATTTCTCTTCAGTTCTGACCAGTCTCCGACTGAGGTAATAGAGGGCTTGCTCTTTCCCTTCTTCATTATTCTGGGCCAACATTGCCCCTAGAGAATTATGTGTAGCTGCTATATACAGTATCAATGGTCATCCTTTCACCGGTGCGCCCAGCACTGGAGGAGTTTTCAGATGGTCTTTCAGCTTGTCAAAGGCCGTCTGGCAATCTTCATCCCAATAAAAGGGAACCTCTTTCATCATCAACTTGTGAATAGGCTGGCATCGCCCTGACAAATTGGAAATGAACCGCCGGATATAAGCTAAGCAGCCCTGTAGTGATCTTAGCTCGGAGATGTTCCTTGGCGGAGGTAACTCCTCAATTGCTTTGATCTTTGCGGGGTCTATCTCGATTCCCCGATATCGGATGATGAAACCCTGGAATTTTTCGCTCGACACTCCGAACGCACATTTCATGGGGTTCATCTTTAGCTCATGCTACCTCAGCCTCTGAAAGACAATCCAGAGGTCTTGCAGATGATCTTCTTTTCTTTTGGTCTTGACCACCAGGTCATCTATGTAGCATTCGACCTTGTGGTAGAGCAACTCGTCAAAGATTTTGGTCATTCCGCGCTGATAGGTTGCGCCAGCATTTTTCAATCCGAACGACATTCTCTTGTAATGATAAATGCCTTTAGGAGTTCGGAAAGCAGTATGGACTCGGTCAGGCTCCGCGATCCAAATCTGATTGTAACCGGAAGACCCATCCATGAATGATAGGGCTTCATGGCCAGTTGTAGCATCAATCATGACCTCGGTTATTGGCACCGGGAAGTCATCTTTGGGGCAAGCTTTATTTAGATCTCGGAAGTCGACACATATCCGGATCTGTCCATTCTTCTTCTTCACGGGGATGATATTCGCCAGCCATGTAGTGTACTGGTTTTCTTCAATAAATCCCACGTCAATGAGCTTGTCGACTTCAGCACAAATTTGGGTGATGAGCTCTGGCCTCGTGCGCCGCGGTGGTTGCTTCACTGGCTCGGCCTCAGGGCTGATTGTTAGCTCATGTTGTGAGACAGCGGGGCTTAGACTTGGCATCTCTTTGTAAGTCCAGGCGAAGTAATCCCGGTACTCTAGCAGTAGCTGGATGTACAGCTCCCGTTCTTCTGGAGACAGTTGGGCGCTGAGGAAGGTGGGCCTAGGGTCCTCCTCATTTCCCAAGTTGACTTCTATTAGTTCATCGACTGTGACCTGGCCTCCGTCTTCTATCTCCGGAGGTGCCGGTTGGAGGTCAACGAAGTCTGGAATACCATCTTGAGGGTCGAGTACTTCGACTTCCTCGTCGGATATCGCCAGAGCCTCACGAGGTTTCTTGATTTCTTGTGCCAGCGGCTGAGTGGATTGTTATATTAGCAAATCCATTGCCGTCGCACCTTCCAAGGATGAGAGAGCAGCCTTGGTGTTTGTGGATGAGGTTGCAGCCATAACGGGCTGGTAGCTGTTTACTGCCGGACTCGGACAGCATACTGGTTTTATAGCAGAAGCTGAGGAAGTCTCGCCTTCTAGGACAGTTGTATCTTCCGCAGAAGTGACTTTTTCTTTCCTGGTAGCTGGCTCCCCTTGATTGGAGTTGACCAAGGCTTCCCGGATTGGCAGAAAGGGTGTTGAAGTTGTCATTAGAAGGACCCCTATGGAGGGAGAGACTCCTACTTCTTGAATGTCTTCGGCTTCGCTGCTGCTAGCCGTATCAAATTTGGCTTGAAAGGCCGCTTCTTCAGGATGAACTTGCTCCCAACATCGGCAAGGGGCCGAGGTTTCTACTTCTTGATTCCCGGATCGAGCCAGTTCAAGATATTCAGCTTCCACCGGATACTCATCAAAGGTTGCCCCCAGAGGGCTATCTTCAGTAGGATAGAAGGCGGAGATAGTATCCACCTCGAACCGCCCACTATAATAATATTCCTCCAGGGTGAAGCCCAACCCTGGATGTTGAGAGACATGTCTCATTTCCTTATCCAGATTTGCAGGATACCACATCTTCTGGAAAGCTTCTTTGCGCTTTTGAGACTGATCGGGAGGAAGGTGTTGCTTCTGAAACATCTTGGCCATCCGATCAGTTGTAAATGCCAGGCCTTGGACAGGAACCCGCGGGTTGCTTAGATCTTCGGGGAGGCTGCAGTCGTGTCTTCCCGAGTAGGATGCTCCTCAGCTGTATAGAACAAGCTGCTGGGCCCATCTTCTTGTGTCACCTCCCAAGCTTTGAAAGGTTCGACAGTGGGGTCGTTGAGGCCGAGGACTGGCTTGGTGAGGCCGACCGGGACTCCGATGCAGTCGTGCTGTCGATTGACCTGCACTTCCTTAGCTTTAGAGTATAATGCTGGGGGTGTTACCCTGCCGACGTCTCCAGAAACTGTGATGTGGGAGACCACCTTTGGCTTGACATATCCGCGTGGCGGTGGTGGATACCAACCGTCACCCGATCTATTCTTTGATGCCCCTATGGGGGCTTTAGCTTCAGAAACCTTCCGGGGAGGCCCCGTATATAGGTTGGCGTCCACCAATTGACATTCAAATACCTTGAATGGGTGGAGATCAGCAAATATCCTCTCCTCCTTCCCCTGGAGGCTGTATTTGATGCATTGGTGGAGCGTGGAGGGCACCACCATATTCTCATGCAGCCATGGGCGGCCGAGCAGCGCCTTGTAGGAGGTGCGAGAGTCAATGACATGAAACTGTACTGTTGTAGTGAAATCTGCCAGGGTCAGCGTAAATTCTGCCACTCCCATAGATACTTGACATTTTTGGTTAAAGCCAGCGATACGCATATCCCCGACTTTCTCGAGATGCACATTAAAGTGGTGCCTCTCGTATATTCTGTATGGCAGGATGTTGACTACTGCACCGGGATTAACCAGTATTCTGTTCAGCTCCCTTCCATTCAGGTGCCCTTTCATATACAGCGGCCTATTGTGGCTGGCAGTAGGTAGTAGCATGTCTTCCGGAGAGAAGGTCATACTGGCTTCTGGTATAGCCTCGGCTATGCAGGCTTCAAAATGAGCAGGCGTCTGCAGAGCAGTGATGATTGCCTGTCGAGTTTCTTCACTCAAAGAGAGAATTTCCCAGATCGTAAATCGAGCGGGGAGCTTTTTGAGCAACTTCATTATTCGGCTCCCAGCCCGGACATTGGAGAGCTTCATCTCTTCAGCCCATCTGGGCTTGGGGAGGTTTTGATTTGTGGGTCCAGATGGACCCGCTTCATCTTCCTCGGACTCGGCATCCTCTTGGCTGGCACCGGCTGTCGGGTCTTCTTTATTAGTTGCTGTAAGGCAAACTCCATCTGCATTTGCATCCTCAGTAGATTGCACTAGCTGCGGGTGAATGGCCCCGGGTGTAGGGTTAGCCTCTTGACAGGGCTGTTTCCCCTTTGACATTTTCATAAATTCAAGGAATGAAGGGACTGCCTTGCCCCCACTTTTGTTGTATAAGCCTGACGGAGGAGGGATTTGGACTCCCTTGACTTCCGGCGGAGGTGTCTTGTAGGGTTGCTCCCCTCTGAACATGATGTTGTGGTTGGGTGGTGGCTGGCGCCCCCATCTTCGGCCCGACCGAGTGGCATGTACAACAGTTGCGGCCTCGGCTTTGCCTCCCCCAGCATGGGGTGTGAAGTAAATTTCTTCTTCTTCCTCTTCTCCGGGTAGGTTGAAGAGTGCTGATAGGGTATTGCAGGAGATAACCTGTGCTTTATTGGCCCCAGCGGCCTTTCTTTTCTTCTTCTTTTGCTTTCTCTTCTTTTTGGTTTCTGCGGGTGCCTGCCCCCAGAACAGGCTGCCCTCTTCAGGGGGTGCTGCTTCAGCTTCCTCCACCTGTTTGAGTGAGAGTTGTTCCAGCTCTTGCCATGGGACGTGGTCCCGTATCAGCAGAGGTTTCAATTCGGGCTGCACATATTCATCCAGCCCTTCAATCAGGTGCTGTAGTCGAAGGACCCCAGGATTGGTTTCCTTGATTACTGGTAGCGGAGTCTGTCTCCTCCTGTTAGGTGTATGTATTCTGATGGCTGTAGGTGGAGTGACCCATACGGGTGCTACCACTGGCGGAGCAGCCCGGGGTGTAACGCCACGGATATGTGCCCCCTCTTTCGGGCGAGGTGCCCTCTTCTTCTTGTGCTTTACAGGGATCTGCTGCCACCCCTGCTGTTCTTTCACGGGCTCCAGGAAATGGATTTCGTAGGTGCTCCGTGTGCTTGCTTCAGAGGTCTCCTCAGGTAATGCCTGGTAGAGGGAGACCATGTTGACTGCTGCTCTCCTGGGAGGAGCTTCATGTGGCTGAGGAGGGTATACTTTGTACTCTCCCAGCTCTATTTCATTCTTCTTTACCATTCCTTTGATGATGTCTTTGAAAACATAACAGTCTTCGATTGGATGTCCCAACATCTGGTGGTAGGGGCAGAATCTTGGACTGTCTTTTCTTTTCAGGTCCTCCGATCTTCTTGGCTCAGGCAGGGTGACCATGCCGTATTCTGTTACCCAGTCGAACAGGACTCGGGTCTTGTCCTTTGGAAAGGAGTAGGCTTTCTTCATCTTGTCCCTCAGCGAAGGACCTCCTTTGTCATCCGGAGCTTTTGCAGGCTGCGGGGGAGCCGCCTTCTTGCCTTTCTCCTTCTGCTGTTCGAACGCCTTGATATCAAGTGCATTCGCTTCTTTAGGTGTGGGGCACCGTTCCGCAGCCTTGCCTTTCTGGGCTGTGCTGGCAGCTGACGCCGGGACAGGCTTGGCTAGGAAAGCCTCCACTTTGGCCACCACATTATTCAGCCGGTCGAACGACCGTATTTCCATTCCAATCATCTTCTCCAGGACCTCCCTCCTGAGGTTTTGTTTGCATATTTGTATCGCGTCCTCGTGATGCGGGGGCCGCTTGCATCTCATTCCGAGGTTCCTCCACCTCTTGATGTAATCAAGGGCTGTCTCATCTGCCCTTTGTTTTGTTGAGTAGAGTTCGGCCACTGTGACCTCCCTCTCTGTGACATGGAATCTTTCTCTGAACTTTCTCTGCATATCCGACCAATCACTGATTGACCCGATCGAGAGGCTAGAGTACCATTCAAACGCGAGCCCTGTCAGCGAGGACCAGAAGAACTTCAGCAAATATGACTCGTCGGTGGCCAGATCACCCATAACGGTCATGTAATATGCAATATGCTCTTTAGGGGACGTTTTCCCGTTTAATTTGTCGAACTTAGGCGGCTTGTTGACCCCCGGGGGAAGTCGTTTAGCCGCATGGTGTTGCGGGTAGGGCAGCCGATAGGCATCAAATGCGACGTAGTCACCTTCACTTTTCTCTGCGAGCTTCAGCTCGATCATCCTCTCCACCATCATCCGGTTCACGACCGTGGGGTCAACCGGTTCTGGATAGAAGTGTGCTGGCTACAAGTATGGGGTGACCAGGGTGGTCGCCTGTGGAGGACGCAGCAGCGGGGGTGTCGGGTGCACCTGAGGGAGCACCGGAGGTAGCATCGGCTGAGGCTGTGGCAGCCGCTGTTGTGCTGTCGCCATGCTTGGCTCTGATGGCAAGGACAGTGTATAGAGCGGTGGAGGGTCGTCGCGACGAGCCGCTCCCCGGGATGACTCACCCTGGACTTCGGGTGGTTTAGAGGCCGATGAGTGTTCAGTTTTTTCCATCAGTTGCTTCTTCAGAGAGTCTATCTCTCATTGATATTTTTGTAGTAGCATCAGAACTGATGGGTCTATGGTGGTGGGGATAGCCTCTGTTGTCTCCCCGGACGTACCCTCAGGCAGGATGTCGAGGAGGACGTCGTCTTCTTCTTCCGCCGTGACCACATTAGCGGTCAAGACGGGGGCCTTATCATCCCAGTGGGGATAGACTTGGGGATGTTTCCCTTTAACCATCATCAGAAGCTCTCTTGCTGCTTCTGTTCTGCGGGTAGTTGGCCCCGGCCGTGCGGCCAATTGAGCCAATTCTTGGGGGTCTTCAGGAAGCTCCCCATATCGGTTAGATATACCAGTCATGTTGCAGGTGAAAACCTGCATCCTTCCCTTTTGTTGATAGACCCTCCTTCTAGCATGCTGCGGGAAGGTCAGTCTTTCAAACATAGAGATCCTTCTCCTTTCTTCCCGCTCGGGGAAAACTTCATCAGCTTCGATCTTGAAGCCGTCATTATATCCGTTGTCGTCGACTGACGACACCATCATTCTATCTCCCATATCTCCTTCATCTGCCATTGATGGGCAGTAGTCTTCCTTAGTGGCGACTGTCTGCATCAGTCGCTGCTGTCCGAGTGAGGGGTTGCCTAAGCCTCGGAAATAATTTCTGACCAAGCAGGTCATCTCTTCTCGACCCCGTTCTTGATGTAGGACGGGGGGTGATTGTCGACCTCCAGCGGGAGGGATATAGGCCAGCCGAGCTCTGTCAGCAGGCTGTTAGAATCTTCGTCCCGTAGTAGGGACGTTGGCTTGACGGGCCGCGTCCCGGAAACTTCTGTGGCGCGGAGGATCCGCGACCACCTCTTCTTCCTCCTTCGGGGGCAGGCCCCTTTCTCTTCTCACTTCCGCCTCGTCGTTCCCAAGACGACGGCGGATGGGAGTTAGCTGGTGGGCAGGTCGGGTTCGCTTGGGAACCCACACCTGTTTAAACTTCCTCGGCCTGGGTGCCGGGCTTTCCTGGCCATAGTGGCCGGCTTCTTCTATTTCTGCCCTCCTTCCGGCGAGGGCCTGATAGGCATTGTGGACGACTAGGATAGATTTCTCGGACTGAGACAGAGTTCCGGTGATTACAGCAGCATTCTTGCTGGCTTGGCGACGCTGGTGTCCTCCATGGGTGTTTGTTGATGACATTGGGGTGGGTCCCACGTATGACGTGGTGCACCAGACAGCTAGCGGCCGGGGCCGGACTTTTGGACAAGTCTTTGCAGCAGGGAACCTTCAGAGGCTCCATTTTCTCTACAGCTTCCTTGACAGGTTCTGGGGCTTCGACCTCCAGCATATCTACAAAGGCTAACCCCAAAAAGTTGGGGAAGCCCACAACGGTAGGGAAGCTACCAAATTCCATGGGTACCGCCAGGTACCCTTGCGCATGCCCAGCGACTATCGACAGATCGAAGTCAACGCCAGCTATCCCGTTGATCGTCATTGATCCGCCTGCACAGACAAACAAGGTAATAATCAGTAGCCTTTGAGAGGACTTCGAAGCCCGAATATCCCGGCAAAGAGATGAAAGGTGACACTGGTCCCACCGGGCGTGCCAGACTTGTTTGCGACCTTTTCTTGCTTTCGCGAGTCAATCGACCAACTGACTGACTGGTAGTCAAATGATCAATTAACGACGCGGGAGTGCCAGTCACATGAGTGACGAACTTGTGATGCGCTCATTCTGACCCATGTCGGGCGAATGCGAGGTTCGGTCGGGACCAGCAGTCCGCCATACCATAAAGGCTATGGCGTTAATTACATCCCCCACGAGGAGGGAACACCTTTGATTAATTTCTGAGATAGCGGGCTGTCGAAGCCAAATTAAAAAGAGCTACATGATGAGCATGACGAAAGCATGCAGGATGCATACATTTATCGTGTAGAAGATACATAATTCATGGGATTATGGATCCTCGGTACGTGGTGGAGGGCATAGGTCCGAAGACCACTGTCGCGCATAGCGAAGACTTCCGACCAGACGTAATCCGATTTTCTGTCGACGCCATTTAATATACCCGAGGATCTATGCATGCATGCGCACATGGCGTTCATGACTATATTAAGCATGATAATAGAATCATGGAAGCAAATGATGATCAACCACGTTTATTACTCCCCATCGAGAAGAGGGAAGGCAACACAAGTGTGATAGCGAAAGCAAAGTGCTAACGGACATGGTAATGAAGATATGATAACAATATAGTTCGGGCTTGCTTGGCCCCTCCCTTATTCAATTTATTACCCATTGTGATTTATTAACGCCAATCCCGAGGGACGAGATCCGCTCGGGGGGCAAATGAGCGATTAAAGCAACAAGAGGTTTCAAAACCGGCGCGACCATGTAAGGAAGGTTTATACGGCGCGATAAGACATGGGTATAGCGTCTTAATCTGGCGCGACCATGATGAATGGTAATACGACGCGCAAGGGATTGGGGCACGCCGGTTCATGGCACGTCGGAAAGGTGCAAGGAATTTTTTTTTGATTATGAGTGTAGGGTTAATCCGGCGCGGGGGGATATCGCGCCGGATTAGGGCGCACCGGGTTAAGGCCGCGCCGTTTTAGCTTATTTTTGACGAATTTCGAATCATTTGAGTTTGTTAAGTTTATGTTGAGGGTTTTGAAGCCCTTTGAGGCTAATTGTTTGTTAAATTGAAGTCCAGAACCCTCCAAGAATGACGTGATAAGCCAGTGCGAGGTTCCTACTCAAGCACCGGGATAATTGGGTCCAGAATGAGTATTTCGTTATGGTTTATTCATTATTAATCTCTCCAAAATTGGACAGCATATCCCCTGAACCTGAAGAGTTGCAGGGGAGAAGCGGGGTCATGCTCACCTATGGAACAAGCCCCTAAACCGCCGGTCTACACGAAGGCAGCCAGCAAACCCCATTGGATAGGATACCCCGAGGACTAGCCTGCTAAGGGCACCAAGGTTCCATAAGGGAAAAAACGGAGAGATGAAGCCATTGACGATGGGAACATCACCCCGAGGGCTAGCCTGCGAAGGGTGGATGACCCACAGTGTATGACTCATCCCGCAGAGGAACTGACCATTGGGAGAATGGGACTCCGAGGGCTAGCCTACAAGGAGCACACATCCCCCCGGTCTCGATCGGGTCTTAATTTGTTGGGGCTGAGTTCGTTGAACCAGGACCCCTATCATTGTCTGCAATGGCTTCGAGGAAGCGCCTACCATCGAGAGATAGAGCCCCCCGGTCGCCCAACAACTTCAGGAAGCAGTAGGGGAATGTCCCCCTCCCCGAGTGATCGAAACGACGAGAAACCTCGGAACAGTTTGGATGATCGTGATGCACAGATGCAGTAAATGCATAAACGAGACGGGCTCGTTGCAGGGGCATATGCTCGAACAATTGGAAAGCAACGTTCAGGGGATGGACCCTGCACATGATGGAGAGAGGCACGCCCAGAAGCACGGCTCCATCCGAGAAGAAAAGGGGATGCGAGAACCCTTGAATCAAACATGAAGATGAGCGAAAGAGAAGCCCCCAGGGAGGGGTATTTCTATAGCCCACGATGACTCGGGGCATGATGCAGACCTCGGGGAAACCGGAATTATAGCTATGCCGAGAAGAACCCACACACGGGCGTTGGCGTAGATAGAAAGGGGGGAAGCTGAGGATCATTCATCCGACCTATTCATTTGATCATTCACACGCGCATATATATTACCATCCCAGAAACGGGAATGGTTTAGCATTTACATGGTGAGAGCACAGCACCGGCACCATTGCTCGGTCGTCGTTCGCCAATAGCGAAGGCAGAGGACGTGCAGAGCACAACAACAGGGGAAAGGGAAAAAGAGAAAATCGCATAGAAGGGGGAGGAGAATCGACTCATATCATCGTCGCTCCTCCCCCCCTCGCTTACATTCGATGGGTAGGAAATTTGGAAGAAGAAATCTACGGAAAGTAGAAGAGGGACCGGCGCCGGCGCCCACCTGTTCCTGAAACAGGGTATCGTAGAGAAAGGAAGACGGCCGGCAGAAGATCCTCCGAAGAAGCCCTGCTCCCTCTCTTCTTCAAAGGAAAGCCCTCTCGAAAAAAAACCCTCCTCTCTTTTCCTTCCTGCTCTCTATATCTTCTGATGTCTCGATCTGTCTCTCTCTTCTCTTTCTCTTCAATCGAACTTCACCCATTTATATAGCAGGTTGGAGGCTCTTCATCCAGCGTGGGCTTTGGCGCGTCGGGAGGAAGCTCCATTCTTTAGCGCGCCAGGATAGGAGGACGAGAAGGTAGGTCTTAAGCGCTCCGGCCAAAGGGGCATTAGGTGGGGGGAGTGCCAGGATATGGGCGCGCCGTGCTAACGTCCCTTGCGCGCTTCGAGACAGTCGACGAGTCCGGGGATGATTCCGGGGATCACCGTGAACATTATCTCACCGATGCTCACTGAAACCTCGACGAGATATCTTGTCGAAGCTCCTGGGTTGGGGTACGGCCATTCTCAAGGTTCTAGATAGCTTTGGGTTGATCATACGGACCTACCGCTAACACTGCCTTCGGCTATATAATTCGTGCCGCTGGCTCGGCCTGGCCCGTGCCCGAAGCTCCTTGGAAGGAGAGATAACACCAGGGATAGTTCCGCCCGAGTTGGGTGATCATTCGGCCACTGACGGGCCCATCTTGGCGGGAAGCCGCACCCGTGCCAGGTGATCGGGGTCTTCTGCCGACAGAGCTTTCGGTCCTCCGTCTCGGAGAGCCAGGGGGGACTCCTTTATCTTCAGGAGAGCCTTTTCATGTGGTGGGGGACCATCGGATATTCGATCGTCCTTGATCGGACAACGGGTGTAGTGGATGCAGCACGACAAAGTCGATGCCGGTTCATTGGGCAGGCTTGGTCGCACTGCCGGTTGGTTGTGAGTTTGTCTCGTCTCTCCTGAGGTGAAGTCTCCGTGTCCCTACGGAATGACTCGAGGCTCTGGAAGCTTGAGAAATCCTCGATGTGTTGATCTTTATCGGCTCCCGCGCTTCGGTGGGCCGGGTCATTCGTCCTTATGGCTTGGTCACCGACGATCATATTTGAGGTGCCAACACCGGGGCACTGCAAGTGTTGGGCTGCCCACTCGAGAAATGGTCGCGGCGGGTTTTATTGCTGCTCAAGTATGCTAAGCGTCGCGAGTTCCTCGAGACTCAAGCTCCCGGCGAGCGCGCTGCTCTCGATGCCCAGGCAGACGAATATTTGCAAATTCTGGAGGCACGGCGCGATGATGAAGAGCAGCACGGGAAGGCCATGGAGGAAGGCCAGGGCGATGTTTGCTCCCTCAGGAACCAGATCGCGATGCTATAGGGCTACCTTGCCACCGCCAGGTCTGACCTTGCCCGAGCTGAGGAGGTAGTTGAGAAAGAAGGCGAGGCACTTGCTGTCGCCCAGGCCGAGATGGCATCCGTGGAGACCGAGCTAGCCCGACTCGAAGAACGGAGGGGCCGACTGCGCGACATGACAAACTTTCCTTGCATCGGAATCCCCCCTCTTGAAGACATCTTCAGGGGCGTCGATTGAGCGTGGCACCCCTTAGCTCCCCTCTTTTTATTCTTTTTGAAATGTAACACAGGGGTATGCCCCGAAGCACATGCCATTTAATCCTTTTTGAATGGAACAGAACATTTACAATTTCCCGTGTCCTTTCAGTGTGCGTGGCATTCGCTCTAGGGCGATCTTCTTTTTTTTCTTTTTCTTCTTCCTCTGCTCCCCTTTCTTTCTCTTCTTCCTTTTTATCATTTTTATCGGCACACATCGGTAGAGTGTAAGTCCTTGCGGTAGTCCGCTCTCGGGGAACCAGGTAGGGACCCATGTGGCGCACGGGAGAGTGCTCGCTCTCCCAGGGGGAGAACGAGGGGACCACTCCACCATGCCAAACGGGTGGACCACCGGCCTTTCCCAATGTCAGAACTGCGCACTGGCCTCAGGCGGAGGAGACTGGGCCTCTCGTTGCTCGGAGGGGTGGCGAACGGGAATTTGCCTAACCAACGACCCGGATGGGTGGTCCAAACCAAAGGGAATATTCACCGCCCGAAGGAGACGGAGAGAAGAGTTTGTTTAGTCGATGGCCCGGACGGGAGGTCCAAACCAAAGGGAATATTCACCGCCCGAAGGAGACGGAGAGAAGAGTTTGTTTAGTCAATGGCTCGGACGGGAGGTCCAAACCAAAGGGAATATTTACCGCCCGAAGGAGACGGAGAGAAGAGTTTGTTTAGTCAATGGCTCGGACGGGAGGTCCAAGCCAAAGGGATACCCACCGCCCGGGGAGGACGGAGAGAAGAGTTTGTTTAGTCAATGACCTGGACGGGAGGTCCAAGCCAAAGGGATACTCACCGCCCGGGGAGGACGGAGAGAAGAGTTTGTTTAGTCAATGACCTGGACGGGAGGTCCAAGCCAAAGGGATACTCACCGCCCGGGGAGGACGGAGAGAAGAGTTTGTTTAGTCAATGACCTGGACGGGAGGTCCAAGCCAAAGGGATACTCACCGCCCGGGGAGGACGGAGAGAAGAGTTTGTTTAGTTCCTGGCATCCCCGCTGATACGGGGTGATGGTTCGAAATGAGGGGAACAGTCTCCTCTTTTTTCCTTTTCTTCTCTTTTTTTCTCTTTTTTTTTCTCTTTCTCTTCTCTTCTTCTTTTTTTCTCTTTTTTTTCTTTTTCTCTCTCTTTTTCTCTCTTCTTTTTTCTTCTTTTTTACTTCTTTTCCCTCTCCTTTTCGAAGACGTGGATAGCGATCAAGTCGTTCGGGCAGTAATCATGCAAATTCGCCCAAAATCGGGCGCATGATAATATTATTGATTGAATGGGGGTGCTGGAGCATGGTACAACCTCAAGTGTCTCCCATTAAGAGGTGGGAATTGAACTTCCCCGCGGTGGTTGACAATTACATAAGCTCCACCCTCGTAGACTTTTTGGACTACGTAGGGTCCGAGCCAATTTTCTTTCAGCTTACCCTTGGGGTTGGCAGCCATGACATCTCTTCTCTTGACCATGACAAGGTCACCTTTCTTGAATTCACGTCCCTTGACAAGCTGGTCAAAGGCACACGCTATCCGGGCCTGGTAGATCTGAATGTTCTGTTGGGCCTGAAGTCGCTTCCCCTCCAAACTGGAGAGCTCCTCGAGCCTTCGCTCGGCGTTGGTCTGCCCTTCATGGACAAGGCCGTGCTGAATGGCGACCCTGAGGGAAGGTATCCCCAATTCAATGGAGACAATTGCCTCTGAACCGTATACTAGAGAGAAAGGTGAGCAGCCTGTCAGGGTTTTGTATATGGTCCGGTATGCCCATAGCGCCTCGTACATCTTCTCCTCCCAGTCCCTTTTGTTAGAGCTAACGATCTTGGCCAGGAGGGTGCAGAGTGTTTTATTAAAAGCTTCGACTAGACCATTAGCCTGTGGATTGTAAGGAGTCGATGTTCTCCAGTCAATTTTGTACTTTTCCGCCAGCTGGTAGACCTTCTGGTTGCGGAAGTGGCTACCGTTGTCTGAGACGATCCGGTCAGGCGTGCCAAACCAGAATATGATGTTACGGTGAACAAATCTGGCCACGATCTCCCCGGTGATCTCCCTTAGGGCGACAGCCTCTGCCCAACGGGAGAAATAATCCGTTGTCGCCAAAATGTACTTACAGCCGGCGGATGACGCGGGTAAGGGACCTACGACGTCTGTTCCCCATTGGGCAAACGGCCAACTGGGCACCGTTGGATGCAGCTGCACGGGCGGTCTTCTGGGTATGGTGGCATGCTCCTGACACTTCTGACATGACTTAACATATTTGCGGTAGTCATCGAACATTGCCGACCAATAGTAGCCGAGCTTCTTTATTTCAATCTTCATTTTCGGTCCTGCCTGGTGTGCACCAGCTGTCCCAGCATGGACTTCCTTCATGACCCTCCAAGCTTCCTCAATAGACAAAAATCGGAGGAGTAATTTCTGTTTGGCGTTAGCCACAATTCGGAATAATATTCCATTTCAGAACTCATAAGAGTCCTTGGTTCTAATTAGCTTGATCTTCTCTTCTCTCTGCTTGGGCAGTTGCCGGTATTTGAACCACCGCATCAGAGGGTCTCTCCAGTCAGGTAGGCCGACAACTTCTGCTACAGCGACCTCCAGCTCTTCTTCTTCTAGGTCTTCTCCTATCATGCTGGGTACCTGGCGCTGATTTATCACTTGGATGTTGAGAGATCCACCTGGCGACACTGCCAAAGAGCTTGCTAGCTTCGCTAGGGCGTCGGCCTGTGCATTATCTCCTCTGGCAACATGTCCTATTTCAAGGAGATAGAACCGCTCTATGAGCGCCTTTGCCTTGGTATAGTAAGGGAGCAACTCGGGTTTCCAGACATCAAACTGCCCCTGGACTTGCTTGACGACCAGCAGCGAGTCGCCGAATACTTGGAGCATTTTGATCTCCATTTGGAGGGCCACATGGAGGCCAATGATCAGAGCTTCATATTCTACTTCATTATTTGTGCAGGGCTTGCTGATGCAGCAAGAAGTGTGCACCACCTCCCCCTCTGGAGATTTGAGGATGATGCCGGCTCCGGCCCGTATCTTGGTGCGTCCGGATGGGGTTGCTTCTGTCCTCGAGGCCCCGTCAAAGTATAATTGCCAAATGGCTTGTTGAATATGGTCCACCTCCAGTGTTTCATCTTCGGGTAGCTCAGTGGCCAGCGGGGAGTCTTCGGGCACTGGGTGTGCTGCGAAGAAGTCCGCGATGGCTTGCCCCTTAACAGCCTTCTGCGGCACGTAGGTGATGTCGAACTCCATGAGCAGTACGTCCCATTTGCCAAAGCGCCCCTTCGGGACTGGCTGGGAAAGAATGTGTTTGATGGGATCGGCTCTGGATATTAAACTCACTTCATGGGACAGCATATAGTGCCTCAGCTTCTTGACTGCAAAGACCAGTGCAAGGCAAATCTTCTCAATCGGGGTGTACTTGGCCTCTGCTCCCACCAATCTTCGGCTGAGGTAGTAGAGAGCTTGCTCCTTCCCCTCATCATTATTCTGGGCAAGCATTGCCCCCAGTGAATATTCGGTAGCCGCTATATAGAGAATAAGCGGTCTGCCTTTGACGGGTGCTCCCAGTACTGGCGAGGTTTTTAGGTACTCTTTTAGCTGGCCAAACTCATGCTGGCATTCGTGACTCCAGCTAAAGGGGGCATTCTTCATCATCAGCCTGTGAAAGGGTTGGCAACGCCCCGACAGGTTGGAGATAAACCTGCAGATGTAAGCTAACCGACCCTGTAGAGACCTCAGCTCCCCCAGGTTCCTCGGAGGAGGCAGCTCCTGGATGGCTTTTATCTTGAAGGGATCAATCTCGATCCCTTTGTTTCGGACAATGAAGCCGAGGAACTTTCCGCTGGAAACGCCGAAGGCGCACTTCATGGGGTTCATCTTCAGCCCGTACTGCCGGAGCCTCTGAAAGACGACCCTGAGATCATTCAGATGATCGCCCCTTTGCTTGGTCTTGACAACCAGATCATCAATGTAGCATTCGACTTTGCTATACAGTAGCTCGTCGAATATCTTGGTCATCACCCGCTGATACGTGGCGCCAGCATTCTTGAGGCCGAAGGGCATCCTCTTGTAGTGAAATATTCCCTTGGGCGACCTGAAGGCTGTATGAATCTGATCATGGTCGACTATCCAAATTTGATTGTAGCCGGATGATCCATCCATAAAAGACAGGGCCTCGTGGCCAGTGGTCGCATCAATCATTACTTCGGTGATGGGCACCGGGAAGTCATCTTTCGGGCAGGCTTTGTTCAGGTCGCGAAACTCCACACAAATCATGATCTGCCCATTCTTCTTCTTCACCGGCACGATGTTGGCCAGCCAAGTAGTGTATTGGTTTTCTGCCACGAAGTCGACGTCTATGAGCTTGTCAACCTTCTTGCAGAGTTGGTTGATCAATTCTGGCCTCATACGCCTGGGAGACTGCTTCACTGGCTCCATCTTGGGATCGATGGCCAAAATGTGCTGGGTCACTTCAGGGCTGAGTCCGGGCATTTCTTTGTAGTTCCAGGCAAAGCAATCCCGGAATTCTTGTAGTAGCTTCATGTATTGTTCCCACTCCTGTGGGGGCATAAGAGCACTCAGAAAGGTCGGCCTGGGGTCACTTCCTATGCCAAGGTTGATCTCAATCAATTCATCGACGGTGGCCCGGTCGCCATCTTCAGTCTCCGGCGGGGCCGGCGACAAATCGACAAAGTCTTGGTCTTCATTGTCCTCGGGCTCGAGGACGCCATCCCCTTCTTCTCGTTCCTCGTGATTGGGTGTGGAGGCTGTGCTCACCGCGCATTCCTCCTGGGCCGTAGCCGGTGGGTCCATGGGGTTCCCTGGCGTAGAAAGGCATAGGGCCACCTCGGGACCCTCTGTGTACTCGTCGTAGACAACCTCGGCGGGGGCCAGGGCAGCTGCACCTTCAGGAGCCTGGTACTGAATAGATATTGTATAGGCTCATTTTCTGGGGCTGCCCGTCACGTGGGGGCGCGGCGGGGCTACCACATAGTCTCCCATTCTGAGCTCATCCCTGTCAATGAGGTCTTGAGCAATGTCTTTGAAGACATAGCAGTCTTCAATGGCGTGACCCAGTATCTGGTGATAGGGACAGAACAGTGGGTCCCCACTTCTTCGGGCGTCCTACGGCCTCTTGGACCTCGGGAGGGAGACCTTGCCGTAATGGCAGGCCCAATCAAAGATACCCCGAGTCTTCTCTCTTGGGAAGGATTAGGGCTTCTGCAGCTTCTCTTGGAGTGTCAGGCCTCGCCTGGCTGGCCGCCCGGTTAAAGGGCTCGCCGTATCTCTTGCTTCTCTCCTCGACCAGACGGAGGCATCAGGACTGGTGTCTCGGGGCCGAGACACGTTGCCACCCCACGGGCGGAGAGAGCCCTGGATCAAGTCGGCCACTTGCGAGGTTAACTCAGCTAGTCGTGCCTTTAACATCTCGATCTCCTGTTGCTGCCTATGGTATAAGGCATACATAACGGGGTCGTATCGAGGAGAGCCCAGAGCATGGCCCATGCTACTGCTTCTTGCTTCGCCAGCAGGCCGGGGTGAGGGCACCCCGGTGGTGTGATTCTTCGAGGTCAACCCCTCAGAAAAGGAGGAAGTCTTCCCCATGCAGCGGTGGCGGAGAGGGTTCCAAAGGAACACTTCTTCATCTTGCGCCTCCTCAGTCGGAGGCGTGGAATATACATCTTGGCGGGCTTCCCGCAAGTCTGTAGGTTCCACGGGGTCACCGCCGGACAGGGTCGAAACCGATATAACATCAGTTTCGTAATAATCTTCTAGTGAAAATCCCAGACCGGGGTGCTTGGTAATTTGCAGCAGCCGCCGATCCAAGTTTGGTGGGTTCCACATCCTTTCAAACATTTCCTTCCGACTGGAGGGTTGGTAGGGGGGATCTTTTGCTTTCTGACCACTCTGGCTACCCGGTCAGTCATGTGAGGAAGTCCCGCGATGGGGATGTGCGGGTCATGCAATTCGTCAGGGAATCGGCAATCATCGTCTTCCCTGACTGGCTTTTCCCCAGAAACATAAAAGATAGTGGGTGGCCCCTCAGGGTTAGGCACCTCGAAAGTTCTCAGCTGCTCGGCTACTTGACAGTCAACTTCTGTTATGGGCTTGATGATCCCTGGCGGGACTCTGACATCCTCCAGTAGGTCTTCGAGGTAAGGCGTCCCCGGTGTAGAATAGATGGCGAGAGGAGCTACCTTGAATACCCCTCCTTCTTGTGCAATGAATGGTACATGTGGGGGAGCCACATAGCCTGGGGGCGGCGGAGGAAACCAACCACCCGACTCCACTTTCTTCTTTCCCCTGTCTTGGGCGGCCTGGGAAACTTGCTTCGCCTTCTCTAAGTACAGATTGGCATCTGACAAATGACACTCGAACACCTCGAACGGGTGTAGATCGGCGAAGATTCTGACTTCCTTCCCCTCGCAAGGGTACTTGATGCATTGGTGCAGGGTGGAAGGCACCACCCTGTTCTGGTGTAACCAGGCCGGCCAAGCAATGCCTTATAGGAGGTGTTGGAGTTGATGACGTGGAACTGGACCTTGGTGGTGAAATCATCAAAGGTCAAGTTGAATTCTACGACCCCCATGGGCACCTCACATTTCTGGTTAAAACCAGCAATCTTGACATTCTTGACCTCAACCAGGTGTACGTCAAAGTAGTGCTTTTGGTACACCCGGTAGGGGAGTATATTCACTACCGCCCTTGGGTCAATCAGGACCCTGTTGATAGGCTGGCCATTCAGCTGCCCTTTCATGTAGAGGGGTCTGTTATGACTGCATGTGGGCAAGAGCATGTCATCTTCTGTGAAAGCCACAGCCACTTCAGGTGATATTTCTGCCAGACATGCTTCAAGGTGTGCTCGCGTCTGGAGTGCGGCAATGATGGCTTGCCGTGTTTCTTCATCCAAAGACAGCGTCTCCCATACGGTAAATCGGGCCGGGATCTTCTTGAGGTGTCTGACTATTCGGTCGGCATCCCGCACCTTGAGTAACTTCATCTCTTCGGCCTTGCTACGCCTGCCCCCACCTTGGAGCTGGGGTCTCGGCTCAGGGGATACCTCATCTGCCGATTCTGGTATAGCCTGCTGAGCCTGCGGGGCCTGCTGGGCTTCTTCCTTTTCTTGCATGAATTCGGCAAAGTTTGGGATGCCGTCAAATTCCTCCCGTGGCTGAGGAGAGGTCGGCGCTGGTGGAGCTTGGGGATTGCTTGCTTCTTTGGTCGAAGAAGGCCCTTGGGAGCGTGCCTGCCTCTCTACTCGGGCCAACAGAAACTCGACGAATGAAGGGGTACCCTGGCTCCTGGATCCTTCGGGATAGAGACCCGACGGGGGAGGGATCTCGTTGCCTCGAACCTTGGGCTCGGGGACCTAGTATGGCTGCTCCCCCCTGAGCATGATGTTGATGTTATATTGAGGAGGGCGCCCCCACTTCCTTCCCGACCTGGTGGTGTGTTGGGAAGTGGACGCTTCAGCCTGGCTCACCTCCGTCGGCTCATAGGGTAACTCTTCTTCTTTTTCTTCCAGGGAGAGGGCAGTGTCGAACAGCGCCGCGAGAGTGTTGCAGGCGACGACAACCTCTTTTTTCTTCTTGTTCCTGGGTCTTCTCTTCTTCTTCTTCTTTCCTGCTGTAGCCAGTGGCTGCTCTTGGGGAGGTTCACCCCACAGGGGAGGCTCTTTCTCTGCTTCAGCTTCCGCTCCTGGAGCCAGTTCGAGTGATTCGAACTCCTCCCAGGGGACATATTCTTTTAGCTCCACGGGCTGGATTTCGGGCTATTCATAATCTTCAAGCCCGTCAATGATAGCCTGGAGTCTTTCAACTACCGGGCTGGTCTCCTTGTTCACCCGCATTGGGATGTGCCTTTTTTTGTTGTGAGTCGGCCGCCTCATGACTAGTCGAGGGGCCGTGTCCTGCCAGACTGGGTTCACCGGAGGAGGTGCTGGCCGGGGTGTCACACCCCTCACATGAACTTCTGGGGTGGGCCGAGGGGTCCGTCTTCTTCTATTCTTTTTAGGTATAGTCTGCCAGCCCCCTTGGTCTTGGGCCGGGGCCATGATAAAAGTTTCATAGGTGGCGCGGGTGCTGGCCTCCGCCCACTCTTCAGGCAACTCCTGGTATAACGACACCATGTTGACGGTGGAGGTTATGTTGGCCAACTCATGTGGCTGTGGAGGGTCTACTTTATGCTCCCCCATATCTAGTTCCCCATTCTTGATTAGGGACTCAATGACGTCCTTAAAGATGTAGCAATCTTCAACAGTGTGCCCAAGCATCCGGTGATATAGGCAGAAGCGTGGGTCATCTTTCTTTATCAGGTCACCGGGCCTCTTTGGTTCTGGCAACATGATTTTGTTGTAGCTAGTTGCCCACTCGAACAGGAGCCGGGACTTATCTCGGGATAAGGAATATAGCTTGTTTCTCATCTTCTCCCTGAGCGAGGGGCCCTCCCGCCATTCTGTAGGTCTGGGCGGGGGAGAGTTGGCAGTCCCTTTGGCTCTTTCCTTTTGCTTTTTGATGGTCTGGAAGTCTAGTGTATGCACTTCCGGGAGAGCTGGCTTCTTCTCGGCCTGCCTGGCTCTTTGACTTGATGCAGCCGAGGCGGAAGAATATCGAGCAAGGAATGCCTCGATCTCGGCCACTATATTATTCAGGCGGTCGAACGTCTTGACCTCAGTGCCGATCATCCTTTCCAGGATTTCTTTCTTTAGATTTTGTTTGCAGATCTGCACTGCGTCCTCCTGATGCGGGGGGCACCTGCACCTCATACTGAGATTCCTCCATCTTTTGATGTAGTCGAGAGCTGACTCATCATTCTTCTGCCTTGTGGCATAGAGCTCTGCCACAGTGACCTCCCGTTCAGCAACGTAGAATCTTTCTTTGAACTTTTTCTGCATGTCAGGCCAATCAGCAATAGACCCAGGCGGCAGAATGGAGTACCACTCAAAGGCAAGCCCAGTGAGTGTGGAGCCGAAAAATTTTAGGAGGTAGGCCTCATCAACAGCCAGATCTCCCATGACGTTCACATAATAGGCAATGTGCTCCCTAGGAGACCCTTGCCCATTAAACTTTTTGAACTTCGGTGGCTTGGTGACGCCAACCGACAGCTTCTTTGCGGCATGATGAGCCGGATAGGGCACCCGGTAGACGTCGAATGGCTTCCGATCCCCGTCGCCTCTCTCTGCTAGCTTCATGTCTATCATTTGTTCAAGCATCAACCGGCTGACTGTTGTTGGGTCAACCAAACTTGGATAGAAATGGGTGGGCTGCGCACTCGGGGTAGTCAGCACAGTCGCCTGGGGGGCCATGGGGGACCCTTGAGAAGGCGGGGCTTGCAGCGGGGCCGGTGCCGTGTACTGTGCTAGTTGCGGGGGCATGCCCCCAGGGAGGCCAGGAGTTGCTGGGGAGGTCTCAGCTTGCAGAGTTGCTTCTGAAGATTGCCTATTGCCCGCGCGCGCTTCTAGGAGAACCTCGATCTGTCTGGATGCCGAGGGTTGTACGTCCCGCTCATTTAGTTGCATCTTCAGCAACTCAATCTCTTGCTGGAATCGTTGCATCATGTACAACATTGCTGGGTCAGTTGTGGGGAGGCTGGGCATGCCCCCTGTCTCTTCGACTGGGGCGTCCTCGGACGATGAGGAGGGCCCACCGCTCGTGTCGCCGGCGGTGACCACATTGGCCGTGAGAGCCGCAGGAGGTTCTTCGTGCGAGGTTTCTTCGGCGCCTGTCTGTGCCGCTGCGCCCGCCGCTCTTCCCCTTCTAGTGAGAGGCCCCGGTCTGGTGGCGAGTCTAGCCACTTCTTCAGGGTCGGTGGGTAGGGCCCCATACCGACCAAAAACTCCTGCCATATTGCAGGTGAAGATTCCCCAGCTTCTATTTCTCTTCATCGTCCTCCTGGATGACCTCCCTGGGAACACCAACCTGTCGAAGATCGATCATCGGGGCGGCTCTTCCTCCCGAAAAGGGGACTGGCGCAGCTCCTTCGACCGATTCCTCGACTCTGCACTGGGTGCAGGTCGGGCTTCTTCTTCTTGGAAAGCAGAGGCCACTGCCCCCAGCAGTCGCTGGTGACCCAAAGGAGAACTACCTGGGCCCCGGAGGTAGTTTCCCACGGCCTGCTCGATCCCTTCCCACTCCTGCTCGGGGAGGGCAGCCAGTGGTTGTGTGCCGATGGCAGTGACAGGAGGGGAGTAAACCCTGGGTGCCGGGCGGGCAGCATTATGTCGGCGCCCACGGCGATGGCGGCGGGCATTCTCGGGCGGTACCGACATAATAGGTGCTGGTTGGTAAGTCGGGGTCGTCACCTCGACCCTCTCATCTTTTCGGGCCCTCCTCGGGCCGAAAGTGCTAGGTCCCGTCTGGGCAGGTGCAGTGGGCTGGGCCTCCTTGAAGACCCAGACTTGTTTCAATTTGGCCGGCCTGTGAGCCGGTGCAGTCTTCGGTGCCGCGGCCGGAACAGCGGGCGTCACCTTCTCTTTTAGCCTCTCCAGCCCTTGGAAGGAGTTACGGACTGGGATGGTTGGGACGATAAGGTCCGGTATCACCTGGGACCTCTGCCCATCGAGGTGGACCTGGATGGTCCCGACGGCCATGGATTTCCCGGAGCTGGATATGCGGCGCCCTGAGACCACGCCGATGTTGTTCCTTCGGCGCCTCCTCCGGCAAGATGCCGATCCTTGGTGAGACGTGTTGGTTTATGCCAGCGTCTCCTTGGATTTGGTGTGTACCACGTGGGGTATGGGACCCACGTGGGACCATCGGTGCTTGGCAGCCTAACCCGCCGCATGGATTATGGGGTCCATGTGCGAAGCCCCTCATGTCCGCCCACAGCATGATAGTGTGGGGCTCTGCGCTACCATAAGGAAATACGGTCTAACCTTCGCTACCAGCTCGAGCTTTTAGCGCAATGGTAGGGGCTTGATCCTGTAAACTGGTATCAGAGCGAGGTCGTGGGTTCAAATCCCAGGTGCCGCTGGGGGGGAGATTGTTGGTTTATGCCAGCGTCTCCTTGGATTTGGTGTGTACCACGTGGGGTATGGGACCCACGTGGGACCATCGGTGCTTGGCAGCCTAACCCACCGCATGGATTATGGGGTCCATGTGCGAAGCCCCTCATGTCCGCCCACAGCACGATAGTGTGGGGCTCTGCGCTTCCATAAGGAAATACGGTCTAACCTTCGCTACCAGCTCAAGCTTTTAGCGCAATGGTAGGGGCTTGATCCTGTAAACTAATTGTTGTGCCCATGTGGTTTTGGTTTTGATGATGGTTTTAATGATGGTTTTGATGATTGGTTTTTGATGTGAGTTAATCACTGTGAGTCATCCTGCTGTGTGAGTCATCATGTTGTTATTCAGTCTATCAAATGTTCAGTCATCTTGCTGCTCAGTTTAGTTTAACATTTTTGATGTTCAGTCGTGTTAACTGATGCATAAAGCATTCATTGCTACACTCTGCTTAGTTAGTATGAACAGTAGTGGGTCGACCCACTCTTGCTGATGCGTCGACTCATCAGAACACAGATTGTCTCGTTTGTCTAACTTCAAGTCTACACATCATCAGTTGAACGTAAAGTGTATACGTTGCAGCGTCAACTCATTGGGCTGCAGCGTCAACTCAGCAAGTATGCACATCGCCTTCAGGCCTTCAAGTCTATACACTCTATACTCATTCAAGTCTGTACACTGGTTTTCATGCATGTTAAACTCCAAGTCTATACAGCCTGCCTCTTCTACTCAGTGTACATACTTATTCAGTTGCTGTTTCATAGTCCATACAATGGCTGTTGAACTGTGAAGCCTATACATTCTCTGATCATTCATCTTCATGTCTATACAACGCTAAGTCAATACATTGAACTGTTCTTCAAAGTCTGCACAATGGTCTTCACACCTGAAGTCTGTACATCCACAGTTAAACTTGAAGTCTATACAATGGTCTTCACACTTGAAGTCTATACATTCGATGTGCAGAGTTGATGTCTATACATTTGCCTCCATGATTCTAAGTCTATACATTCGCTGCAGAGATCTCTGTCAAGTCTATACATTGGTCCGTCTCTTGCAGTGTCTCATCTGGTCAAAGTCAACACATCACTTGAAGGCTTCTGCATCAAGTCTATACATCGACTGTCTTGCTTTAGCTTAAGTCTGTACCGAATCAGCGTCTCGTTGACCGTCTCTTGTTGTGTCCTCATGTTATTTCTGTGTTTGTGTCTTCGTGTTGTTTTTATGTCTTCATGTTGCTTCTTTCTATCTTCGTCCAGGTTTCCTCTGATCGCGTGTTTTACTACCGTTTTACTCCGTGTTATTTCCTTCTCACCTCGTGCTGTTCTCATCTGATTTCGTGTCGTTCCCTTTGTAGTGTTAGCTTTGTTACTATGGTACCTCGTGTCGTTCTCTATTTACCTCGTGCTGTTCTCATCTGACCTCGTGTCGTTCTCTTTGTAGTGTTAGCTTTGTTACTGTGGTACCTCGTGTCGTTCTCTCTTTATCTCGTGCTGTAGTCATCTTATGTACCTCGTGTCGTTCTCAGTATAGTGCACCTTTTGTTGTTCCTACACACCTCGTGCAGCTTTAGCTTGAGTGTCAACCGACTTATTTCAGGTATATATATATATATATAGAGAACCCTGAGTATTAATGGTTTTAATCTCTTTGCAGGAGAAGAAGAAAAACAAAAAGAAGAAGGTGGTCCGAGGAAGAATATTCCCCAGTGACTGGGCAGCACGTGATCCGAAGCTGGAAGGGCAGACATGATTGTGACACGTGTGCTGAAGCTGGCTGAGAGACTGACACGTGGCCACAAGCTCTGAGCGGGAAATGTGGAAGCCACACGCGCCCAGTGCTGCCCTCCTGCTAGCTGCTGCTTATAAAAGGAAGCCTTCATCCAACAGATGAAGACTGATCGAAGAAGAAGCCTGAAGAGCAGAAAGCCCTTCGATCCAGAAAAAGAAAAGAGGAAGAAAAAGAGATCGAGAGAGTGAAAGAGCAGAAGAAGAAAATAGCTGCAGTAGAAAGCAGAAGAAGAAGAGAAGAGAAGAGACAGAGAGAGCCTGCGAAAGAAGAAGAAAAGAAAGAGAAGAAGAGCAGAAGGAGAAGAAGAGAAATAGAGAGTTAGAGAGCTCGTGAGGGTAAAGAGAAAAAGAAAGTGAGAGAGAAGAGAAGAGGAAGAGAAGCTTACCTGAAGATCTGTCTACTGGACCGTGGATCAAATCCAGGCCAGTCAGCTCCATGTGAGCCACATCTGTGTTATCTTTCTTTACAGCTTTCTGATCGCTGTGTATTTTTCCTTTCTTATTTTTCCTTTTTCATTTGGTTAGCTTTGTACTTCTGATCCTCTGGATTGAGGTCGGGTCCCTCCTGGTCTGGAGGAAGAGAGGTCTGCGACCTCTAGTTTGCAAGTGGCTGGAAGTCACTTGTGTGTTCCCTCCGGTTTGGAGGAAGGGAGATCTGATCTCCGGTTCTGGGCTTGTGGGTTGCAAGTCCAGGTGTCCCTCCTGGTCTGGAGGAAGAGAGGTCTTCGACCTCTGGTTTGCTGGTGACTAGGAGTCACTGGTGTGTTCCCTCCGGTTTGGAGGAAGAGAGACTGTGCGTCTCTAGTTTCCAAGTGGTTGGGAGTCACTTGGGGTGTCCCTCCGGTTGGGAGGAAGAGGGGAGGTTGTTCCCCTGGTCAAGCTGTGTGGCAGCACCTATTGCAGACTGAGTCTGCGGTTTCTAGCGTGAGCTAGTGGAAGCCACACTCGGGTTGAGTGTGGGGTGGATGTAGGTCTGCTGGACCGAATCACCTAAAAACCCCTTGTGCACTGTGGTTTGACTTGTCTATTTGTGCTTCCGCTAGGTGATTGCATAGGGGCGCTCCATGTGTTTGGCTTCTGGTTGAGCAGAAGAGTTTATTAGTTTTCAGATTGACTAAATCTATCTTGTTAGCACTCCAGTGATCTCACTGTGTGTTTGGTTAGTTCCATAACTGCCATTTAGCCTTCAAGTTTGTTTAGGTTGCGAACTAGCATTTTTAGTGAGCGAAATTTTAACTGGGCGAAAGGTTTTTTAAAAGTCATATTCATTCACCCCCCTCCTCGAATACTGCATCGAACCCAACACTTGGTATCAGAGTCGGTGTCTGCATACAAGGTCCAGCGACCTGCAGATTCGATCTTGCAGTCTTAGGTGCTAATTTGTTTTTAGTGCATCAATATTCCTGTTGCATTAATCTGTTGTGTTCTCATGGCTCATCCACCGATCTTCAGTGGTACGCATTTTAATGCATGGTTCGCTAGTCTGAAGAATTATGTTAAATCTGTGAATCCAGACCTGTGGAAAGTAATTTCACATGGTCCTCATGAACTACCAAAGAAAAAGTCCAAATGGACTGACAGTCAAAAATCACTGCATGAAGAAAATCAGATAGCTATAAATCTGATGAAGGCAGTTACTGATAGAGCCTTTCACTCATGCTTCGTTGATTGCAGTTCTGCTAAAGACATTCTGGATACACTGAAGCGAACTCAGGAGATAGATGTGGATAACTGCATGATGGCCAACAAAAGAAATCAAAGTGGCAGCGATCAAGGTAGCAATCAAACTGAAGAAGATGATGATGATGAGGTAAATCTCTTCGAGAATTTTTCTCTAGAAGATTGGGAGAATGCATATGCTGAATTATTTGAATCTCATGAACAGTTAAGAAAACAATACAAAAAATTGAAGAAGAATAGTAGGTCAGACAGTTTCAATTCTCCATGTGAAAACTGTGTTGAACTAAAAAATGTTCATGATACTTGTATGTCTGATATTCAAATGCTAAAGAAACAAATTTCATTGCTGAAAATTGAGAATCAAGATCATGTAAAAGAAAACTCTGAACTTGAGAAGAAGCTTAGCGAAACTTGTCATGAGTCTGTTCAGAGTAAGGATTTGCTGAAAGAAGTTGAATATGTTAAATCTGATCTAAATAAGCTGAAAAGTGAGAATGATTCTCTCAAAAATTTCTCCAAAGAAAATGAAGAAAGTTTAGAGAAACTTAAAAAGGAGAACACATTGCTGATTGAAAAATTGAATGCCATAAAATCTGTAAACTTACAATTATAGAAAGATCTTTAAAAACAGTAAAAAGATATGAAGGAAATTGAAAATGGAAGGAAGTATGAAGTCAATTCAGAAGATCAGCTTCTAATAAATGAATTGGTTCAGAATGACAAACTTAAGGAACAAAATGAGAAATTGAAAATGCTGAACTCCACTATGTCTGAGAGACTTCTAGCTTTGGAAAGAGGAAAAAGTATTTGTGTTGAAGATTCTGATAAACTGAGCAATCTGGAACATGAAGTTGAAAAATACAAAACTGCTAACAATGTGTTAACTGAATGTGTGAATTGCAGTGAGCAAGAGATTGCCAGTTATGAGTTACAAATCACCTCTTTAGAAAAAGAAATCCAAGACTTAAAGAACTCTCTGTCAAAGTTTGTAAGTGGACAAGAAAATCTGGACAGGTTGTTAGGAGTTAAGGTCAATACTCAAAGGGAAGGGTTAGGCTACAACAATGTCAATAAAAAGGCTTTCAAAAACAAGCTAATGATATCTTTTATCAAAGCATCAGATGTAGCCACCACCTCAGAAAATAAACAACCAAATGTTCAGAAGAATCAGAAACAAACTGAAAAGTTGAAAAAGGTTGATGGATCCAAGCTGAAAACTATTTTCATTAAAACTTCTGAACAGGAAAAGCCTTCTACTTCATCTCCAATTCTGTACAAGGCTAAGAAAACAGGAAAATAGGATAAAAATCAGAAAAGGACTGTAAATCAGAAAATAAATGAAAAGGGTTCATCAGTGTTTGCTGATCACAGTCCTCACACACACTCACATGCATCTAAAAAGAAAATGTCATGCCACTACTGTCATAGATTTAGACATTTAATGCATGAGTGTGAATTAAACGAACTGGATGATTTAAATGCTGAAATGATGAATGCTAGGAAATATCATGATAGAAAACCTGCTGTTCATTCAAAGAAAAGTGAATGCTCTCATTGTGGTAGATTAGGCCACATCTTTGCTCAATGTTGGTTTGCTAATGGAAAGAAAAAATCACTCTCACATCATGCTAAATCTTATGCTAACCAACATGCTTTTAATATAAACAAAACTGCTTCTCTGAACCAGCATGTCAAATGTTTTAATTGTAACAAGCTTGGGCACAAGGCCACTGAATGTTGGGCAAGCTCTTTTAGAAGGAAGTTCCCTTTCTGCTCCCATTGTGGGAAGCATGGCCATGCAGTCAAGGACTGTTGGCATGTCCAGGGTAGAAATAGAAATTTCAAAGAATTTGATAGGAACAAACTTATTTTTAAAAGAATTCCTGTTTGCTCAAATTGCAGAAGACCAGGCCACCAAGTTGCTGCTTGCAGGGTAGCTGGTCATGAAAAGAAAAAAATTCATAATAATAACAGAAACCCTCATGCTCACTCTTATAATGCTCAAGCTCATGCTAGTATACATAAGAGGAACATGAAACCTGCTAGTTCATGCCACTATTGTGGGCTATCTGGGCATTCAATGCATAACAGTTTTATCATGAACTCTGATGACTATTTGGCACAGAAAAAGATGCAGGCAGTCCCAAAAGGGGCTAATTACTATGCAAGACCCAAGACCACTTGGGTTCCTGCTAGTGGAAAATAGGAAGGTGCCTAGCAGGTGTGCCTTGGATGGAATAAAGGGGTAATGATCCAAGGCACTCAAGAATGAAAAACCCCATTCTCACATTTTTCAGGTAATCTCTCTGTATTTCCCATTTTGAAATTCATTGCATATCTGATTTGATGTATTCCTGCATATCTGCCATTGGTAGTTGTTTGACAATTGTTGAAATGCATAAATTCTGAAAAAAAATGCATTCTGAATAATCTGAATTGCTTATATATGTGGCTTGAAATTTGTCTATTGCACATTTCATTGAAAATCTGTCCATTGCATCCTGAAAAATCTGATAAGCTGAAATTGATCCATGCATGCTGCTCATGTTAAAAAATCTGATAGGACAGTCTGATTGTGCACAAGTCACAATATCATTTGGTTTCATATGCTCAGTTTTCAGTGCAAACATTGCATGTTTTCAGGGGGAGTTAATTGCATGTCTTTGCATGGCATTCAGTGTTGAGTATTTGCATACATAAAGTGCATTGCATTTCCTTAGATTGAAAATGCCAAAAAGATTGTCTAAATGCATGTTGTCAGGGGGAGTCAATGTATTGCATGCAAGTGGTCAAGTGCATACATCTCTGTCAGAATTCACTGCATGTTATCCTTGGAAATCCTGAAACTTGCCAGACCTCCTGATATATTGCTTGTTGTGCATAACCTTTTCCTCATTATTTTTAAGTGACAAATCTTGATCATATTCGGAAATCACTGAGCTTCAAAATCTCTCCTAACTATTGGTATCATTTGCCTTCAGATTTCTATCAATCTTTCATGAAGATTTCAATGGGACTATCTCGATCATAAATCTGAAAATTCTTGAACTAGAAATCTTCTATTATACATTTTTATGAATGACTGAAATAACTCATGTGGTTTAAGTTTAATGTATTCAATGAGTTTGGCTTTTAAATCTCCTAAAAATATCTGAAGCATGTTTAATAAACCTTAACCATCTGTTTCATGCTGTGTCTTGTAAAATCTTCTAAAATCTGCATTATTAAATTCATGGCTTTATTTGGTTAAGTACATGAAATTGTTATTGTTTTGAAGCAAATGAATTTGTCTGAATTGTCTAAAGGGTAATTGTTATCAGAGCAATGACTTTGGTCAATAAGAAACCATGTCCAAAGGACTGTGTCATGAGGTGCCTTAGTTAACTCTGCATAAAATTCATTAAAAATCAGGCAGAGCAATGGCATGCACACTGAGAAATACAGCTCACTCATCAAGAAATGATTTACAGTGTGTCATGATGTGTAAATGCTATCTCTGTTCATATAAAGCATGACAGTTAGTCACACTAAGTGCTTAGAGATATTGGCCTCTGATCAAGGTATATCCTCTAGTTACAAGGTGTGCACTGAATTAGAGTGCTCGTAAAATTTGTAGCATGAAAAATTGTTGAACAAATCTCAATATCTGAATATTGATGCTAAAATCAAATTGCTACAACCCTAGACAAAATCATATGACTTCAAAATTGCTTGATTTCAATACTGATGCATGTAATTCCGAAAGAAGTCAATAAAGTTGATTGTGTAAGAGAAAGGAAGATTTATCAAGATAAATATGAGGGTTTGGTTCATTTTTATTAAACCATGGTGTTAGATATCAATATAGAATTTTATTGAAAAACTCTGCATACATCATGTTTAAACCATGCTGATCAATAAAATTCATTCATAAGCCCTTATAATGGAAGACTTTGAAATATTCTGATTTGGATTTATGAGAATGACAATTCCTTGAAAATCTGACTGAAATTCTTGTAGTTGAAGCTTCTTTATAAATCTGCTAATTGAACCTCTTCTGCTAATTGACCTGAACTTCTCCTTGTTTGCCCATGTGGTCTCCTTCTCATTCATTTCATAAGGTTCCATTTATTGAGGGGGAGCCTCCTTGTCATATGCATCATGCTGCATAAAAGGAGAAGAATTGTGTCCTTGCATTCATATTTCTGGTATCTGCATCTACATTCATACCCCTTCCCATGGTTTATTTTGATTATACCAAAGGGGGAGATTGTTTGCCTAAGAGGGAGAATATCATTTAACCAGTGCATGCAGGTTCCTTTTGATCATCTCTAACTCATGCTTTTGTTGACACTCTTAAAGGGGGAGAATCATGTTCTTGCAAGGGGGAGAAATTGACTGAATTTTTATACATGCTTTAATTTCTCAAACTATTTTCTTTTTGATGAAGTCAAAGGGGGAGAATAGTTTGAGTCATCAAACTGACTCACTGTGTAGTGTTGCCATCATCAAAAAGGGGGAGATTGTTGTTCCCATGTGATTTTGGTTTTGATGATGGTTTTGATGATTGGTTTTTGATGTGAGTTAATCACTGTGAGTCATCCTGCTGTGTGAGTCATCATGCTGTTATTCAGTCTATCAAATGTTCAGTCATCTTGCTGCTCAGTTTAGTTTAACATTTTTGATGTTCAGTCGTGTTAACTGATGCATAAAGCATTCATTGCTACACTCTGCTTAGTTAGTATGAACAGTAGTGGGTCGACCCACTCTTGCTGATGCGTCAACTCATCAGAACACAGATTGTCTCGTTTGTCTAACTTCAAGTCTACACATCATCAGTTGAACGTAAAGTGTATACGTTGCAGCGTCAACTCATTGGGCTACAGCGTCAACTCAGCAAGTATGCACATCGCCTTCATGCCTTCAAGTCTATACACTCTATACTCATTCAAGTCTGTACACTGGTTTTCATGCATGTTAAACTCCAAGTCTATACAGCCTGCCTCTTCTACTCAGTGTACATACTTATTCAGTTGCTGTTTCATAGTCCATACAATGGCTGTTGAACTGTGAAGCCTATACATTGTCTGATCATTCATCTTCATGTCTATACAACGCTAAGTCAATACATTGAACTGTTCTTCAAAGTCTGCACAATGGTCTTCACACCTGAAGTCTGTACATCCACAGTTAAACTTGAAGTCTATACAATGGTCTTCACACTTGAAGTCTATACATTCGATGTGCAGAGTTGATGTCTATACATTTGCCTCCATGATTCTAAGTCTATACATTCGCTGCAGAGATCTCTGTCAAGTCTATACATTGGTCCGTCTCTTGCAGTGTCTCATCTGGTCAAAGTCAACACATCACTTGAAGGCTTCTGCATCGTGTCTATACATCGACTGTCTTGCTTTAGCTTAAGTCTGTACCGAGTCAGCGTCTCGTTGACCGTCTCTTGTTGTGTCCTCATGTTATTTCTGTGTTTGTGTCTTCGTGTTGTTTTTATGTCTTCGTGTTGCTTCTTTCTATCTTCGTCCAGGTTTCCTCTGATCGCGTGTTTTACTACCGTTTTACTCCGTGTTATTTCCTTCTCACCTCGTGCTGTTCTCATCTGACTTCGTGTCATTCCCTTTATAGTGTTAGCTTTGTTACTGTGGTACCTCGTGTCGTTCTCTATTTACCTCGTGCTGTTCTCATCTGACCTCGTGTCGTTCTCTTTGTAGTGTTAGCTTTGTTACTGTGGTACCTCGTGTCGTTCTCTCTTTATCTCGTGCTGTAGTCATCTTATGTACCTCGTGTCGTTCTCAGTATAGTGCACCTTTTGTTGTTCTTACACACCTCGTGCAGCTTTAGCTTGAGTGTCAACCGACTTATTTCAGGTATATATATATGAAGGGGCGAAATCTCGCGCTTGTATCCTGAGCGGGCTGTGGATCACCTGAAGATGAACTACAAGACAGGGAAACGTATCAGAGGGCCCAAGGGGCTTCCCTGGGGTAAAACCCTCCGATGGCTAAGTCAGTAGAGCTATGGTGGAAGCAATAATGGGGAGGAGAAAAGCTAGCGTGCGAGATTCCTCTCCACCAGAGGGTGAAGCGGATTGCTCAGGAGTTTGGGTCTATGAGTACCTGGATGGCTCTCTTCTTCCGTCGGAGGGTAGCCCTAGTTTAAATAGTGTGCCGCCTTCAGGAGTCCAGCAAGCTGAGGGGTCTCCGGCGGGAGTTACGTCCTTGACGTGGGCTTTCATGGCCTTATCGTGGGGACGTTATCGCCTTGAAGTCCGGCGGTTTCTTGACTCTCCTATCCGTTGGGGACTCTTGAACGGATGATATTTGGTCTGGCCGAGCTCCTGAAACGCCTGCCCTGTCCGGGTGATGAGCATAGCTCGGTGGAAGAGGGGTCGGATAGGTCGGCTAATGCCTGTCTCTCCCGGGTGGGGAAACGGCTTGGGCCGGACCTTCCTTATGACCTGACCATCACTCGGGCCCTCCGAGCCTAGAGGCCGCCGGGGAGAGTTGGTTCCTCGAGTGTTTGCTTATTGGGCTTTTCTTCCCTGAGTGGGCCCTGTGGGCTGTCACCCGGGTGGGCTTGCCTCGTTGGACCCTGTTAGGTCTGTTGAATCCCTATGGTTTTGATGATGGTTTTGATGATGTCTCACACTATAAATCAATCCTCTATGTTTAGATTAATGTTGTTCCATCATGTGAGTAAGTACAGTTTATTTGGTTGTCAGATAAGCATGCTATTATATTTTTATCTACACTTTGCTTAGCTGGTTTCGACAGCAGTGGGTCGACCCAACCTTGCTGATGCGTCGACTCATCTGTTCTTTGGGATAACTCCTTCAAGTCTGTAGATCGGGCACTTTCTAACTGAAGTCTACACACTGGCATTAGAATTCCAAGTCTGTACACTGCCCAACCAACTAAGTCTGCACTTTGCAAAAACCAGTTCAGCTCAACCCTATACATCCTTTCAATCCTCAACTCTATACATTGGAGTGTCAAGCTTAATGTCTATACATCGTCTCGTGTTTGCAAAGTCTGAACAGCGTCCGTTGTCAAGACTCCTTGAAGTCTGTACATCGGACTGCTTCTTTTGAAGTCTACACCTTGGCTCGTACTCTTCTGCAAAGTATGTTCATTAGACTGTGGTGAAGTCTATACATTTGGCTCCTTGGGCAAAGTCTATACATCGCATAGTCTGCACATTGCCTTCAGCCCAAGTGCTCAAAGCCAAGTCTATACAACGCCAACCCAACACATTGAACAGCTCTCCAAGTCTATACACTAGACTTCATTTCTCTAAAGTCTATTCATTGTTGTTTGAATTGCAAGTCCATACACTGGAAACTCCTCATTTGATTGAGTCTGTACATTGAGCTCAACGTTAACACTAAGTCTATACACTTCTCTCTTGTTGCTGAAGGGAGCAGGGTCGACGCCTGAAGCTTAAAGCGTCCACGCATCAGTGGACGAAGCTTTCACGTCATCTTCTATTGCGTCAACGCCACAAGCAAGCAGCGTCGACGCAACAGTTAAAGAAACAGAGACTCTTACAATCGATGAAGCCTTCACGAAATCTTCCACTGCGTCAATGCCATCAACAAGTAGCGTCGACGCAGCAGCTTAAGAGATGCCAGTATAGAAAGGTACACGTTCGTGCGTCAACGCCACCAACTGGCAGCGTCGACGCAGCAGTCCAAGAAAGGGATGACTTATCTCTGGATGCCTTCAATACGTCAACGCAATATGCTGATAACGTCGACGCAGCTCGCCTATCTGTTGAAGACTTGAACACTGGACTGTCGATACCGTTGCGTCAACGCAATAGGCTGATGGAGTCGACGCAGCGGTTAAGAAGTTTGAAGATTTCTGATGACTGCGTCAACTCTTTGGAGCAAGTGAGTTGACGCCATCCACCTCCAGTTGCTGAGCGTACTGGTGCTGGGCACGTGATCCGAGGATAAGGAAAATGCCTAGATGAGGACACGTGGACTGACAGCCTGCTGGATGCTACCACGTAGTCCGAACTCTTAGGGCGGGAACTGTGGAAGCCACACGCGCCCTGCTGCTGCTCCAGGTATAAAATGGAGCCTTCGTCTTAAGATGAAGGTAGATCGAAGAAGAAGCCTGGAGAGTATATACGTCCTTCGATCCAGAAAAGGAAAGAAAAGTGCAGAGAGAAAGAAAGAGAAAGGAAAAGAGCAGAGAGTTCAATATCTGAGAGGAGTTTGGTCGAGAGAGAGAGAGAGAGTGTGTGCTGATTGATGAATTGCTTCATTTGAAGCTACATTTGTATTGGGTTTCAGAACCGATTCCTTCTCATTATTTTTCGTTTTCCACTTTGCTTTCGTTTATTTTTCGTCCTTCTATTCTGATCTGAATTGTTGTCCCTCCGGTGTGTGGAGGAAGGGAGTATTACTCCAGTTTCCCTCTATGTTGTAGAGGAAGAGAGATCGGTGATCTCTGGTGGTGTTAGTGACTAGCTGTCATTAACAGTTTCCCTCCGGTGTGTGGAGGAAGGGAGAGGATTCTCCGGTTGTGTTCTAGCTGGGAGCTAGAACAGGTTTCAGGTTCTGTGGGTTGCAGAACTTGATTGAGGGATTTGTTTCCCTTGGTGTTCAAGCTGTGTGGCAGCACGTTGTTCGCAGACTGAGTCTGCATTGATCTAGCATCGTCTAGTGGAATCCTCACTCTAGTTGGAGTGAGGGGTGGATGTAGATTGCGGACTGCAATCGAACCACCTAAAAAATCAAGTGCCTCCTCTGTGGTTTGCTATTGTTCTCTACGCTCTTCATCTGCTCGGCTCTTTGCTTCCATGTGATTCGCTCTTCATTCTCATTTACATCCTTCTGTGTACGGTTTAAGGAGGTGCGTTAGCAGTAGAAAATATATTCCGCTTAAGTTTCTACAAATTGGGAGTGATCTATTCATCCCCCCTTCTATATCACTCTTGCTGCGCTAACACTGGGTATCAGAGCAGGTTTACGCCATGTGGACGAACGGTCAAGGAAATGGTGGTGGTCCTAGAACCTTCATGGCTGAAGGTCAATCCATTAGTCGCCCTCCTTATTTCGATGGTAGTAACTATCTGTTTTGGAAGAACAGGATGGAAGTGTTCATCAGAGCTCAGAGTCATAAATTGTGGAGAGTAATCACGGTGGGGCCATATGAGCTGCCACCAAACGAGGATGCTTGGACAGATGATCATGTGAAGCTCTCGTCACTCAACTGGACGGCGCTGAACATAATCCAGTGTGCTGTTCATCCAGAGGAATATGCTCGTATATCTGCATACAGAACTACCAAGCGAATGTGGGATGAGCTGCAATTGATCTATGAAGGTACAGCTCAAGTGAAAGCCTCGAAGGTAAACCTCTACACTTCTAAGTATGAAATGTTTAAGATGAATGCAGATGAGAATATAATCGAAATGTATGCCAGATTATCCTTGATCACTAACACTCTTAAAGGGCTAGGGAAGGATCTTGCTGAGGCAGATATAGTCAGGAAAATCCTTAGATCTTTATCCCCGACATGGCACACTAAGGCCATTGTGATTGAGGAGTCAAAAGATTTGACTGTCTTAACTGTGAATGAACTCATAGGATCTCTGATGACCTATGAGATGAATTTCCAAGGAGGTGGAGAAGGAAGTGAGAGGAAGGGTAAAAATGTAGCTCTAAGAGCTTCCCGCAACAAGGGTAGTAACAGTGGGAGCAGCAGCAGTAGCCCCGAGTCTGAGTCCGAGCTTGAAGGTTTATCAAATCTCGATCAGGAGGAGCAGGCAATGCTCACTAGACAGTTCAGAAAATTTTTGAAGAAAAAGGGAAAGACCTTTAGGAAGAAGAAGCCACAACCCTTTAACAAGAATGCTGAATTTACCAGTTACAGGGATAGAAATCCTAAGAAATTGACTTGTTTTAATTGTAACAAACAGGGACACATGAGAGGCGAATGTCCAGACCTCCAGAAGAAGGGTCCCTATCTTCAGAAGAAAAACATAAAGGTGCAGAAGAAGAAGAAGCCACAGGCGATGGTCTGCACATGGAGCGAGGAAGAAGAAGATCCCGAAGATGCTTCCTCAGAAGAATATGAAGATGGAATTTGCCTTATGGCAAACAGTGAAGAGGAGGTAATAAACGTTTTTGAAAATTTCTCAATTGATGACTGGGAGGATGCTTATGGTGATTTGTTAGATAAATTTAATTCTCTTAGCAAAGAGCACAGAGTTCTGAAAAGAAAATTTAACACAAATATTGAAGAACAAACTCTGGTCTGTGAGGAAAATGAAAAGTTAAAAGAACAACTAGAAGAAATGACCTCACTAAGGAAAGAGAATGATAAGCTTAAGGGAGAAATTCAAGAAAGTCAAAAACAGCTCAATGAATTCAAAACTAAAATTGAAGAAAGCATGAATGAAATTAGAGTGAATTCAGATAAATATGAAGCTATGAAGAAAGTAAATGCTGAACTTCTAAACAATTCTGAGTCTCTTCAAAAGGAGCTGGAAGACAAACAGAAAATCTTAGAAAAGTTTGTCCAAGGAAAGACTAGCCTATATGCTATACTAGGGACTAGGGTCAATTTCAATAAGGAAGGTCTAGGCTATGACCCAACCAACAAGAGACCCTTGCAATTCAAGACCATCACCTTCTGTCCAGAGAAGGGAAAAGAAAAGTTGGACACACCATCCAGCTCAAACAGCTCTAAAGAAACTCAAAGTCCTAAAGAAAACACAAAAATCAGTACTGGACAACCATTTAAGATTGGAATGAACTTTATGAAGAATAACATTAAGTCCATTCACCAGAACACAAATGGTAGCTGGACCAAGAAAACAAATCAGAATAAGAGCTGGAATTATAACAATCAGATGGGTCTAAACAAGACCTACTGGAGGAATAACTTTCATGGTCAAAGATATGCCAATCAACAAGCCTACAGGAAATTTCCTAGGAATAGGAAGACCAATGAAAGGAATAGAACTCACTTCTCCAGTTCAGCTTGATTGAACTTAAATAAACCAGAAAGGAAGGTGCCAGAGAAAACCATGCTGAAACAAATCTGGATACCTAAACACTTGATCAGAGATTTAAACAATGTCCTTGGACCCAACTCATCTTGGGTTCCAAATCACTCTGCTTGATATACTTGTGTTGGTCGGCCTGGCAGCTGAAGATAACAAGTGGTACCTCGACAGTGGTTGCTCCAGGCATATGACAGGAGACCGATCCAAGTTCAGCAAGATAGAGATGAAGCCAGGAGGTCTGGTCAAGTTTGGAGGAAAGAACAAAGGTAAAATAATTGGAGTTGGCACAGTAGGTAAGTCTTCCACAAATTCCATTGAAAAAGTATTACTTGTGGAAGGGCTACAACACAACCTGATTAACATTAGCCAATTATGTGACAGGGGTCAAAGGGTTGTATTTGATGATAGCTCATGTAAAATCCTTGAAACAAACTCTGACATGGTTAAATTTGTAGCCAACAGGATTAATAATGTCTACATTGTAGACTTAGATGAGAAATCTGAATCCACTATTTGCTTATCTGCCAATTCTGAAAATGATGCCTTTGAATGGCATAGACGTCTAGGTCATGCTAGCTTTTCAACTTTAAATAAATTGGTCAAGCATGATTTAGTTAGAGGCATGCCTAGAATTAAATTCAACTCTATATCAAAAGCATGTGATGCCTGTGCTCTAGGCAAACAGACCAGAAATTCTTTCAAATTAAGATCTGAGCCATTGTCTTCTAGACCAATGGAACTCCTTCATATGGATCTTTTCGGTCCAACTAGAACTTAGAGTCTTAATGGAAACAGGTTTGGCTATGTCATCATAGATGACTTCTCCAGATATTCATGGATATTTTTCTTAGCAAATAAGAGTGATGCATTTCAAAAGTTTAATCTGTTTTTCAATAAGGTCAAACAAGAAGGGAAGTACAAGGTTAGTTCTATTCAATCTGACCATGGAGGTGAGTTTGAAAACTCCATGTTTACTGATCTTTGTGACAAAGAAGGACTAACTCACAGGTTTTCCTCTCCCAGGACACCTGAACAGAATGGGATCGTGGAGAGAAGAAATAGAACAGTGGTGGAGATGGCCCGAACCATGTTGATTGAAAGCAAATTACCTAGAAGGTTTTGGGCCGAAGCGGCCAATACAGCAACCTACATAATCAACAGGGCCATGGTAAGACCCATACACAAGAAAACACCCTATGAGCTTCTAAAAGGTAAGAAACCAAACTTGTTTCATTTCAGAATTTTTGGAGCAAAATGTTTTATTCATAACAATGATAAGAAAGATTTAGACAAGTTTGAAGCCAAGAGTTCACCTGGAATATTCTTGGGTTACTCTGAAGTGTCAAGGGCATATAGGATATTTAACGTATCAGATCAGAAAGTGGAAGAATCTCCACACATTCTTTTTAGTGAAAAGAAAGATGTTTCTAATGTTGAAAATCTTGACAGGGACTCCAATCATGGTGGAGATTTTCTAGAAAACCAACAAGAAGAAGAGAAGACTCAGCAGAATGGAGAAACAAATTCCCCAAATCAGGAAGGTCCAAGAGAAACAGGTGAGTCTTCAATAAATATTAGATTCCTTAAAGACCATCCTTTAGATAATGTCATAGGCAACCCTGAAGAACCTCTTCGGACTAGGTCTCATTTTAGAAATGTGAATAATGATGACTTAATTGCTTTGGTCTCACAAATTGAACCCAAAACAGTAGAAGAGGCCTTAGCTGATCAAGATTGGGTCAATGCTATGAGTGAGGAATTAGGTCAGTTTGAAAGGAATAATGTCTGGGAGCTTGTCCCAAGACCAGATGGTATAAATATTATAGGAACCAAGTGGGTGTTCAAAAATAAGATGAATGAAGATGGAATCATCTCGAGAAATAAGGCCAGACTAGTAGCCAAAGGCTACTGTCAGGAATTCGGTGTAGACTTTGATGAATCCTATGCACCAGTTGCTAGGATGGAAGCTATAAGATTGTTGCTTGCCTTTGCATGCTCAAAGAACATTAAACTCCAACAAATGGATGTTAAAAGTACTTTTTTAAATGGAGTTATTAAAGAAGAAGTGTTCGTTGAACAACCTCCTGGATTTCAATTTTCTCCTCAACCTAACCAAGTTTTCAGGTTAAACAAAGCCTTGTATGGCCTAAAGCAGGCTCCAAGAGCTTGGTATGAAAGATTGTCTGAATTTCTGATCAGCAAGGGCTACAAAAGAGGTAAAGTTGATCAGACTTTATTTACCAAGGGCATGAATAAAGATCTCATCATAGTTCAGGTATATGTAGATGACATTGTATTTGGATCAACTAGGCATGAACTATGTGATGAATTTTCTACCATGATGTCTGCTGAATTTGAAATGAGCTTGGTTGGAGAACTAAAATATTTTCTTGGATTGCAGGTACAGCAGCTAGAAGATGGGTGCTTCATCAACCAAACCAAATACACAATGGAACTGTTCAAAAGGTTTGGCATGGAAAACTTAAAGCACATTACTACACCCATGGGCACCAATACATCATTGGATGCAGATGAGACAGGTAAAGAAGTAAATGCCAAACTTTATAGAGGTATGATTGGATCACTACTTTACTTGACAGCTTCTAGACCTGATATACAATTCAGTGTAGGAATGTGTGCAAGGTATCAGTCTAGACCTACTGAACTACACTTAGCTGCAGTTAAAAGAATCTTCAGATATTTGTCAGCTAGTCACTCTCTTGGTTTATGGTTTCCTGCATCTCACACACTTAACCTAGTAGCATACACAGATGCTGACTATGCAGGCTGTAAACTAGACAGGAAAAGCACAAGTTGCCATTGTGAATTCTTGGGTGGGTGTTTAGTGTCTTGGGGCTCCAAGAAACAACATTCTGTGGCCCTCTCCACTGCATAAGCTGAATATGTGGCTGCAGGGAGTTGTGGAACACAAGTCATTTGGATTAAACACTAGCTTTAGGACTATCAAGTAGACCTGGGATGCACACCTATTTACTGTGATAATACTAGTGCCATCAATCTTGCTAAAAATCCTGTTTTGCATTCACGAACCAAACACATAGAGATAAGACATCATTTTATAAGAGATGAGGTGTCTAAGAATAATTTTGAACTGATTCATGTAGACACAGATAATCAGATTGCTGACATATTCACAAAACCTCTGGATAATGAAAAATTTTCCACATTGAGAAGAGAATTAGGCTTATACAAATTGTCTTAATTATGAAGCCTGTTCTTGTTGTGAGGGGGAGTTGTGTCTATCTGATGTTTAGCCTTCTTGCATGCTGGTTTAAGGGGGAGTTCAGAATGCTTACTGGTTAGCTGTCAGGAATGCTCTAAATAAAGGGGAAGCCTTGAGATTTTGCTGGAATATTTCATTGAGGAATGCTATGTCTTAGGGGGAGCTGAGTTGTGATGTGAGAAGAGAAGTTCTTTGACAGATTCAAAAGGGCTGTCCAGATGTGTACCTTTGCTGGTCTTGCATGACTGATTTAGTGTGGTTCTCTTAGAAAGTAGAGTGTCACTTATCTCTTAAGTCTATAAGTCAGTGACTCTAATCTCCAAGTTAGAATCTTTCCTTTGGTACTCCTTCAGAGATCTGGACTAATTGCATAAAGTATATCTTCCTACATTGTCATTGATTATGGTTCAGGCCAAAAACTTGTATGTCTTGATATCTGACCCAATCAACTTGAAATCTAGACTTCAAGACTCAATTCAAGAAAAGTTCTTTTTGGTATTGTCTTCAATCATTCTATCCTTTTAACTCAAGGGCTTAACTGAACAAAAATGTTCTGTTTTTGACCACTGAGAAACTGGGAGCTTCATCAATGAAATGAATAGTTCTCCCAAGTCATGAGGTGTCAAATGTTTAAAATGAATGAAAAGTCATGATAGAGCAATGGTGGCTTGCTGGTGAGTAGCTGGGGACTCTGACCTCTAATCAAGGTGTTTCCTCATGTCAAAAGCCATAGTTACTAACTCTGTTCCCTAATAAAAAAAAAGGGAAGTAATGAGGTACTCACTCTGAGTAACTGGGGATTCAGGTCTCTAATCAAGGTGTCTCCCTAATGTCAAAGGAAGTGAACTACCAACTTACTCATTGATCTTCTTGAAAATCATCTCCAACAAAAATTCCTTGTTGTTATGCAACTAATGGATTGCTTGTCTTCAATACCTTGAGAACACCTCTCTGATTTAGTCTCTTGCTGTCTTGTGAAATAGTTGAATGATCAGCTATATCTGGCCATATTTGTGAACTCCTGCTCTCAATCATCCACTATGTATGCTGATAAACTTGTCTCTCATTCTACTTCTCTATTGTGTACTGAAGTCTAAAGAATCTTCTCTTGAGTTTAGAAACTCACTTATTCTCTTAAGACCTACTTGTGACTTTCTGCACTAAGAAGTTACTGCCCTTAGTCCTCATGTTTCCAGCACTGTCACACATTCTGTAGTTCTTTTTGCTGATGTCAAAGGGGGAGAGAAGCTTGCAAGCAATTTCAGTGAGAAATTTGCAATTTTAGTGAGTATTGTTTTTGTCTTGAGCCTTGAGGGGAGTCATGTTGCTTCATGGAAGAAATGGTTATGAGTTGTGGGGGAGATGGGAGTGTGCTGTAGGGAATGCTGTAGGGAATGTTTAACTCATTTGCATGAGCATGTCTTGAATGTATTTTGCTTGTTGCAGCTGGTATTAACTTCTTGTTGAAACTTGATATTGCTTGATTCATAGTGTTGTCATCATCAAAAAGGGGGAGATTGTTGAATCCCTATGGTTTTGATGATGGTTTTGATGATGTCTCACACTATAAATCAATTTTCTATGTTTAGATTAATGTTGTTTCATCATGTGAGTAAGTACAGTTTATTTGGTTGTCAGATAAGCATGCTATTATGTTTTTATCTACACTTTGCTTAGCTGGTTTCGACAGCAGTGGGTCGACCCAACCTTGCTGATGCGTCGACTCATCTGTTCTTTGGGATAACTCCTTCAAGTCTGTACATCGGGCACTTTCTAACTGAAGTCTACACACTGGCATTAGAATTCCAAGTCTGTACACTGCCCAACCAACTAAGTCTGCACTTTGCAAAAACCAGTTCAGCTCAACCCTATACATCCTTCCAATCGTCAACTCTATACATTGGAGTGTCAAGCTTAATGTCTATACATCGTCTCGTGTTTGCAAAGTCTGAACAGCGTCCGTTGTCAAGACTCCTTGAAGTCTGTACATCGGACTGCTTCTTTTGAAGTCTACACCTTGGCTCGTACTCTTCTGCAAAGTATGTTCATTAGACTGTGGTGAAGTCTATACATTCGGCTCCTTGGGCAAAGTCTATACATCGCATAGTCTGCACATTGCCTTCAGCCCAAGTGCTCAAAGCCAAGTCTATACAACGCCAACCCAAAACATTGAACAGCTCTCCAAGTCCATACACTAGACTTCATTTCTCTAAAGTCTATTCATTGTTGTTTGAATTGCAAGTCCATACACTGGAAACTCCTCATTTGATTGAGTCTGTACATTGAGCTCAACGTTAACACTAAGTCTATACACTAGACTTCATTTCTCTAAAGTCTATTCATTGTTGTTTGAATTGCAAGTCCATACACTGGAAACTCCTCATTTGATTGAGTCTGTACATTGAGCTCAACGTTAACACTAAGTCTATACACTAGACTTCATTTCTCTAAAGTCTATTCATTGTTGTTTGAATTGCAAGTCCATACACTGGAAACTCCTCATTTGATTGAGTCTGTACATTGAGCTCAACGTTAACACTAACTCTATACACTTCTTTCTTGTTGTTGAAGGGAGCAGGGTCGACGCCTGAAGCTTAAAGCGTCCACGCATCAGTAGACGAAGCTTTCACGTCGTCTTCTATTGCGTCGACGCCACAAGCAAGCAGCGTCGACGCAGCAGTTAAAGAAACAGAGAATCTTACAAGCGATGAAGCCTTCACGAAATCTTCCACTGCGTCTACGCCATCAACAAGCAGCGTCGACGCAGCGGCTTAAGAGATGCCAGTATAGAAATGTACACGTGGCAGCGTCGACGCAGCAGTCCAAGAAAGGGACGACTTATCTCTGGATGCCTTCAATACGTCAACGCAATATGCTGATAATGTCGACGCAGCTCGCCTATCTGTTGAAGACTTGAACACAGGACTGCCGATACCGTTGCGTCAACACAATAGGCTGATGGAGTCGACGCAGCGGTTAAGAAGTTTGAAGATTTCTGATGACTGCGTCAACTCTTTGGAGCAAGTGAGTTGACGCCATCTACCTCCATTTGCTGAGCGTACTGGTGCTGGGCACGTGATCTGAGGATAAGGAAAATGTCCAGATGAGGACACGTGGTCTGACAGCCTGTTGGATGCTGCCACGTAGTCCGAACTCTTAGGGCGGGAACTGTGGAAGCCACACGCGCCCTGCTGCTGCTCCAGGTATAAAATGGAGCCTTCGTCTTAAGATGAAGGTTGATCGAAGAAGAAGCCTGGAGAGCATATACGTCCTTCGATCCAGAAAAGGAAAGAAAAGTGCAGAGAGAAAGAAAGAGAAAGGAAAAGAGCAGAGAGTTCAATATCTGAGATGAGTTTGGTCGAGAGAGAGAGAGAGTGTGTGCTGATTGATGAATTACTTCATTTGAAGCTACATTTGTATTGGGTTTCAGAACCGATTCCTTCTCATTGTTTTTCATTTTCCACTTTGCTTTTATTTATTTTTCGTCCTTCTATTCTGATCTGAATTGTTGTCCCTCCGGTGTGTGGAGGAAGGGAGTATTACTCCAGTTTCCCTCTGTGTTGCAGAGGAAGAGAGATCGGTGATCTCTGGTGGTGTTAGTGACTGGCTGTCATTAATAGTTTCCCTCCGGTGTGTGGAGGAAGGGAGAGGATTCTTCGGTTGTGTTCTAGCTGGGAGCTAGAACAGGTTTCAGGTTCTGTGGGTGGCAGAACTTGATTGAGGGATTTGTTTCCCTTGGTGTTCAAGCTGTGTGGCAGCACGTTGTTCGCAGACTGAGTCTGCATTGATCTAGCATCGTCTAGTGGAATCCTCACTCTAGTTGGAGTGAGGGGTGGATGTAAATTGAAAATATATTCCTTGAGCGCTTCAACCTCGGAGGGAAGCGCGATTTAATTCTCGTCCGTCGAGCCGAGGGAGCCCTGCTGGCGGAGAGAGACAGTTTGACCGAGTCAGTCACTCACGGCATGCCTATATATGTCCCGGGGGAGTCCAGAAAGTGGGGAGCCGTGCTCGGAGTGCAAGAGTTATCCCTTGAGGCTGGGATGCTGACGAGAGCACCGCAGTATACCCCAGCTCGCTGGAATGAAACTGCCGGACGTGTTGACAGGGAGAAGCCCGTATACAGTTTATTCCTCGGCCCGCTTCATTGGGGATACCGAGACTAACCTTTTCTTTTAGACTGCTTGGCAGTCCGGTTCAAACATCAGATTTCAGTGGGGTGGTTTGGAGAGCTCAAAGCCACCGACGCTCACGCCTTCAGACCGGGGGCAGTTGAATTCACAGACTTTGTGTTGCGGCAGTAAGCCCCCATCCTGGTGCATGCTGGTGTATACCAGAGTGTATATGCTTCCCGGTACAGGTACCCGATCTCCCGAGGTCTGTGCTGTGGGATGATTGAAGTTTTCTGCCCAGAGTACAACACTTTTTATACTGCAGAAGGTGAGACTTCTTTGGACCTATGGAGCCTTTCTCAGCTGAGCGGCTTGCCGATAGATGGGGAGCTGTATGAGGAGGTTTATTTTCCAGACTGGCTGAAAGACCAGACCGACGGTGAGGGCAGATATTTCACGGGCTTCGCTTACCGCTACCTCATGAAGGCATATCGCACCCTGCTGCGCCTGACGCTTGACTCGCGGGAGGTGCGGAATCCTGGCGAAAAGAGACGCGTGTGGATGGGCACGTGGCTTCAGTATTTCTTCGGTGGGGAGCAGCAGTACGAGGACTTCCCCACGGTGGTTCCGACAGCGGTGGCGCGGAAGAAGAGGGCTCGACGCCAAGCGACATATCCTGCTGTCTCAGGGAGAGGGCGGCAGGTCGGCCCGAATCCCACAGGAGTTGACGCAGTTACACATTGTGCTGTGTATCTGACATTATGGCTTTGTTCATTCGCCCTCCCTCAAGGGGATGAGACAGTAATCAGACCGGAGGCTATTTACCCTGCCTGTTTAATGGCTTGGGGGACAAAGCTGTCCCTGTGTCCTGTGGCTCTGTGCCTCATATATAAAATGTTGGGGGATTTGCACAAGTCGCGCATCCCCAGAAATTCACGGACAGGTGGTCCCATCCACTTTTTTAATGCCTGGGTCTGCACCCTATTTCCTGAAGCAGCTCCCCGGTCGATGCAGTCAGATCGTCCTTTGCCGCGGATGATCGAATTTGCCAGTGCCGAACCGTCCTCACTGGTGGATCAGCTTTTTGCTATTCGGGGGAAGTTGACTACAATTCCAATAGATTCCCCTGGCGTTCTGCACTTTTGGAGCTTGGCTGCCAGCTCTAGCCCTCTTGTCAACAGGATGCGGCAATGCCGATTATTTGAGACAGAGGAATTTATTCATCAGCTGACTGGGTCGAAGAGCACAAGGCCCATCTTGGAGTCGGAACTGGTTGATTGGGCGCTGTCTATTCGCCCCAGTGTTTTTGTCTTCAGGAAGTGCGGCTTACTGTGGCTGGAGCCGTATTATCCCTTTCATTTTGGCCGGAATTTTGGGTACGACCAGTAAATCCCTTCTTCTTCAGCCCGGTTCAATCTGCCGAATAGACATCGGGCTGGTCAGATGACTACGGATGAAGCCCGCGCGTGGTGGGACTACTTCCATCGTCGGGAGGACGTGTCATTCAGGGTGCCAACCCTGGCCCGTCTGCCCCGAGTGACTCCAGACTTCATCAAGTGGTGGAATGCGCGAACGGGCTTCTATCGGAACTTCCGGAAAGACTGCTGGCATAGTGCCGAGCGTCGTTTCCTAGATTCGCAGCGGGAGCCTGTTTTGGATGTTGAAACATCCTATTTGAAGAAGCTGAAGTCCTGGTCCAACACCGAGGTGATGGCATATGTAGAAGCCAGGAAAGCTGCGAAGGGCAAGTCATCTCGAGCCGACCCGAAGATGCCAGAGATCCAGAGGGATGATTATATCAAGACTCTCTGGGGGCTGTGCCGGGTTAGCAGTGACCGGATTGCTCTTCAGACAATCCCCCTTCCGGTGGAAGAACCTCTTCCTAGTGTGGCGAGCTGGTGCCCAGAAATCGACCGTTTTCATCCCTACCGGACCTTCATCAGGAGGGAAGACAGGCGGGCTGACTTATATTCCAACACCCCCTGGATATTCGCCCTGCTTCATTCTCATGGGCTTTCAATTTCTGGTCCATTAGAAGCCATCCGGGACCAGCAGCTCCTCATATCTTTCAAGTATGTCGACGGCTGGGGATTCGACCACTTGAGCTTATATCATCACTTGTCATCCCGTGGCCATGAGGACTTGGCTCAACTGACGGAGAAAAGTGAAAAAATTGGTGATGTGTGCTGGCTCATCCGCGAGGCGGCTTCCCGGGACAAGGCGCCAGCACTGCTTTACTGGCCGCTTAGTCCCCGATATACCGGGCTGCCAGGTAATGCTTGATTTCTTCTTCAGCCCTGAAGCTGCTTCTTCTATAGTCAGTGTGCATCTTCTCACCTATGTGCTTTTGCAGCTCACCTTTCTATGGAGGCGACCCGACACTGTAGGGAGCTGATATCTAAGGCGCAGAAGCCTTCATATTTTAATATTCTAGAGCCAGCTCCGACTACGACACCATTACCCCCTGGGGATTCGCGAAAGCGAACCAGGTCCCAGGTCAGGGAGGCCATCAGTAGGGCCAAGAAAGCCAAGAGGGCAGAGTCTCGCGCTACTCGGGCACATCGGAGGAAGGCTGCTGAAGAGGAGTCCACGGTTCCCCTTCCTCGGGTTCCGTCATTCTCCGAATTTGAGGCCACCTGGATGCAAGGGCCTGAGGGCGAAGGTGACTTCTTATTCTTGCCTGGCTTGTCTGTTTATTTCTCAAAATCGATGAAGCCTTCACGAAATCTTCCACTGCGTCAATGCCATCAACAAGCAGCGTCGACGCAGCAGCTTAAGAGATGCCAGTATAGAAAGGTACACGTTCGTGCGTCAACGCCACCAACTGGCAGCGTCGACGCAGCAGTCCAAGAAAGGGACGACTTATCTCTGGATGCCTTCAATACGTCAACGCAATATGCTGATAACGTCGACGCAACTCGCCTATCTGTTGAAGACTTGAACACTGGACTGCCGATACCGTTGCGTCAACGCAATAGGCTGATGGAGTCGACGCAGCGGTTAAGAAGTTTGAAGATTTCTGATGACTGCGTCAACTCTTTGGAGCAAGTGAGTTGACGCCATCCACCTCCAGTTGCTGAGCGTACTGGTGCTGGGCACGTGATCCGAGGATAAGGAAAATGCCTAGATGAGGACACGTGGACTGACAGCCTGCTGGATGCTGCCACGTAGTCCGAACTCTTAGGGCGGGAACTGTGGAAGCCACACGCGCTCTGCTGCTGCTCCAGGTATAAAATGGAGCCTTCGTCTTAAGATGAAGGTAGATCGAAGAAGAAGCCTGGAGAGCATATACGTCCTTCGATCCAGAAAAGGAAAGAAAAGTGCAGAGAGAAAGAAAGAGAAAGGAAAAGAGCAGAGAGTTCAATATCTGAGAGGAGTTTGGTCGAGAGAGAGAGAGAGAGTGTGTGCTGATTGATGAATTGCTTCATTTGAAGCTACATTTGTATTGGGTTTCAGAACCGATTCCTTCTCATTGTTTTTCGTTTTCCACTTTGCTTTCGTTTATTTTTCGTCCTTCTATTCTGATCTGAATTGTTGTCCCTCCGGTGTGTGGAGGAAGGGAGTATTACTCCAGTTTCCCTCTATGTTGTAGAGGAAGAGAGATCGGTGATCTCTGGTGGTGTTAGTGACTAGCTGTCATTAACAGTTTCCCTCCAGTGTGTGGAGGAAGGGAGAGGATTCTCCGGTTGTGTTCTAGCTGGGAGCTAGAACAGGTTTTAGGTTCTGTGGGTTGCAGAACTTGATTGAGGGATTTGTTTCCCTTGGTGTTCAAGCTGTGTGGCAGCACGTTGTTCGCAGACTGAGTCTGCATTGATCTAGCATCGTCTAGTGGAATCCTCACTCTAGTTGGAGTGAGGGGTGGATGTAGATTGCGGACTGCAATCGAACCACCTAAAAAATCGAGTGCCTCCTCTGTGGTTTGCTATTGTTCTCTACGCTCTTCATCTGCTCGGCTCTTTGCTTCCATGTGATTCGCTCTTCATTCTCATTTACATCCTTCTGTGTACGGTTTAAGGAGGTGCGTTAGCAGTAGAAAATATATTCCGCTTAAGTTTCTACAAATTGGGAGTGATCTATTCATCCCCCCCCTTCTATATCACTCTTGCTGCGCTAACACTTGGTATCAGAGCAGGTTTACGCCATGTGGACGAACGGTCAAGGAAATGGTGGTGGTCCTAGAACCTTCATGGCTGAAGGTCAATCCATTAGTCGCCCTCCTTATTTCGATGGTAGTAACTATCTGTTTTGGAAGAACAGGATGGAAGTGTTCATCAGAGCTCAGAGTCATAAATTGTGGAGAGTAATCACGGTGGGGCCATATGAGCTGCCACCAAATGAGGATGCTTGGACAGATGATCATGTGAAGCTCTCGTCACTCAATTGGACGGCGCTGAACATAATCCAGTGTGCTGTTCATCCAGAGGAATATGCTCGTATATCTGCATACAGAACTACCAAGCGAATGTGGGATGAGCTGCAATTGATCTATGAAGGTACAGCTCAAGTGAAAGCCTCGAAGGTAAACCTCTACACTTCTAAGTATGAAATGTTTAAGATGAATGCAGATGAGAATATAATCGAAATGTATGCCAGGTTATCCTTGATCACTAACACTCTTAAAGGGCTAGGGAAGGATCTTGCTGAGGCAGATATAGTCAGGAAAATCCTTAGATCTTTATCCCCGACATGGCACACTAAGGCCATTGTGATTGAGGAGTCAAAAGATTTGACTGTCTTAACTGTGAATGAACTCATAGGATCCCTGATGACCTATGAGATGAATTTCCAAGGAGGTGGAGAAGGAAGTGAGAGGAAGGGTAAAAATGTAGCTCTAAGAGCTTCCCACAACAAGGGTAGTAACAGTGGGAGCAGCAGCAGTAGCCCCGAGTCTGAGTCCGAGCTTGAAGGTTTATCAAATCTCGATCAGGAGGAGCAGGCAATGCTCACTAGACAGTTCAGAAAATTTTTGAAGAAAAAGGGAAAGACCTTTAGGAAGAAGAAGCCACAACCCTTTAACAAGAATGCTGAATTTACCAGTTACAGGGATAGAAATCCTAAGAAACTGACTTGTTTTAATTGTAACAAACAGGGACACATGAGAGGCGAATGCCCAGACCTCCAGAAGAAGGGTCCCTATCTTCAGAAGAAAAACATAAAGGTGCAGAAGAAGAAGAAGCCACAGGCGATGGTCTGCACATGGAGCGAGGAAGAAGAAGATCCCGAAGATGCTTCCTCAGAAGAATATGAAGATGGAATTTGCCTTATGGCAAACAGTGAAGAGGAGGTAATAAACGTTTTTGAAAATTTCTCAATTGATGACTGGGAGGATGCTTATGGTGATTTGTTAGATAAATTTAATTCTCTTAGCAAAGAGCACAGAGTTCTGAAAAGAAAATTTAACACAAATATTGAAGAACAAACTCTGGTCTGTGAGGAAAATGAAAAGTTAAAAGAACAACTAGAAGAAATGACCTCACTAAGGAAAGAGAATGATAAGCTTAAGGGAGAAATTCAAGAAAGTCAAAAACAGCTCAATGAATTCAAAACTAAAATTGAAGAAAGCATGAATGAAATTAGAGTGAATTCAGATAAATATGAAGCTATGAAGAAAGTAAATGCTGAACTTCTAAACAATTCTGAGTCTCTTCAAAAGGAGCTGGAAGACAAACAGAAAATCTTAGAAAAGTTTGTCCAAGGAAAGACTAGCCTATATGCTATACTAGGGACTAGGGTCAATTTCAATAAGGAAGGTCTAGGCTATGACCCAACCAACAAGAGACCCTTGCAATTCAAGACCATCACCTTCTGTCCAGAGAAGGGAAAAGAAAAGCTGGACACACCATCCAGCTCAAACAGCTCTAAAGAAACTCAAAGTCCTAAAGAAAACACAAAAATCAGTACTGGACAACCATTTAAGATTGGAATGAACTTTATGAAGAATAACATTAAGTCCATTCACCAGAACACAAATGGTAGCTGGACCAAGAAAACAAATCAGAATAAGAGCTGGAATTATAACAATCAGATGGGTCTAAACAAGACCTACTGGAGGAATAACTTTCATGGTCAAAGATATGCCAATCAACAAGCCTACAAAAAATTTCCTAGGAATAGGAAGACCAATGAAAGGAATAGAACTCACTTCTCCAGTTCAGCTTGATTGAACTTAAATAAACCAGAAAGGAAGGTGCCAGAGAAAACCATGCTGAAACAAATCTGGATACCTAAACACTTGATCAGAGATTTAAACAATGTCCTTGGACCCAACTCATCTTGGGTTCCAAATCACTCTGCTTGATATACTTGTGTTGGTCGGCCTGGCAGCTGAAGACAACAAGTGGTACCTCGACAGTGGTTGCTCCAGGCATATGACAGGAGACCGATCCAAGTTCAGCAAGATAGAGATGAAGCCAGGAGGTCTGGTCAAGTTTGGAGGAAAGAACAAAGGTAAAATAATTGGAGTTGGCACAGTAGGTAAGTCTTCCACAAATTCCATTGAAAAAGTATTACTTGTGGAAGGGCTACAACACAACCTGATTAACATTAGCCAATTATGTGACAGGGGTCAAAGGGTTGTATTTGATGATAGCTCATGTAAAATCCTTGAAACAAACTCTGACATGGTTAAATTTGTAGCCAACAGGATTAATAATGTCTACATTGTAGACTTAGATGAGAAATCTGAATCCACTATTTGCTTATCTGCCAATTCTGAAAATGATGCCTTTGAATGGCATAGACGTCTAGGTCATGCTAGCTTTTCAACTTTAAATAAATTGGTCAAGCATGATTTAGTTAGAGGCATGCCTAGAATTAAATTCAACTCTATATCAAAAGCATGTGATGCATGTGCTCTAGGCAAACAGACCAGAAATTCTTTCAAATTAAGATCTGAGCCATTGTCTTCTAGACCAATGGAACTCCTTCATATGGATCTTTTCGGTCCAACTAGAACTTAGAGTCTTAATGGAAACAGGTTTGGCTATGTCATCATAGATGACTTCTCCAGATATTCATGGATATTTTTCTTAGCAAATAAGAGTGATGCATTTCAAAAGTTTAATCTGTTTTTCAATAAGGTCAAACAAGAAGGGAAGTACAAGGTTAGTTCTATTCAATCTGACCATGGAGGTGAGTTTGAAAACTCCATGTTTACTGATCTTTGTGACAAAGAAGGACTAACTCACAGGTTTTCCTCTCCCAGGACACCTGAACAGAATGGGATCGTGGAGAGAAGAAATAGAACAGTGGTGGAGATGGCCCGAACCATGTTGATTGAAAGCAAATTACCTAGAAGGTTTTGGGCCGAAGCGGCCAATACAGCAACCTACATAATCAACAGGGCCATGGTAAGACCCATACACAAGAAAACACCCTATGAGCTTCTAAAAGGTAAGAAACCAAACTTGTTTCATTTCAGAATTTTTGGAGCAAAATGTTTTATTCATAACAATGATAAGAAAGATTTAGACAAGTTTGAAGCCAAGAGTTCACCTGGAATATTCTTGGGTTACTCTGAAGTGTCAAGGGCATATAGGATATTTAACGTATCAGATCAGAAAGTGGAAGAATCTCCACACATTCTTTTTAGTGAAAAGAAAGATGTTTCTAATGTTGAAAATCTTGACAGGGACTCCAATCATGGTGGAGATTTTCTAGAAAACCAACAAGAAGAAGAGAAGACTCAGCAGAATGGAGAAACAAATTCCCCAAATCAGGAAGGTCCAAGAGAAACAGGTGAGTCTTCAATAAATATTAGATTCCTTAAAGACCATCCTTTAGATAATGTCATAGGCAACCCTGAAGAACCTCTTCGGACTAGGTCTCATTTTAGAAATGTGAATAATGATGACTTAATTGCTTTGGTCTCACAAATTGAACCCAAAACAGTAGAAGAGGCCTTAGATGATCAAGCTTGGGTCAATGCTATGAGTGAGGAATTAGGTCAGTTTGAAAGGAATAATGTCTGGGAGCTTGTCCCAAGACCAGATGGTATAAATATTATAGGAACCAAGTGGGTGTTCAAAAATAAGATGAATGAAGATGGAATCATCTCGAGAAATAAGGCCAGACTAGTAGCCAAAGGCTACTGTCAGGAATTCGGTGTAGACTTTGATGAATCCTATGCACCAGTTGCTAGGATGGAAGCTATAAGATTGTTGCTTGCCTTTGCATGCTCAAAGAACATTAAACTCCAACAAATGGATGTTAAAAGTACTTTTTTAAATGGAGTTATTAAAGAAGAAGTGTTCGTTGAACAACCTCCTGGATTTCAATTTTCTCCTCAACCTAACCAAGTTTTCAGGTTAAACAAAGCCTTGTATGGCCTAAAGCAGGCTCCAAGAGCTTGGTATGAAAGATTGTCTGAATTTCTGATCAGCAAGGGCTACAAAAGAGGTAAAGTTGATCAGACTTTATTTACCAAGGGCATGAATAAAGATCTCATCATAGTTCAGGTATATGTAGATGACATTGTATTTGGATCAACTAGGCATGAACTATGTGATGAATTTTCTACCATGATGTCTGCTGAATTTGAAATGAGCTTGGTTGGAGAACTAAAATATTTTCTTGGATTGCAGGTACAGCAGCTAGAAGATGGGTGCTTCATCAACCAAACCAAATACACAATGGAACTGTTCAAAAGGTTTGGCATGGAAAACTTAAAGCACATTACTACACCCATGGGCACCAATACATCATTGGATGCAGATGAGACAGGTAAAGAAGTAAATGCCAAACTTTATAGAGGTATGATTGGATCACTACTTTACTTGACAGCTTCTAGACCTGATATACAATTCAGTGTAGGAATGTGTGCAAGGTATCAGTCTAGACCTACTGAACTACACTTAGCTGCAGTTAAAAGAATCTTCAGATATTTGTCAACTAGTCACTCTCTTGGTTTATGGTTTCCTGCATCTCACACACTTAACCTAGTAGCATACACAGATGCTGACTATGCAGGCTGTAAACTAGACAGGAAAAGCACAAGTTGCCATTGTGAATTCTTGGGTGGGTGTTTAGTGTCTTGGGGCTCCAAGAAACAACATTCTGTGGCCCTCTCCACTGCATAAGCTGAATATGTGGCTGCAGGGAGTTGTGGAACACAAGTCATTTGGATTAAACACTAGCTTCAGGACTATCAAGTAGACCTGGGATGCACACCTATTTACTGTGATAATACTAGTGCCATCAATCTTGCTAAAAATCCTGTTTTGCATTCACGAACCAAACACATAGAGATAAGACATCATTTTATAAGAGATGAGGTGTCTAAGAATAATTTTGAACTGATTCATGTAGACACAGATAATCAGATTGCTGACATATTCACAAAACCTCTGGATAATGAAAAATTTTCCACATTGAGAAGAGAATTAGGCTTATACAAATTGTCTTAATTATGAAGCCTGTTCTTGTTGTGAGGGGGAGTTGTGTCTATCTGATGTTTAGCCTTCTTGCATGCTGGTTTAAGGGGGAGTTCAGAATGCTTACTGGTTAGCTGTCAGGAATGCTCTAAATAAAGGGGAAGCCTTGAGATTTTGCTGGAATATTTCATTGAGGAATGCTATGTCTTAGGGGGAGCTGAGTTGTGATGTGAGAAGAGAAGTTCTTTGACAGATTCAAAAGGGCTGTCCAGATGTGTACCTTTGCTGGTCTTGCATGACTGATTTAGTGTGGTTCTCTCAGAAAGTAGAGTGTCACTTATCTCTTAAGTCTATAAGTCAGTGACTCTAATCTCCAAGTTAGAATCTTTCCTTTGGTACTCCTTCAGAGATCTGGACTAATTGCATAAAGTATATCTTCCTACATTGTCATTGATTATGGTTCAGGCCAAAAACTTGTATGTCTTGATATCTGACCCAATCAACTTGAAATCTAGACTTCAAGACTCAATTCAAGAAAAGTTCTTTTTGGTATTATCTTCAATCATTCTATCCTTTTAACTCAAGGGCTTAACTGAACAAAAATGTTCTGTTTTTGACCACTGAGAAACTGGGAGCTTCATCAATGAAATGAATAGTTCTCCTAAGTCATGAGGTGTCAAATGTTTAAAATGAATGAAAAGTCATGACAGAGCAATGGTGGCTTGCTGGTGAGTAGCTGGGGACTCTGACCTCTAATCAAGGTGTTTCCTCATGTCAAAAGCCATAGTTACTAACTCTGTTCCCTAATAAAAAAAAAGGGAAGTAATGAGGTACTCACTCTGAGTAACTGGGGATTCAGGTCTCTAATCAAGGTGTCTCCCTAATGTCAAAGGAAGTGAACTACAAACTTACTCATTGATCTTCTTGAAAATCATCTCCAACAAAAATTCCTTGTTGTTATGCAACTAATGGATTGCTTGTCTTCAATACCTTGAGAACACCTCTCTGATTTAGTCTCTTGCTGTCTTGTGAAATAGTTGAATGATCAGCTATATCTGGCCATATTTGTGAACTCCTGCTCTCAATCATCCACTATGTATGCTGATAAACTTGTCTCTCATTCTACTTCTCTATTGTGTACTGAAGTCTAAAGAATCTTCTCTTGAGTTTAGAAACTCACTTATTCTCTTAAGACCTACTTGTGACTTTCTGCACTAAGAAGTTACTGCCCTTAGTCCTCATGTTTCCAGCACTGTCACACATTCTGTAGTTCTTTTTGCTGATGTCAAAGGGGGAGAGAAGCTTGCAAGCAATTTCAGTGAGAAATTTGCAATTTTAGTGAGTATTGTTTTTGTCTTGAGCCTTGAGGGGAGTCATGTTGCTTCATGGAAGAAATGGTTATGAGTTGTGGGGGAGATGGGAGTGTGCTGTAGGGAATGTTTAACTCATTTGCATGAGCATGTCTTGAATGTACTTTGCTTGTTGCAGCTGGTATTAACTTCTTGTTGAAACTTGATATTGCTTGATTCATAGTGTTGTCATCATCAAAAAGGGGGAGATTGTTGAATCCCTATGGTTTTGATGATGTCTCACACTATAAATCAATTTTCTATGTTTAGATTAATGTTGTTTCATCATGTGAGTAAGTACAGTTTATTTGGTTGTCAGATAAGCATGCTATTATGTTTTTATCTACACTTTGCTTAGCTGGTTTCGACAGCAGTGGGTCGACCCAACCTTGCTGATGCGTCGACTCATCTGTTCTTTGGGATAACTCCTTCAAGTCTGTACATCGGGCACTTTCTAACTGAAGTCTACACACTGGCATTAGAATTCCAAGTCTGTACACTGCCCAACCAACTAAGTCTGCACTTTGCAAAAACCAGTTCAGCTCAACCCTATACATCCTTCCAATCCTCAACTCTATACATTGGAGTGTCAAGCTTAATGTCTATACATCGTCTCGTGTTTGCAAAGTCTGAACAGCGTCCGTTGTCAAGACTCCTTGAAGTCTGTACATCGGACTGCTTCTTTTGAAGTCTACACCTTGTTTCGTACTCTTCTGCAAAGTATGTTCATTAGACTGTGGTGAAGTCTATACATTCGGCTCCTTGGGCAAAGTCTATACATCGCATAGTCTGCACATTGCCTTCAGCCCAAGTGCTCAAAGCCAAGTCTATACAACGCCAACCCAACACATTGAACAGCTCTCCAAGTCCATACACTAGACTTCATTTCTCTAAAGTCTATTCATTGTTGTTTGAATTGCAAGTCCATACACTGGAAACTCCTCATTTGATTGAGTCTGTACATTGAGCTCAACGTTAACACTAAGTCTATACACTTCTCTCTTGTTGCTGAAGGGAGCAGGGTCGACGCCTGAAGCTTAAAGCGTCCACGCATCAGTGGACGAAGCTTTCACGTCGTCTTCTATTGCGTCGACGCCACAAGCAAGCAGCGTCGACGCAGCAGTTAAAGAAACAGAGACTCTTACAAGCGATGAAGCCTTCACGAAATCTTCCACTGCGTCAACGCCATCAACAAGCAGCGTCGACGCAGCGGCTTAAGAGATGCTAGTATAGAAAGGTACACGTTCGTGCGTCAACGCCACCAACTGGCAGCGTCGACGCAGCAGTCCAAGAAAGGGACGACTTATCTCTGGATGCCTTCAATACGTCAACGCAATATGCTGATAATGTCGACGCAGCTCGCCTATCTGTTGAAGACTTGAACACTGGACTGCCGATACCGTTGCGTCAACGCAATAGGCTGATGGAGTCGACGTAGCGGTTAAGAAGTTTGAAGATTTCTGATGACTGCGTCAACTCTTTGGAGCAAGTGAGTTGACGCCATCCACCTCCAGTTGCTGAGCGTACTGGTGCTGGGCACGTGATCCGAGGATAAGGAAAATGCCCAGATGAGGACACGTGGACTGACAGCTTGCTGGATGCTGCCACGTAGTCCGAACTCTTAGGGCGGGAACTGTGGAAGCCACACGCGCCCTGCTGCTGCTCCAGGTATAAAATGGAGCCTTCGTCTTAAGATGAAGGTAGATCGAAGAAGAAGCCTGGAGAGCATATACGTCCTTCGATCCAGAAAAGGAAAGAAAAGTGCAGAGAGAAAGAAAGAGAAAGGAAAAGAGCAGAGAGTTCAATATCTGAGAGGAGTTTGGTAGAGAGAGAGAGAGTGTGTGTGCTGATTGATGAATTGCTTCATTTGAAGCTACATTTGTATTGGGTTTCAGAACTGATTCCTTCTCATTGTTTTTCGTTTTCCACTTTGCTTTCGTTTATTTTTCGTCCTTCTATTCTGATCTGAATTGTTGTCCCTCCGGTGTGTGGAGGAAGGGAGTATTACTCCAGTTTCCCTCTGTGTTGCAGAGGAAGAGAGATCGGTGATCTCTGGTGGTGTTAGTGACTGGCTGTCATTAACAGTTTCCCTCCGGTGTGTGGAGGAAGGGAGAGGATTCTCCGGTTGTGTTCTAGCTGGGAGCTAGAACAGGTTTCAGGTTCTGTGGGTGGCAGAACTTGATTGAGGAATTTGTTTCCCTTGGTGTTCAAGCTGTGTGGCAGCACGTTGTTCGCAGACTGAGTCTGCATTGATCTAGCATCGTCTAGTGGAATGCTCACTCTAGTTGGAGTGAGGGGTGGATGTAGATTGTGGACTGCAATCGAACCACCTAAAAAATCGAGTGCCTCCTCTGTGGTTTGCTATTATTCTCTACGCTCTTCATTTGCTCGGCTCTTTGCTTCCATGTGATTCGCTCTTCATTCTCATTTACATCCTTCTGTGTACGGTTTAAGGAGGTGTGTTAGCAGTATAAAATATATTTCGCTTAAGTTTCTACAAATTGGGAGTGATCTATTCATCCCCCCCTTCTATATCACTCTTGCTGCGCTAACAGGGTCTAGTTGGGCTGCTCTTTGGGTGGGCTACAGAAATCCCCCTCTCCACTTGTCCCCCTTCTACTCCCGAGCCATGGAGGCTCGGTCGAGTAGTTTTTGAGGCTTTGGACCGGCGTGGCTCAGGTGGGCGGAATTCTGTTGGCGTGATGGAGCCACGTATAGTGGTCGCCTGGGCCCGTAATGATGATCCTGACGGACTTGAACTGAAGGGGCCCCCCTTTTCTCGGAGCACGGAACGACGCGCCGCCTCCCTCTAGGGTTTTATAGGCGTTGGGCGCTGTTCGTCGTTCTAGGCTTCTCAGGGTTTTGGGCTTTCCTTAGTTTCTTTGTTTCTGGGGCTCCTTGATGCGCCGTGAAGGCACAGTGGAGGCGCAGAGCCTTGCGGCGGTGTTTGAGGAGTTGGCGAGGATAACCGCGGAGGCGGTCCGACAACTTCCTTCCCCTTCGGAGTCTTCGAGCTCGCGCGAGGGATCATCTTCCGGCTCGATGGCTGGTCTGCCTCTGGAAATCGGGCAGGTGAGGCGGGATCCCGTGTCCAACTGTAGTGAGTTGGGGGAGGCCGAGGTGAGGAAGCTGGAGCATCGCTTTCGCTTGCCTCTCAGGTATAGCTTTGCTGCCGCCGCCCCGTATGAGACGAGTCTGGATTGCCGTACGGGGCACATTTGCACTTTCCTTCTGGCCTGGAAGAGTGGGTTCCGCCTTCCCTTCGAGCCTCTTGTACTCCAGCTTCTCGAGTTTTTCCAGTTGGCGCCTATTCAGTTGGTGGCCAACTCATATCTCCTTCTTTCCGCCTTTCAGATTCTCTGTCGTTAGCACGATATTTTTCCTTCCTTGGACCTCTTTCATTATTTTTTCGAGTTGAAAGGGCACCCGTCGGCGAGGAAGGGCTTTTACTTCATCCAGGCAAGGAGGAACAGGAGTTGCATCTCCCTCGCTGCGAAGGACTCCTCGCACAAGGGGTGGAAGACCCAATTCTTTTGGGTGAAGGCGGAGGCGACGGACGAGTTTTGGAGATGTCCGATCTCGCCCAATTTTCATCCGAATCTTCCCCCTCGCCTGGAGGAGTTCCCTCCCCACGTGGAGCGGCAGGCCGCTCGTCTGCTGGGTAACCGCCAGTCGACCGAGGAGCTGGTGATGCCGGAGAATATCGAACGGTGCTTGCTTACGCGGTTGACGTTGACAGGTACCGCTCTCGAGGCTCTTCTCCTGGGATGGTAGTTACTTTTTTCTCCTGACCGGGTCTTCTCCCTTTGTGGCAGACGTTAGGCGGGAACCTCTGGAGGAAGTTGCTGAGGTCATTGATCTGGGAGATGACTCGGCGGCCGATGAACCAGATGCTTCTGTGAGCTGTGCCCACGCCCGAGATAAGGGCAAGGGGGTGGCTCCCGCGGGGTCTTCACGACCGACTGGTACAAAGCGCAAGGATCCCATGGCGGGAAAGTTGCGGGAGGCCGTGAAGGCCAAGAAACGGGCCAAGAAGGCCGGTCTTCCTCCTACCGCCGGGGGCGATTCCGGCTCGGCGGCGCTCCCCTCTCGGGGGCAAGATGGGGCCGACCCCTTGGGGCCAGCTCCCCCACCTGCCAGGCGAGAGGGGGCCGAGGAGACCGGGGGCCCATCAGAGGGCGGTGATGGGTCGGCTCTCCCCCCCACGGAGGCAGAGGGGGCCGATGTCGAAGTAGCTGGCGCCGAGGCTGGAGGATTGGCCGAAGGCGGGGATGTCTCGGTCGGCGAGGTGCGGGCCGAGACAGGCAGGGCTGGGGGTTTGCCCGCTAGGGCGTTGCAGCCCCAGGTGCTTGGAGCTCCCGGTGCGGTCGGTCCCGCGGCGTCGGTCGAGGTTGGGGGTTCGCCCGGGGAGGCGTCGTAACCCCAACCGACCGTGGCGCGCGAGGCGGTTGGTTCCGTCACTCTAGCGGAGTCTTCTGGCGGGGTGCCCCGGGCGGAGTGGTCCCCTCTGTCGGAGCCCTTGGAAAGGCTCGGCATTACGGGCGACCTGTATCGAGTCTACCGGTCGATTGCCGCAAGGACGAAGGGGGGAGAAAGGCGCAATACCCCTGTAGCAACCCTGATAAATTTAAAAGGAATAAATAAATCAAAATAGATTAAAATATTTAATAAATAAACGAAAGAGCTTGGAATAAAAATAATTAAAACCCTGATGGAAATAACGCCTCAGATAAAGGCGCTACTTTACAAGAAAATGCCCTTATCTAAGGCGTGTTTTGAAGAAAGGACGCCCACACGTTAAGGCGTCAAATTTCAAACGACCAAAATAAATAAAAAGGACAAGTTAGCGTAACGTCCCTTTCGTGGACGCGTTTTAACAAGTAACGACGCTTGACAAGGCGTCAATTTAAATTCGACGCCCTGACCTAGGTCGCTAATTCAGTTTGAGTTTCGTTCGACCCAGGAGTCTATCCAGGGTAAGGTGATAACTACGAGGAAGAGTTCGAATGTAGTAATAACTCTAATATGGAAGTATTACTTCCAATCAAACACTAACTCTATTAGGATTCTAGAAATCCTATAAATAACCTACTGCTTGAACCGAGAACGTTATTTGGCGTTCGGAGTATTCTAAGGTATGTGAAGAACATCATGTTCTTCTTGTATCTCTGTTCGTCCGATTATCGATTTCATGAAAGAATACTAAATATTCTTATTCTTCTTCTCTTCTTACAGGTTAAGAAGATTAACGGGTAAGTTTTTCTTTCCTCCACCTTCAGTTAAGTATTATGAAGAAAAACTGATGTTTCTTCATCTTATTTCTCTGTAGAGAAGTCATCTTAACCTACTGAAGAACGTGGGTTCTTCATCGACGAACGTCTGCTTCTGATCGTGCCAAAAAAGAGAACCTGTCGATACATCTACACCAAGACTTCTGCCCCTTTCATCCAACTCTGTTGATAGCAGAGTACCGTGTCTTCATCAGTTCTCCAGTTAATCATCATAAGGTAGGATTTTCTCATGGAACGTAGCCCAAACTACCATATAACTATAGATAATTATCATCGGTAGTTCATGCATATAGTTTTCATGCGTTCTGGTTATTTTCTACGGAATGTTTGAAAGAAACGACCCTAACAAGGGCGTTAATTTAAAAGACACGACCATGCCCAGGTCGTCAATTCCAGATTTGACGCCCTGCACATGGACGTTAATTCCTGTTAATTAATAAATAGCATGTTTAAAAAGTAATTATCAATGCAAACATGATTCTAAATTAATGCATGGTCAATTTCTTGTAATCCTTCTATTTTTCTGGTCCTGACTATATACCATGTTCCTGAAATATTCATTACCTCGAAATTTGTAAAATTGTGAATTCACCAGGTCGTCTCTTGTTTAACTAACGCCCCAGACTAGGACGCCTTTTTCCTGGTAACGCCCCTACCCAAGGCGCGTTTTCAACAAAATTACAGATTTTTAATATCCTGTAAAATAGCAATATTGGAAAGGACGACCTCTTTATATGTCGTCAAATTTAATATAAACGCCCCTGATTAAGGCATTAATTTTACGAAAAATGACTTTACCAGAGTCGCTACTTTCTACATTACTGATTTTTCCCGATTGCTATTATCCGAGGGTTTCACTATATGTATATATATATATATATGTAGGCACTATTACTCCACTCCGTGAGTATAGTCCCACGTTTCATGATGTTTTATCGATCACCCTTAAACTCTCATTGACATACAAGCTCTCCATTGGACATTCCGTTCCTTTGGACTAGCGAGTTAGTCATAGAGACCTCCGTAAGACTCCTCGTACCTTGGATTCCCTCAAGGTCGACTGAGCTGGTTGTACCCTAAAAACCCATTACACTATTGAATGCCATGTCACTCTAAAGAAACATGGTATACCGGCCCTTATGATATGCAAAGAGTATATCATGAGAATTCTAAATGGGATGACGATATCATGCCATTTGTTGATGTTCTTGTGGACCTCAATTCTATAATAAGAATGAGGGTATCTTGCCTTTGATAGACTGTTCATGTGGACCTCAATTCTATATAAAGAATGTCCATACTTGTTTGTCATGGTACCCGAGTTAAGGGAACCTAATTCCACCTAGTTTCATCGTTCATCGTGATTGTACCGTTGTTATCGCCTATCTATGTCCAATATCGTATTTTTGGACTCCATTCTCTCAAATTTATCCTACGTGTCTACAAGCTTAAATTGTTGAAATTCCCTATTGGCTATATATATATATACAAGAGTGGATGTCAAATATACATGATAAATGCCTGCGCATATAGGGCCCGATCTGGTCCTGGGAGGAGCACCCGAAAGTACTTGTGCCCATGGGAGTTGAATGATAAGGTATCTGGCATTATACCGAGTGCATGACTAGCTTGATTGGACGTTCCACACAAATCTTGTACTTGACTCGTACTTGACTTGACATGAATTGCGTGACCCGAGAAAGGGTAATTACTTGCTTGCTTGATACATGATAGTCAAAGTCCTTGACATGACTTGCTAAAGAGTACTTGCTTGAATATCTTGTTATCTTTTCCTGAAAGCTCGTGACTAGTTCATCTTGCTGTCTTATTGATAAATTCTCTCTCTATCTTGTCGTTTTATGCGAGCATGCATAGCTATAGTACATTCATGAAAAATATAATTACTTAAACCCCTTGCTGGTTCCTGAGATATAATTTCCTACTGAGCGTTCGCTCACTCCGTGTTTGTCCCTTACTTTTCAGGCGACGAGGGAAGTCAATCGGATGGGAATGGTCAAGAGTGAAAGAGCTAGAGCTTTTCCAAGTGTCATCTAGTCTTTTTCCTATTTTCTTGAGTCAACTATGTACTTTTCCTTTTTAATTGAATAGAGTATTGGATTTGAAATAGTCTATCCATTATGAAATAAAGGATTGGGTTATCTTTCTATTTTGCGCATCTCTATTTTTGGTGTCGAATACACTACTACTCTGATGGACATGATTGATATAAACTCGTCGCGCATATCCGAGTATCTTCCGCGCTCGGGGCGTGACAGTTTTTGTGGTATCAGAGCCTAGGGTATTCAATTCCTAGGAAAAACCCAAGTCCAAGGATATGTTCAAACCTTTAACCAGTGAGATTGGGTAGAACCAAGGGTTAAAGTTAACATAGTATATGAGTCTTTAAATACAATCACATATTAACCTAGTTATTGTAATTGTAGGATAATGGCTGCCGAACGTGCTCAATGGCGCAACATGCAGCGTACCCTTCAAGGCATGACTCAAGTGCTGCAACAAGTAGCACAAGGAGGCGGACAACGAGCAGGAAGTCTCCACCAGACTTTCAAGAACATGAACCCACCCAAGTTCACGAGTTCTACTGATCCAGATGACGCTGAACACTGGATTAAGGAGATAGAACGTATGTTCCATGTTATGCAATGCACGGATCAGGATAAAGTTTTATTAGCTACTTTTCAGATAGAAAGGGATACTAGATGCTGGTGGGAATCAATAGAGGCTACTATAAATCAAGATCAGGTTTCGTGGGAAGAATTCGTTGAACACTTCAACGTGAAATATTTCTCGGACCGAGTTCAGGAAAAGAAGGCTGTAGAATTTGCTGCATTAAAGCAACGATCTTTGTCAGTGGCCGAGTATGAGGCCCAATTCTCTAGATTGTCTCGATACGCTAAGCATCTAGTTAGCACCGAGAAAATGAAAGCTAGGAGGTTTCTTAATGGGCTCAGGCCCCAAGCTATTACTCAACTGGCGCCGATGGACATTCAAGTCTACTCAGAGATAGTACGCCGAGCTCAACTATTAGAAGATGCCACGGAACTGTCTGATAGGATTCGTGGTAAGGATAAGAAGGAACAAGTTACAGGTTCGGGTTCCTTTAAACCCAACTTCAAGAAAAGGCCTAGCAATGGAGGAGCATCCTCACAAGACCAAAAGTTCAAGAAGACCAAGCCCTTCTCTATCACCACTACCTCTCCAAATACAGTGTGCAAACATTGTGATAAAGCGGGTCATAGAGCAGAGGAATGCTGGAGGAAACTAGGAGCATGTCTCCGTTGTGGGAGTCGTGAGCATCGGATTCCCGATTGCCCATTACTTAACAATCAAGCCGTTGACGGAAAGCGCCCAGTAACCAAGAATGCTCGTCTTCATGCAATCAAGGAGACCGAGCAAGTAGAAGGAGGCGGCTTAGTGGAAGGTACATTGAAAGTTTGTTCCAGGAATGCATATGTCTTAATTGATACTGGTGCATCGCATTCTATTATTTCTAAGAAGTTTGCTGACCCATTACCCCTAGAACCGGAATGGATAAAGTTAGTTTTGTCTACTCCTCTAGATGATGAGACTGATATTACACATCATTACCAAAACTGCGAGGTATTGATTCATGGTCAAAATCTCCCTATTGATCTCATATGTTTAGATCTGAAAGAGTATGATGTTATACTAGGGGCAGATTGGTTATCCAAGTATCAGGCAACGGTTGATTGCCGCAATAGTAAGGTTACATTCAAGGAATTCCCAGAACTAATATTTACTAGCCCCAAGAGTCGGAGCAAATCCCCTCTTATTTCAGCTCTCCGAGCTAGCAAGCTCATCAAGAAAGGATGTACATCTTTCCTTGCCTTTGTCACAGTTAAAGAAGCTAAGGAAGCTAAGCTAGAAGACATTCCAGTAGTACAAGAATTTTCGGACGTATTTCCGGAAGATTTGCCTGGATTACCCCCGCAAAGAGAAGTGGCCTTCACCATCGACTTAGTCCCTGGTGCTGGTCCGATTTCAAAGGCACCCTATAGGATGTCACCTGCTGAACTCAAAGAATTAAAGGAGCAATTGATGGAACTCATTAAGAAAGGATTCATTAGACCAAGTACTTCCCCGTGGGGAGCGCCTGTATTATTTGTAAAGAAGAAAGACGGATCCATGAGGTTATGTGTCGACTATCGACAATTGAATCATCTCACTGTCAAGAACAAGTATCCACTGCCGAGAATCGATGAATTGTTTGATCAAATTTCAGGATCCATGTACTTTTCCAAAATTGATCTTAGGTCCGGATATCATCAACTAAGAATCAAGGACGGGGATATTCATAAAACCGCATTCAGAAGCAGGTATGGCCATTATGAATTTGTTGTTATGTCTTTCGGACTAACGAATGCCCCTGCTGCCTTTATGCAGTTAATGAATAGTATATTCAAGCCTTATTTAGATCAATTCGTGGTGGTCTTTATTGATGATATATTGATTTATTCCAAGACCAAGGAAGAGCATGAGGAACATTTGAGGATTGCATTACAAATATTGAGGACAAACCAATTATATGCAAAACTTAGCAAGTATGAATTCTGGCTTGAAGAAGTGACTTTTCTCGGACATGTTATATCAAAGGATGGTTTGTCTGTAGACCCATCAAAGGTTGAAGCTGTAAGGAACTGGGAAAGACCGACCAATGCTAGCGAGATCCGAAGTTTCTTAGGTCTTGCCGGCTATTACAGGCGATTCATCAAGGATTTCTCTAAAATCGCCGTGCCACTTACAAGGTTAACTCGCAAGGAGATCCGTTATGAATGGGATGAGGAATGTGAGAGAAGCTTCCAAACTCTCAAGGATCATCTTACTACAGCTCCTATCTTAGCATTGCCAATTGAAGGAGAAAAGTTCGAGGTATACACTGATGCTTCTGGCATTGGCCTCAGGTGTGTTCTAATGCAACAAGGGAAGGTTATAGCCTACTCTTCTCGTCAATTAAAGAAGCATGAAGAGAACTACCCCGTCCATGACTTAGAATTGGCCGCGGTAGTATTTGCACTAAAAATATGGAGACATTATCTTTATGGAGTACAGTTTACTGTATACTCCGATCACAAGAGTCTCAAATATCTTTTCTCACAGAAGGAACTAAATATGAGGTAAAGACGATGGCTGGAATATCTCAAGGACTTCGACTTCAATATATAATATCACCCCGGAAAGGGTAATCATGTAGCAGATGCCCTTAGTCGAAAGCCGAGAGCACTGTTAGCCAATTGTCTGATTCAAAATTGCTAGAACAATTCTCTGAACTCAATATAAGCATGGACACGGACCCTAGATGTGTCACATTATCTCATGTAAGCATACAGTCAGATTTATTATATGAGATACAAGCACTTCAGGATGATGATCCTACATTAGTAGAAATCAAGGGCAGATTAAAAGGACAATCGGACTTCCAACTAGCTTCTGATGGAAGATTAATGTTCAAGAATAGAACTGGTATACCGGACTGCCCAGAATTGAAAAAGAAGATCTTAGATGAAGCTCACAGATCAAGGTATACGATTCATCCTGGATCTACCAAGATGTACCAAGATGTGAAAAGAAATTTTTGGTGGCCCAACATGAAAAGAGAAATAGCGGACTATGTATCACGCTGTCTCACATGCCAACAAGTCAAGGCGGAACACCAAAAGCCTGTTGGAAAGCTACATCCTCTAGATATCCCTAAATGGAAGTGGGAGGATATTGGTATGGATTTCATCATGGGTTTATCTAAATCAAAAAGAGGACATGATGGAATATGGGTTATCATTGACCGATTGACCAAATCCGCGCATTTCTTGCCAATCAAGAGTCGATGGTCAGTTGATGTCTTAGCTGCACTATACATCAAGGAAATAGTCAGATTACATGGTATTCCTGTTTCAATCGTGTCTGACAGAGATCCCCGTTTTACTTCTCATTTTTGGAATGGACTACAACATTCGTTGGGGACGAGACTTAATTTTAGTACAGCCTTTCATCCTCAAACGGATGGTCAGACCGAGAGAACAAATCAAGTAGTTGAAGATATGCTTAGAGCATGCATCACTGATTTTGATGGAAACTGGCATGATCACTTGCCTCTGGTCGAATTTGCATACAATAATAGCTATCAAGCTAGTATACAAATGGCACCTTTCGAAGCTTTATACGGAAGGAGTTGCCGATCACCCTTGTGCTGGAATGAAGTTGGAGAGAAACAACTGTTAGGTCCAGACATGGTAAGGGATACAACTGAGAAGATACGAGTAATAAGGGAAAGATTGCAAGTAGCTCAGACAAGGCAAAAGGCTTATGTCGACACAAGAAGAAGAGATCTCGAATTCCAAATTGGAGATCATGTATTTCTCAAGATATCGCCTGGACGTGGAATACGAAGATTTGGTGTTAAAGGCAAGCTTACACCGAGATTTATCTGACCTTTTGAGATACTAGAAAGAGTTGGCGAGGTTGCTTATCGCATCGCATTGCCACCTCAACTGTCCGAAGTACATGATGTGTTCCACATATCTATGTTGAACAAGTATGTACGTGACCCATCACATATTATTGAATATGGAGACCTAGTGATCCAGAAAGATTTCACGTATGAACAGAAGCCTATGAAGATCTTAGATCGAGAAGTACGTGTCCTAAGAAATAAGGTTATTCCCATGCTAAAAGTACAATGGAATAAGAATTCAGAACATGAAGCTACATGGGAGACCGAGGAATCTATGAGGAAACAATTTCCAGATTTATTTTAGAAGGTACGTACTCTACACTCTCCAAATGTAAATATATGATATGGAATTTGGGGACCAAATTCTTTTTAAGTGGGGGAGGGTGTAGCAACCCTGATAAATTTAAAAGGAATAAATAAATCAAAATAGATTAAAAGATTTAATAAATAAACGAAAGAGCTTGGAATAAAAATAATTAAAACCCTGATGGAAATAACGCCTCAGATAAAGGCGCTACTTTACAAGAAAACGCCCTTATCTAAGGCGTGTTTTGAAGAAAGGACGCCCACACGTTAAGGCGTCAAATTTCAAACGACCAAAATAAATAAAAAGGACAAGTTAGCGTAACGTCCCTTTCGTGGACGCGTTTTAACAAGTAACGACGCTTGACAAGGCGTCAATTTAAATTCGACGCCCTGACCTAGGTCGCTAATTCAGTTTGAGTTTCGTTCGACCCGGGAGTCTATCCAGGGTAAGGTGATAACTACGAGGAAGAGTTCGAATGTAGTAATAACTCTAATATGGAAGTATTACTTCCAATCAAACACTAACTCTATTAGGATTCTAGAAATCCTATAAATAACCTACTGCTTGAACCGAGAATGCTATTTGGCGTTCGGAGTATTCTAAGGTATGTGAAGAACAGCAGGTTCTTCTTGTATCTCTGTTCGTCCGATTATCGATTTCATGAAAGAATACTAAATATTCTTATTCTTCTTCTCTTCTTACAGGTTAAGAAGATTAACGGGTAAGTTTTTCTTTCCTCCACCTATTGCTGTTATCCGAGGGTTTCACTATATGTATATATATATATATGTAGGCACTATTACTCCACTCCGTGAGTATAGTCCCACGTTTCATGATGTTTTATCGATCACCCTTAAACTCTCATTGACATACAAGCTCTCCATTGGACATTCCGTTCCTTTGGACTAGCGAGTTAGTCATAGAGACCTCCATAAGACTCCTCGTACCTTGGATTCCCTCAAGGTCGACTGAGCTGGTTGTACCATAAAAACCCATTACACTATTGAATGCCATGTCACTCTAAAGAAACATGGTATACCGGCCCTTATGATATGCAAAGAGTATATCATGAGAATTCTAAATGGGATGACGATATCATGCCATTTGTTGATGTTCTTGTAGACCTCAATTCTATAATAAGAATGAGGGTATCTTGCCTTTGATAGACTGTTCATGTGGACCTCAATTCTATATAAAGAATGTCCATACTTGTTTGTCATGGTACCCGAGTTAAGGGAACCTAATTCCACATAGTTTCATCGTTCATCGTGATTGTACCGTTGTTATCACCTATCTATGTCCAATATCGTATTTTTGGACTCCATTCTCTCAAAGTTATCCTACGTGTCTACAAGCTTAAATTGTTGAAATTCCCTATTGGCTATATATATATATACAAGAGTGGATGTCAAATATACATGATAAATGCCTGCGCATATAGGGCCCGATCTGGTCCTGGGAGGAGCACCCGAAAGTACTTGTGCCCATGGGAGTTGAATGATAAGGTATCTGGCATTATACCGAGTGCATGACTAGCTTGATTGGACGTTCCACACAAATCTTGTACTTGACTCGTACTTGACTTGACATGAATTGCGTGACCCGAGAAAGGGTAATTACTTGCTTGCTTGATACATGATAGCCCAAGTCCTTGACATGACTTGCTAAAGAGTACTTGCTTGAATATCTTGTTATCTTTTCCTGAAAGCTCGTGACTAGTTCATCTTGCTGTCTTATTGATAAATTCTCTCTCTATCTTGTCGTTTTATGCGAGCATGCATAGCTATAGTACATTCATGAAAAATATAATTACTTAAACCCCTTGCTGGTTCCTGAGATATAATTTCCTACTGAGCGTTCGCTCACTCCGTGTTTGTCCCTTACTTTTCAGGTAATTCCGACGATGAGGGAAGTCAATCGGATGGGAATGGTCAAGAGTGAAAGAGCTAGAGCTTTTCCAAGTGTCATCTAGTCTTTTTCCTATTTTCTTGAGTCAACTATGTACTTTTCCTTTTTAATTGAATAGAGTATTAGATTTGAAATAGTCTATCCATTATGAAATAAAGGATTGGGTTATCTTTCTATTTTGCGCATCTCTATTTTTGGTGTCGAATACACTACTACTCTGATGGACATGATTGATATAAACTCGTCACGCATATCCGAGTATCTTCCGCGCTCGGGGCGTGACAACCCCCCCCCCGGGATCCTTGATGTCTTGATGGAGGGCGGCCTGGTCATAGCTCGGTCGGCGGCTTTGATGGCGGAGGCGCACGCCCGGACGGAGGCGGAGCGGTCGGAACTTGCCTGGACCCTTGGGGGCTGCGAGAAGAAACTGGCCTGACTCAAGGGGGAGCATGAGGGGCTTCGGCAGAAGTTCTCCGCGTTCCGGGAGGTGGCGCGGGCGAGCCGACTGGAAGCCGGGGTGCTGGCCGAACAGCTCGCCAAGACCCGAGAGTCTCTCGAGAGGACAAGCCGATTCCTTGAGGAGGAGCGTCTGCGTCGCCTCGAGCTGGACAACCGCTGGGAGCTCGAACGCGCCGAGCTGCTAGATCGGGCGGAGGTGGCGGAGCGCCTCCGAGCTAAGGCTGAGGCGGACCGGGCCCGGGCAGAGGAGCGCGCGACCGAGGCGGAGCGGGCTCGGGTCGAGCTTGTCGGAAGGGCGGGGCAGGTCGAGGCGGAGGCAATCGAGCGTTACAGGAACTCGGATGCTTACTCGGCCGACCTGATGAAAGCCGCCCTACCCTACTACGAGGTAGCACTACGCCGGGGTGCTCGAAAGGGGTTCAAGCAAGGCTATCGTCGGGCGGTGGACTACGCCGATGAGCAAAACTCCGCGATCGAGTTCCCCTTCGGCCTGTGTTATGACTCAGATGAGTCGGTTTCCAGCTCTTCCTCGTCGGTCAGGGGAGATTCGGAGGGGTCACCTCCATCGGGGTCACTGGCTCCGGGCGTTTCGGGAGGGCTCACGACCGAGACAGTTCTCGCACAGGCGAGGTCAGTGTCCGAGCCGACCGTCACTGAAGGCGCCGGGGGTGACGCGTCTCCTTCCGCCGTTCCCGAATGTCAAAGTGGGCTCGAGGCATGATGTACTTTGCCTCCTTCCCTTTTTATCTTTCTTCCCTCTTTGTAGAGGGTTTCCTTTTGGTGTGATAATAAATGACTTGCTCTGTTTGAGTACCATCCTTGCCGTGATTCGGTTGGCGGATCTTGAGTGGTTGGGAGGTGCCGATATGTCCTGCGTGGTTTTCGCATGCAGTTTTGGTAGGCTTTTGACGGGGCGTCTTTCCATTTTCTCATGCTTTGAATGTCAGGCCGCTTCGTGAATCCCGCTAGGGCGGGGGATGAGGAGTTGGAGGTGACTGTTCAGGGGAGAAATCCTTTGGCGTGTTTCCGAGGAGGGGGGGGGTCATTTAAGGCGTGTAGCCTCCTTTGGCCTATAAGAAGGACCCAAAGGCGCCCTTTCCTCTTCACTGCTTGGGATTTTCTCTAACAGTCTTTCCTCGCTCCTTCCTCTTCACTGTGCGTTGTGCCCTTGTATTCGGAGTATGGAGGATCCTTCGGAGGGTGACGTCGCCGACGACGGGGAGCGGCGAGCTCCCGCTGCCCTGTAATGTTGAACGGATCCCACGGTCGTCGCGCGTGCACGAGACGGGTCCGACGGTCACCGTGCAGATCTGGAGAGGGCTTCGACGTGTGAAGGCACGGTTCTTGCCCTTTCTCAGTTCCAGCGTGGCTTCCGGGTGGACGCCGAGGCGGAGGACGGATGGGGGCATCAGGGGAGCCCGCCGTTGCTTCCCTCCGTGTGAGGGGAGCAGGCGTATCAAGCTCCCTCCTCACCGAAGCCTTCCTCCGTCTGCAGCCTCTTTCTCCCTCTTCTGCTCTTCATTTCTTTCACTCTTCGGGGGCTGCTTCCTCTCTCCTTCCTTCCAAGGAGTTGGCAGTTTGGAAGAGGGGAGGCCTTCACGGCACTCCTTTTTCCTGGTTGTTGCCAACTTGGGAGGTAGCCTTCCTCAACGTTTAAAGGTGGCCTTCCTCCTGCAATCCCTCTGTCACCTTTGTCACGGGCCACCCGAGGCAACTGGCTTGACCACCTCTTGCCCGAGCCAGTTTCCGCACGAGGCAGAGTCAGTGGCTGGACGCGAGGAGATCAAGACCGAGTCAGCCAAGCGATGACCCCTTGAGGCGGTGTTAGACGGATTTTTACTTTTTGCTATGTGATGTACTGGCATTTGCCTATCTGATGTACCAATGGTTTGCAATGAAAAGAAAAGGGATTTATTCCGTCCATCTTGCTGTACAATTTCAAAAATAGAATTTGCGTAGTGCAGCTGCGTTCCATGTCCGAGGAATAGGTTCCCCTTCCATTGTCGCTAACCTGTACGCACCTTTTCCGAGCGTCTCTACCACTCGGTAGGGGCCTTCCCAGTTGGGGGATAGCTTGCCCGCCGCCTCTAGTGGTCGAGAGGCTTCGGCTTTCCTGAGGACGAAGTCCCCCAGTTGGAAACGTCTGTCCCGGACCTTGGCGTTGTAGTATCGAGTGAGGCGGCACTGGTACTCCGTTGCCCGGACGTTCACGATCTCTCGGAGTTCGTCTGCTAGGTCGAGGTTCTCGAGCAATTTTTGCCCGTTTGCCTCGAGTGAGAAGCTGATCACTCGGAGAGACGGATTGACGATCTCCAATGGAACGACGGCTTCGGTGCCATATACCAACTGAAAAGGGCTTTCACCGGTTGCCGTCCTGGGGGTTGTTCGGTGCGACCATAATACGCTAGGCAATTCCTCGAGCCAGCTACCCTTAGCCTTGTCGAGTCTGGTTTTTATGCCTTTCAAGATAGTCTTGTTGGCATTTTCAACTAGCCCGTTGGCCTGAGGGTGGGCGACCGAAGTGAAGTGGTTGCAGATATTTAGGTCGGCGCATCTATCTCGGAAGTACCGAGAGTCGAATTGCCGACCGTTATCGCTTACTATCACTCGGGGGATGCCAAAGCGACAAATGATCGATTTCCAAACAAAGCCCCAAACGACTGTCTCGGTGATCCTCGCCGTAGCCTCGGCCTCGATCCACTTGGTGAAGTAGTCGATGGCGACGATGATGAACTTCTTCTGGGACTGGGCCGTTGGGAATGGCCCAAGGATATCGATTCCCCACCGAGCGAAAGGGTAAGGCTCGGCTAGGGTGACAAGTTCCGTAGCCGGCTGATGGACCAAGTGGTCGAACCGCTGGCATCGGTCGCACTGTTGAACATAGGCCGAGCAGTCACGCTGCAGGGTGGGCCACCAGTACCCCTGTCGTAACAGGATTCTGGCCAGCGACCTTGCCCCTGAGTGCGCTCCGCACAGGCCTTCATGAATCTCTTGGATGGCTCGGCTTGCCTCGTCGGGACCGAGGCACTTCAGGAGGGGATCGGAGAACGATCTTCGGTAGAGAGTGTTGTCGAAGACGACGAAGCACCGAGCTTGATACTTCATTCAGCGGGCTTCTTGAGGGTCGGAGGGCCCTTGGGAGTCTTGTAGCCAGGATAGGTAGGGGGAGCGCCAGTCACTTAGAGTGGCCGAGTCAACAGCGAGGAGCTCCGTGTCAATGCTCGGGCGCTCTAGCTCTTCTAGGAGGACCGATCGTGTACCTTCCGGGTCTAGGGAGGAGGCCAATCGAGAGAGGGCGTCCGCCCGAGAGTTTTGCTCCCGAGCTATCCGGACTACCCCAAATTCCTCGAACTGTTGGGCCAGGCTCCGGACCAACTGAAGGTATTTGATCATGGGTGCCTCCCGAGCTTCATACTCGCCGTTGACCTGACCTACGACTAGTTGAGAGTCGGTGTGGATCCTGACTCGCTCGACCCCCAGCCGTCGGGCCATGCGCGCTCCCGAGATAAGGGCCTCGTACTCAGAAGTGTTGTTGGATACCTGAAAGTTGAATTTCAAGGCGTACTGTAGCTCTATCCCTTCGGGGGACCTCAGGAGTATCCCCGCATCGCTGCCTGCCGAATTGGACGATCCATCGACGAACAGTTCCCAGGTTGGCCCGGTCGTGGTCGGAGGCCTGTCCTCGGCGGGGATGGTGCTTTCGGCAATGAAGTCGGAAAGCGCTTGGCCTTTGATTGCTGATCGCGGCCGGTACGAGATGTCGTAGGCCCCGAGTATAATGGCCCATTTGACGAGTCGCCCTGAGGCCTCGGGGTGGGCCAGAATCTTCTTCAACGGCTCACCGGTTAGCACGGTGATGGGGTGCCCCTGGAAGTAGGGGCGGAGGCGCCTTGCGGAGGTAACCAGCGCTAGCACGAGTTTCTCGGTTGCGGGGTACCTCCGTTCGGCCTCATTGAGCACCTTGCTGGTGTAGTAGACTGGCCTTTCGATTCCCGAGTCATTTCTGACTAGGACCGAGCTGACCGTGGATGGCGTCGCCGAGAGGTAGAGCAGCAGGACTTCACCTGGGGCGGGCTTGGAGAGCACTGGTGGCGAAGCTAGGAACTTTTTAAGCTCGGTGAACGCTGTCTGGCACTCCTCATCCCATGCAAACGTAGCAGATGCTAGCTTGGGTCCCCTCATCAGTTTGAAGAAGGGCAAGCATCGTTCGGCCGCACGGGACAGGAAGCGGCTGAGAGCGGCCACACGCCCTGCCAGACGCTGAACGTCTTTAATGCATGTGGGCGGGCGCATGTCCAGGATGGCCTGGACTTTGTCGGGGTTGGCTTCGATCCCGCGCTAGGTGACCCGGAAACCCAGGAACTTCCCGGATTTTACTCCAAAGGCGCACTTGGCGGGGTTGAGCTTCATGTTGTACTTCAGGAGGGTGCCGAAGGTTTCGGCAAGGTCGGTGAAGTGGTCTTGGGCCTTGGGGGTCTTGACGAGCATGTCATCAATGTAAGCCTCGACGTTCCGACCCAGCTGTCCCTCGAACATGTGATTTACCAGTCGTTGATATGTGGCTTCGGCGTTCTTCAACCCGAAAGGCATCCGGGTGTAGCAGTACACGCCGCAGTCGGTGATGAAGGCGGTCTTCTCAACATCTTCTGGGTTCATTCTGATCTGGTGATAACCTGAATAGGCATCCAGGAAACTGTGTATCTCATTGCCCGAGGTTGAATCAACCAATTGGTCGATGCTCGGTAGCGGATAGCAGTCCTTGGGGGTAGCCTTATTCAGATCGGTGAAGTCCACGCATATTCGCCATTTGCCTGTAGTTTTTGGCACCAGGATGACATTGGCTAGCCACGTAGGGTACAGGACTGGTTTGAAGAGGCCTATTTCTTGTCCCTTGGTGACCTGCGCCTTGATGATCGCCTGTTTCTCAGGCGCATTCTTCCTTCTCCTTTGTTGTACGGGCCTCACGGTAGGGTCGAGGCTGAGCTTGTGCATCACGGTCTTCTCTGGTATGCCAGGGAGTTGATCATCAGACCAAGCAAAGACCTGAACGTACTCAGAAAGGAATTTTTTGTATTGCTGCTGTTCCATGGGTGGTAGGTCGGCTCCGATCCTTACTCCGAGGGCCGGGTCATCGTTTAGGAATACCGTTAGCAATTCGCCACCGGGCTCAGCGGTTACGGTCTTCCCTTCGATTCCCTTGGGGCCCTTGTCTCCCCCGTCCGACCTTGAGGCTTCCACCGAGATGTTGTAGCACCTTCTGGCCGTGGCCTGGTTACCTCGGACTTCCCCCAACCCGTTTTTGGTGGGAAACTTCATTTTCTGGTGATAGGTAGATGGTACGGCCTTTATCCGGCTGAGGATTTTCCGGCTGAAAATGGCGTTGTACGCTATCATACCCTTAATCACTATGAAGTCCACCATGACCGTAACGGTTTTGGGTGGGGTGCCAATGGTGACCGGCAGGCTTAGGGCTCCCTCGGGGTAGGTGGCTAGGCCGTTAAACCCGCAAAGGGGTGTTCGGATCGGGCGAAGCTTGGATGGGTCTTCCCCCATCTTAAGGAAACAGTCGTAAGATAATACATCGGGGGCACTCCCATTGTCAACCAGAATTCTATCTACGTTACAATGGTTTATTGTGGCCGAGATAACGAGGGCATCATCATGCGGGGTCTTCAGCCCTTCCAGGTCTTGGTCGGAGAAGACTATGACCTGGGGCTCCCTCGGCAGGTCGCTGGAGGGTTCTAAGACCTGGCTGGCCCGCTCGGCATGACGCTTCCTTCCTTGGCTGGTGTCGCCGCCCGACGCCGTTCCTCGGGAGATGACGTTGATGTGGACCCCTCGGGGGGCGTTGTCGATCTCCTCGGCGGCGTCCCGGTCTTCTTTGTGCGCGGCTACAAACTGGGCCAGGTGCCCCTGACGGATGAGACGTTCGATCTCGTCCTGGAGCTGGTGGCAGTCGCCGGTATGGTGCCCGTGGTCGCCGTGGAACAGGCAATGCCTATCGCGCTTGCGGTTCTTCGATCTCATCGGTTCGGGCCGGCGGAGGAGTCCTGAGTCTTTGATGTCTTCATAGATCTCATAGACTGGTGCGGTCAGCGGGGTGTACCGCTCATACTTCCTTTTGCGCTCTCCTTCCCGATCGCACTTCTTGCCCGAGCCAGGGTTTGGCTCGGAGGCTCGCTTCTTGTCCCCCTCCCGACCCGAGCCGGTTGTGTCTCGGCAGGCGCTGAGTACTTCTTCACACTCGGCATGGCGCAGTGCCAGAGTCACTAGCTCGGCAAGGGTCGAGGGAGGGTGGAGGACAAGTTCGCGGCGGAGGTTCTCATCCCGGGTGCCCCCGGTCAGAGCGGTCGTGGCCGAGGCCACATCCAGGCGGGGAATTCTGAGGGCTTCCGATTTAAATCGATGGACATAAGCCCGGAACCTTTCCCCTTGCGCCTGTTTGAGGGCCAGGAGCCCCGCTACTGACCTTGGGGGGGCGCTTCCGGCGAAGCTCTCCTTGAAGACTCGCTCGAATTGCCTGAAGTCCCGGATGGACCCAGGGGCGAGGGCCCGGAACCATGCTTGAGCGCCTTGGACCAGAGTGGCCGCAAAGGCTCGACATTTAATAGGATCCGGTGTTCCATGCAGAGTCACCAGGGCGTCGAAGCTGTCGTAGTGGTCGGCTGGGTCGCCCTGGCCATCATAAAGCTTGAAGGTCGGAATGGAGGTTCTGGGAGACACCTCTGCCTTCAAGATGTATTCGGAGAAAGGGGATTTCTCCTCATCCTCCGGGAAAGAGGTTTTCTGCAGGGCGCGGAGGGCGCGCTCTTGCTCTGCAAAATATCTTTCGAAGTCCCTCAGCCGGAGGGAAAGTTCCGGCTGCGGTCGTGCCGTGGGACTGGGGGGAGCGTCGTGGCGATCCTCAGGACCGCCGGCGCTCCGGCGTGGAGGCCTCGCCCCCTGTTTCCCTTTTCTGGGCGTGGAGGAAGCCTCTTGCTCCGGGGGCGGAGCTTGCGAGGGTCCTCCCACGTTGTTGCGGATGAGCTGCTGACCGCGAAGGGTGAAGCGGCCCCCAGCGGTATGTTGGGACGCACTTCGGGGGGGGGGGCTCCCGGACGGGGCGCGGGACCTGGCATCCCTTGCCGCCTGGGCCCTTATGAGCTCCACGAGGACGTCAAGCTTCTTATTGAGGGCCTGGAAGACCTCGTCGCCACCGTTGGGGGGTACCCCCGTCGCCATCGGAGGGGGCGGCGGTCCGTTGGTGGGGACGCTGGCGTTGGAGGGAGGGTTCTGTGAGGCCCTAGAGGGGACATCTCCTGCCACCACCACGGCCTTGCCCTTCTCGACGGCGGATCTCCTCCCTGAGCTTCTTCTCACCATCTCGGCTCTTCGTGCGTTTCCCACAGACGGCGCCAGATGAAGGGGTGAAATCTCGCACTTGTATCCTGAGCGGGCTGTGGATCACCTGAAGATGAACTGCAAGACAGGGAAACGTATCAGAGGGCCCAGGGGGCTTTCCTGGGGTAAAACCCTCCGATGGCTAAGTCAGTAGAGTTATGGTGGAAGCAATAATGGGGAGGAGAAAAGCTAGCGCGCGAGATTCCTCTCCACCAGAGGGTGAAGCGGATTGCTCAGGAGTTTGGGTCTATGAGTACCTGGATGGCTCTCTTCTTCCATCGGAGGGTAGCCCTGGTTTAAATAGTGTGCCGCCTTCAGGAGTCCAGCAAGCTGAGGGGTCTCCGGCGGGAGTTACGTCCTTGACGTGGGCTTTCATGGCCTTATCATGGGGACGTTATCGCCTTGAAGTCCGGTGGTTTCTTGACTCCCCTATCCGCTGGGGACTCTTGAACGGATGATATTTGGTCTGGCCGAGCTCCTGAAACGCCCGCCCTGTCCGGGTGATGAGCATAGCTCGGTGGGAGAGGGGTCGGATAGGTTGGCTAATGCCTGTCTCTCCCAGGTGGGGAAACGGCTTGGGCCGGACCTTCCTTATGACCTGACCATCACTCGGGCCCTCCGAGCCTAGAGGCCGTCGGGGAGAGTTGGTTCCTCGAGTGTTTGCTTATTGGGCTTTTCTTCCCTGAGTGGGCCCTGTGGGCTGTCACCCGGGTGGGCTTGCCTCGTTGGACCCTGTTGGGTCTAGTTGGGCTGCTCTTTGGGTGGGCTACAGAAATCCCCCTCTCCAATATATATAGAGAACCCTGAGTATTAATGGTTTTAATCTCTTTGCAGGAGAAGAAGAAAAACAAAAAGAAGAAGGTGGTCTGAGGAAGAATATTCCCCAGTGACTGGGCGGCACGTGATCCGAAGCTGGAAGGGCAGACAGGATTGTGACACGTGTGCTGAAGCTGGCTGAGAGACTGACACGTGGCCACAAGTTCTGGGCGGGAAATGTGGAAGCCACACGCACCCAGTGCTGCCCTCCTGCTAGCTGCTGCTTATAAAAGGAAGCCTTCATCCAACAGATGAAGACTGATCGAAGAAGAAGCCTGAAGAGCAGAAATCCCTTCGATCCAGAAAAAGAAAAGAGAAAGAAAAAGAGATCGAGAGAGTGAAAGAGCAGAAGAAGAAAAGAGCTGCAGTAGAAAGCAGAAGAAGAAGAGAAGAGAAGAAACAGAGAGAGCCTGCGAAAGAAGAAGAAAAGAAAGAGAAGAAGAGCAGAAGGAGAAGAAGAGAAATAGAGAGTTAGAGAGCTCGTGAGGGTAAAGAGAAAAAGAAAGTGAGAGAGAAGAGAAGAGGAAGAGAAGCTTACCTGAAGATTTGTCTACTGGACCGTGGATCAAATCCAGGCCAGTCAGCTCCATGCGAGCCACATCTGTGTTATCTTTCTTTACAGCTTTCTGATCGCTGTGTATTTTTCCTTTCTTATTTTTCCTTTTTCATTTGGTTAGCTTTGTACTTCCGATCCTCTGGATTGAGGTCGGGTCCCTCTTGGTCTGGAGGAAGAGAGGTCTGCGACCTCTAGTTTGCAAGTGGCTGGAAGTCACTTGTGTGTTCCCTCCGGTTTGGAGGAAGGGAGATCTGATCTCCGGTTCTGGGCTTGTGGGTTGCAAGTCCAGGTGTCCCTCCTGGTCTGGAGGAAGAGAGGTCTTCGACCTCTGGTTTGCTGGTGACTGGGAGTCACTGGTGTGTTCCCTCCGGTTTGGAGGAAGAGAGACTGTGCGTCTCTAGTTTCCAAGTGGCTGGGAGTCACTTGGGGTGTCCCTCCGGTTGGGAGGAAGAGGGGAGGTTGTTCCCCTGGTCAAGCTGTGTGGCAGCACCTGTTGCAGACTGAGTCTGCGGTTTCTAGCGTGAGCTAGTGGAAGCCACACTCGGGTTGAGTGTAGGGTGGATGTAGGTCTACTGGACCGAACCACTTAAAAACCCCTTGTGCACTGTGATTTGACTTGTCTATTTGTGCTTCCGCTAGGTGATTGCATAGGGGTGCTCCATGTGTTTGGCTTCTGGTTGAGCAGAAGAGTTTATTAGTTTTCAGATTGACTAAATCTATCTTGTTAGCACTCCAGTGATCTCACTGTGTGTTTGGTTAGTTCCACAACTGCCATTTAGCCTTCAAGTTTGTTTAGTTTGCGAACTAGCATTTTTAGTGAGCGAAATTTTAACTGGGCGAAAGGTTTTTTAAAAGTCATATTCATTCACCCCCCTCCTCTGAATACTGCATCGAACCCAACAAGACGGACCAGCGGTTTGGTGCACATGGTGCACATTGCAGCTCAGCGTCGTTGCTGGGACGCCATCGTCGCTCTTGGCCACAGCTTGGCCGATGACAGCTTCAATAGCCCCTGGAGTGGGAGCGTTGGTCTGGGGCTCATCGGGTGCTTTCACGTCCAGTATGTTGACAAAGGCCACCCCAAGGAAGTTGGGGAAGCCCACCGTGGGAGGGAAGCTCCCGAAGCTGAGGGGGACCGCGAGATAGCCACCCCGAACATGGTTCTCGACGACCTGAGGGCGGCAAGTGACTGCCATTATTGGCACCATAATGCGATTTTCCTGCATTCAGAAAAGTAGCGCAATTAGTATTACAAGAAGGGAGCCACAGGGTCCCTAGTTTCGATAAAAAGATGAAGGGTGGATTGGTTCCGCCGGGCGTGCCAGACTTGTGGACGCACTACTCGACCGATTGGTTGTCGTCGGTCGTTCACTGGTTTATTGTGGTTTATTAAGTGCGTGGGCGTGCCAGTCACTGGAGTGACGACTTATTCGGGCTCCGAAGAGCCCACGGTGCGCTCGACCTGACTTCGTCAGACGATTGTGTGGTTCGTGTCGGGACCAGATCCCGTCGTGCCGTAAAGGTCGCGACGTCATTTACTTCCCCCATATGAGGGAATACCGTTGATTAATTGCCGAAATTAGGGGCCCTGCGGCCGAAAGGACTAATACTAACTGCGGAAGAAAGAAGCAGGAATAAATCACATTGAGATCCGCATCGGGATATGGGCACGGACTATATTGGTCACTCGCAGACCTTTTCATGTTCGGACGAAGGTCCGTGATGGAAACGCGGTGGAAGTCAGGATAAATCCGTTCAAATGTCTGTCGACCGCGCGGCAATTTCAATAACAGCTCGAAAAGGGTCTGGTCTTGAGAAACGGGTCCGATCTAATCAGAATGTCGGCCCGATGCGAGGTCAGGTCGTGGCCGTGTTGAGGCAATCCCCGTGACTCAGGCCCGACCTGCAGGGGCAGCATTGTTATTCCCTTCAGTGCCATGTCACAGGAGAGACAGGCTGCAATATAGACTTTATCGTTTCTTTTATCTGGGCTCCTAATTATATACATGCATTCTTTTTTTATTGCTTATTTCCCTTTTATGTATTTTTCCTGAATGATTTATCCATGCTGTTTATTATTCTTATTATTAGAAATTTCTCTCACCATTATTATTATTATTTCACAATTTTTGTTTGTTATATATATATATATCCAATTTTATTTAGTCATCGTAATTTTTATTGATTTATTACTATTATTACTATTATTATTATTATATATTATATATTACACACATACTTCTGGGGGGGAGTGGACCGCTGAAGGGCCAAAGGGGACTGAAGGAGCGTGCCGGCGAAGGCAGCATAGAGAGTGCGTCGGGCAAGGGCAGCTGAAGGCGTGCCGGCGAGGGTATCAAAGGGTACGCCGGATAGAGATTGGGCTAGGTCGGTGCAGGGTGTGCCAAGGCTGAAGGTAGGTCGGTGCAGGTCTGGGCCGGCAGCAGGTCGGTGCAGCCTACGGGCTGAAGTCAGTGCAGCTTTGGGCTGTAGAGGGGCAAAATCTGGACGGCCGCGGGGCAAAGTCTGTACGGCCTGTGGGCTGAAGTCGGTGCAGCTTTGGGCTGTAGAGGGGCAAGGTCTGTACGGCAAAGTCTGTATAGCCTGCGGGCTGAAGTCGGTACAGCTTCGGGCTGTAGAGGGGCAAGGTCTGTACGGCCATGGGGCAAAGTCTGTACGACGTGCGGGCTGAAGTCGGTGCAGCTTTAGGCTGTAGAAGGACAAGGTCTGTACCGCCGCGGGGCAAAGTCTATATGGCCTACGGGGCAAAGTCTGCACGGCCTGCGGGCTGAAGTCGTTGCTGCTCTAGGCTGTAGAAGGGCAAGGTCTGTATGGCCGCGGGGCAAAGTCTATACGGCATGCAGGGCAAAGTCTATACGGCATGCAGGTTGAAGTCGGTGCAGCTCTAGGCTGTAGAAGGGCAAGGTCTGTACGGCCGCGGGGCAAAGTCTGTACGGCCTGCGGGGCAAAGTCTGTATGGCCTACGGGCTGAGGTCGGTGCAGCTTTGGGCTGGAGAGGGGCAAGGTCTGTACAGCCGTGGGGCAAAGTCTGTACGGCCTGCGGGGCAAAGTCTGTACGGCCTACGGGCTGAGGTCGGTGCAGCTTTGGGCTGGAGAGGGGAAAAGTCTATACGGCCTGCGGGCTGAAGTCGGTGCGGCCTTGGGCTATAGAGGGGCAAAGTCTCTACGGCCTGCGGGCTGAAGTCGGTGCGGCCCTTGGCTGTAGAGGGGCAAAGTCTGTACGGCCTGTGGGCTGAAGTCGGTGCGGCCTTGGGTTTTAGAGGGGCGAAGTCTGTATGGCCTGCGGGCTGAAGTCGGTGCGGCCTTGGGCTGTAGAGGGGTGAAGTCTGTACGGCCAGCGGGCTGAAGTTGGTGCGGCCCTGGGCTGTAGAGGGACAAAGTCTGTACGGCCTACGGGCTGAAGTCGGTGCAGCCCTGGGCTGTAGAGGGGCAAAGTCTGTACGGCCTGCGGGCTAAAGTTGGTGTGGCCTTGGGCTGTAGAGGGGCGAAGTCTGTATGGCCTGCGGGCTGAAGTCGGTGCAGCCTTGGGCTGTAGAGGGGCGAAGTCTGTACGGCATGCAGGCTGAAGTCAGTGCGGCCTTGGGCTGTAGAGGGGCAAAGTCTGTACGACCTGCGGGTTGAAGTCGGTGCGGCCATGGGCTGGGAGTCAGTGCAGGTCACGAGGACTATGCACGTGGAGAATAAGGTCCGTGCACATATGCTCCGGGCTAGGCCAGGGTCGGTGCACAAAGGCACTGGGTTACCGACGAAAGGCATGCCGAGCGTGCCGCTGGGGGTTCAAGGAGGTAAGGGAGTGTGCCGTGGAGGGTTGATAAGGTGTACATGCGAAGGCTGGAATAGGCATGCCGGCAAAGGCCCACTCCTCCTTTACTTATTTTAAGGCTTTTCTTTTCTTCTTTTCCTTGATCTTTATATAGTTTTGTACAAATCTTTTCTCCCTCTTCCCTCAACCTTTCCCTAACGGATTGAGCGTTTAATTTACCACCTAGTCATTTAATCCAATTCTTCTCATGTTGTCCGCAGTGCCTTATTTCAGTTAGAGTGTTCTATAGCCGATCGTTCCGTTCGTTCATTGCTTCCCTTTGCCTTTTAAACACATTATTATCATTTCTACCAAAAATTCGGCAGCATCTCCCCTTTACCTGAGCGTAAGGGAGATACAGGGAACGCGCCCACATGGAGTGGCGGAACCCGACAGCTGAGGTGCGTGCCAAGGGCGACAACACCTTTAAAGAAACTTCGGAAAACCCAGGGGAAACGACGAGGGGAAGATGATTCTAGGACTGGCTAGGGGTGCACCGGGCGAAAGGAGAGGACTGGTGTGCCGGCTAGGGAGCTCGAAGATGTGTGTCGGGCAAGAGAGGCAGGAAGTGCACCGACCAGGGAATTGGGTGGTGTACCAGGTTGGAGGTGGCCAGGCTATGCCGGGGAAGGCTCTGACAAGGGCTGTGCCGGTGAGTGGACGAGTCAAGGGTGTGTCGCTGCGGGCATATGGAGGGGTGTACCGGGCAAAAGGGCAAAGGGCTGTGTGCCGGCCAAGGGGAGGGGTTATGTGTATGCCGACTAGGAGGGCCAAAGGGTGTGCTGGTCAGGGAGCCAAGGGTGCACCGGGCTGGGGTATTGGGTTTGGCAGGCTTCAAAGGAAACTTGGCAGGACGGGGAAGGCTAAAAAAGGGGGGGGGGGGCTTCAAGGCAGAGGCATGGGTACATAGAGGAGAAAAGAAGGGCATCTCCCTTTGAGCATGTGAGCAAATGTGAGGGCTAGAGGCCCTACGGGGGACCACGACAGGGGGAGAAGATCGGTGCAAGAGACTCAATCCGCCGGAGGGGAAGAAGGAGACGACCAAATGCATATAGTGATTCAAACCAACGGAGACAAAAATAAACCCAAAAAGGGGGAGTTTTCATTCATGAAGAGAAAAGGGCCATAACCGGCCGTATACATTGTAACACACCGGAGCTAAAGCTACAAGCGATGGGGAAAGAAGAAGGGGAACTTGAGGGAGAGGAAAGGATGAGGGGGAGAAAGTGTTGGGGTTGAGCAGGGGCGACGGCTCCCTCCTCTCCCAACACCTCCAACTACATGATCTCTCTCTCTCTCCGTCCCTTCCTTACTCTCTCTCCTTCGGTGGCCGACAGGGAGTCTCCCTTTTTCCTCTCTTCTTCTTCTTTTCTTATGCTGGGCGGGCTCTGTTCTTCTCTCTGTGGCTGTATTCCGTGTGTGTGCAGCTCTCTGTGTGTTCTCCGTCTCCCTCGGTGTCTCCCCCTTTTTTCTTTGTCGGAGCGAGGGGTTCTTATACCCCTGGTCAGGTCGACGACTGTCGAAGATGGGAGTAGGTGGGGCGAGGACAGCCCAGCAAGGTGCAGGCATGGGCCTGCCATGCCTTTGCTGTGCGCCGAGGGCTACGAGCGTTGACCGGCATGGATGGGCCGAACGTTGTGCCGCTGGGGGCTGAGGAAGGCGTGCCGCTGGAGAGCCTCGCAGGTGTGCCGCTGAAGGCCTTCGTAAGTGTGCCGCTGGAAGACCCAAGAAGTGTGCCGCTGAAGGCTTGAAATAGTGTGCTGTTAAAAGGCTGAAAAAGTGTGCCGCTGAAGGCTTGAAATAGTGTGCCGCTGAAGGCTTGCAGGGGCGTGCCGCTGAAGGGCCAACGGGGTGTGTCGCTAAAGGCCACTAAGGGCGTGCCGCTGAAGGGGCCAGAGGGCGTGCCGCTGAAGGGCGTGCTGCTGAAGGGCGTACCGCTGAAGGGCTCCAGGGGCGTGCCACTGAAGCCCCCAAAGGGGCGTGCCGCTGAAGGGCTAAATGGGCAGTTCTGAGCCCGTTGTGAGCGCGAGTTGTGACCCATTTGATTTTCTTCGAGGCCCATGGATTGTGGGGCCCTTGGTGGTTGATTTCTCTTCATTGTCGTGACTCCGGAGACGGCTTCACGGTAGTGTGTGTGCATTCGGGGAGTCTAGATGGCCCTCCCTTCTTCATAGTTTCTTCAGTTGACGTTGTCGTTGATGCTCGACTAGTTGGGACATACGGGCGTGCAATTTTGCATGTCCACAACGTGGCAACTTCTTTCTGAGACGGTCTGCCTTGGATCACATGCCTAGTAACCAATGCTTAGAACGGTCCACCTCGGATCACGTGCCAATCATTGGTTCTGTTATCCCCACGAACGCATGCTTCAGACGTGACTTAAGTGATCACGTGAGACACGATGATGTCTGCCCCTATGCAGTTCAGTTGCTTGAGAGTATGCCAGGTTGAGAGAAATTGCCTTAGCCTATTGAAGTAAAGTATAAACATGCTCAGACCCTTTAGAGATATATGATATGCAAAGAATGCATCGATCTTATATGGCTATATACAAAAAGTGTACAGACCTTCTGTGCATAAGACCAAAAGTGCATCGACCTTAGCTAACATAACACAGAACTTGCATTGACCTTAGAAAGCCTAAGGCAAAACATGCATCGACCTTAGAAAGCCTAAGGAAAAACATGCATCAACCTTAGTCAGAAACATGTACAGACCCTAGCATGCATTCTTCAAAAGGAGCATCGACCTTAGTTGCTTTGAAGGCAAACTAGCATCAACCTCTCATGAGTGAACTATAGGAACATGCATCGACCTTATGCATGGGCAGAAAACTAGCATCGACCATATCGTGCTAGCATCGACCTTAGATATGGAACAATGCAAACTAGCATCGACCTGAATATGCAAGGCGTATGCATATGCACCGACCTACATCTGCCTAAGGCAAACATGTACGGACCTTCCTTATGCAATATGTATGGACATGCACCGACCTTAGTATGAAGTGCTACACACCTGCACCAACCTTTATGCACAACATTCAGATATGCACTGACCTTACCTGTCAAAGACTGAGATGTGCATTGACTCTAAACAGTGGAGTGCACGGACCTTATATGCATAGAACTAAAATGAACATCGACCTTAGCTAACTTAAAGCAAACTATGCATCGACATTAGTTTCATGACAGCTAAAACTAGCATCGACCTTATGTATGGAAAAATGCATCGGCAAGCTAGCAAAGATTCTGACTTCAATAAATTCATCAAAATATTTAATGTTACTGGAGTCAAAACAAAGTTAACAAGGTCAACCATTAAAGTTTCCAATCACTCAAAACACAGCAGACTCCATTCATCAAATCCAGAGAAGACACAACACTTTCTAGTGCATGGCCTTTCAAGGTTATGAAAAGTACATTCTCGTTACATGATAGTACATTATCGCTATTGAAAGGCTGTTGTGCCCCTGTGGTCATTTGAGTCATCTTGTTGTCACTTGGGTCATTCGACATCATCATGTGGTCATTTGAGTTATTTGATATTCTTGGTTTTGATAATGGCTAAACACTATAAGTCATTGATGTCTTACCACTCTTATATGACTAAACTACTTGATGTTCTTTCATGACATAAATGCCAAGGAGTGGAGTGGAGATGGCAAAAGTGAAAGCTCAATGATTGCGCCCTCGCACGCGGTACAACCTGTGCGGTCAGGTCGCGGGGATCGACCTACCCGGTCAGGTCGTGGGGTCAAGGGGGCAGTGCCCCTTGCGGGGGTTTCCTGGGGTGGAGCCCCCGGAACAAAATTTTGATTATAGGAGCGATATAATCAATAGAAATCTTCAAGACAGTAAAGGTTTATGCCACAGATGAGAACGGACTGCTAAAGGACTCAAGCAATGGAGCTAAAGAGGTTAACGGACCTACCCGGGAAAACCCGGGGTCTGCCCAGCTGGCGATCGACCGCCAGCACATGGGCGGTCGACCGCCCCAGCCAGCAGCTCCCAGTCTGCACGAGTCTCAGTGGCGGTCGACCGCCAGCCCAGTAGTGGTCGACCAGAAATTCTAGGGACCGTCCGTCTACAGCGTTTCTCAGTAGCGGTCGACCGCCAGCTTCTGTAGGTCGACCGCCAGTCCCGAGCCATCAATTGTTGACTTTATTTTCCACTTCGAGAAGGGCCATTCTCCATGGATTTCTTTAATCCTAAAGTCACCCAATCACCCACAAAATGTGGATCTGGTCTGGGGGATGTCCAAGGACCATTCAAAGGTTATAAAACACATGCAAGAGGGTTAGAAACCCTAGTTGATCATTTGGGAGATCAAAGGAGGCTGCAAGGGTGTGTTCAAGGGAGAGGAGTTCGAGTACTGTAGCGGTGAACAGTACTCCGGGAAGAAGTTCTTCATCAAATCCTCAAGTGATTCAAGCTACTTCAAGAGGAGATCAACCCCAAGCCAAGTGAAGATAAAGCTGCAACCATCATCCTCTTCCTCATCTCAAGGTGATCTAAAGAAGCTCATTCTCAAGGGAGATCAAATCTACATCCTTCATCTTCTTCATCAACTCAAGGTGATCCAAGGAAGACCATGTCACAAGGAAGAAGATACCATTGAAGAATCAGATTCAAGCTTCAGCAATCTCAGACAAGATCTTTTCTCTTTGAGCATATTCTATATCTTGTTTGAGTGTTTTCATATTTGTTCTCTTTCTATTTCATTCAAACATTTGAAACTGAAGATCATCCCTACCGGTGGTTAGTAGGAAGGCAATAGGAAGTTATCCGATCTGCGGTGTTGACGTCCCTACCTGTGGTTAGTAGGAAGGCAATCGGAGGTCTTTTTGATTTGTGGTTCAGTGCGTGGCGCTAGTGGAGCCTCACCGGATTTGGTGAGGGGTGGACGTAGGACTGGGGATTCAGTCCGAACCACCTTAAAATCTCATGTGTTGTGATTTACTTGTGTGATTGCTTTGTGTTAGATGCATGCTTAGGTTCAATCTCTATATTGAGTAATCATCTTGCTAAGCAAATCATTTGTGTCTTTCGTTAAGCTAGTTATATTCCGCTGCTATTATCTTTATCTAGCTTTAAAGAGGGTTGCATTGCGAAAAGAGTGGTAGATCTATTCACCCCTCCCCTCTAGATCTGCTATCCACTACTCAACAAAGGCCACATTATATTCTTACTTGATAATACTCTCATACAATCTCATCTCTCTACACTTATCTTGAAACTTGTTGTTACTTTGGTTTTATGTCGCTTATTTTGATCGTATTTCCTTTACCTTACCTTCTAGAACAAAAGTGTTAATTACTTAAATTATGCCTTCATGTTGATACGAAGATACTTACTGGGCGAGTGCGCTCATTCCCTACTTTCTTAATCTTTCAGAAAACTCTAGTGGATCAGATTCGGATTACTCGAATGATAGATCTGAGGGCAAGATCGATTGATGGACGAGAGAAGCCATAGCTAGTCTAATCATGAGTCATATTGTAATTAGGTTCCTTCACTGTAATAGGCGGTGAAATCGATCATGTCATGTAATTTTCTTTTTATTAAGTCTAGCGAGTCATTATGTTAAAGAGTCAAAGTTAAGTGTCTTTTGTAAACCTTGATTATTATTTAATTAAGTTGACATTTTGAGTACATTACCTTGTGCATTCCTCTTTTATGTGGATGTGTTATAGCGCTCTGATTGTCATTCTCACTTGCGGCTTTATGTGCTGGCTATTCACATTCCCGACTTAATTCCTCTACATATCCCGGGGCATGACATATAACCTTTCTGCTAGCAATAACAACCATTGCTAGTATTTGAGAAATAAAAAAAAACAAACATAAACTAATAAAATTCCAATATACAGGGAAAAAAAGAGAGAGAAAGATGGCTTTATGAAATAAAAATAGATTCTAGAACATATGATCCTGGCCCACTACCCAATGCAAATGGCATTCTCTGAAGACCAAAGTGCCTTCACACAAGTGGTTGATCACCCACTGTGTCTATACTTCCAATGGGCACCCCAGCGGCTAGAGGCCAACTGAGAGGCATTCGGCTACCTTTTGCAACTAGGCAATTGTCAAGTCTAGCTTCAATAGTACTATTTGCTGTAGCATTTGCAAGTTCTGCCATACTAGCTCGTCTGAAGATGCAAACCCAAATGATGTTGTCGGCGGGAGGTGGAACTCAACCTCACTATCGACCGCAGCCCACAAATCAACATCAATGGCTAAAGAAGAACAAGTCAGAGCCGGCAATGATACTACAGTCCCTACTTTGATGACTACAGAGTATAGTCGGCTCGGCTCCCTTCGGCGCAGTCTCTTCTGGCGCAATTTTGCTAGGGGACCCTGGAACCACATTAGTTTTGAGTGCTGCACTCGGTTTTCTAGTTTCCATAGGGGCCGAAGATAACACCTACACTGTCATGGCAGTGAAGGCCGAAGTGTGTGCTGGATCAGCTTCAGGCCTCAACTCTATACACGGGGTTTCTTGAGTGTCTAATTCTATTGGCACCGCCCTGACCCCCAGAATAATCCTAACAATCACAGGTCGTTGTATGAGCATGATATCTTCGGAGGACATGGTCGCAATGGGTGGAAAGCTCGGCACCACAGTCGGATGATGTGTTGCTAATTCTCAAGCTGGTATTTGAGTAGGAATGGATGGCACCTAAAAGTCCAAGATAAGCAGGGAGGGTCAGATAATTCTACCCACTGAATATAAAGATGACAAAAAAATTAAGAACCAGAGCTCACCTCAGTAACCATTGGATCCTGTGCCGTCAGAAGAATAGCAGGCTCGGCAGGATGCTCCTCAGCACTAGCCTCCCTGGTGACCTCTGAAGGAACTTCCTCAGTGCTGGGAACCCAAAGAATAAGCCTGGGCGGGCTAAACATTGGTAGCCCACCTGTTAAAATGTTGGAAGATGGAGAGCCTCCCTCAGCAATCTCAGCATTGCCCTCATCATCAGAATAGCCATAATCTACTTGTTCTTCAGAGGGAGGGAATGAGGTCTCAGTGGATCTCTCCACTTGGCCTTCGCCCAGTTTCAAGCCTACTTTGGGTGGCCTCCAAAGCTACCTCAGCCTCAAGCCGTAGAGATGTGCATATTGTGATACGTCGCGTCAGGGTTGCCACCTCTTTCAGAACCGTCCATCGCCCCGTGGGGAGCAAAGGAGCATCTGCGAGCGGGGCCGTGGCTTCAGGCAAAATTTTGGAGACCCCTGAAACATAACATGAAAAAGAAAAAGAGATAAAGAAGGAATTATGGACTCTAAAAGGGGTAGAAGTGAAGTCATTAAACTCACCTCCTACTTCACCCGCCGGGGTGGGAGAAGGAAAAGTCTCCCTCTCGGGACTCTGCACAGGAGCCTCTATTTCATCTCCACTTATCCCTTCTACACCGACAGTCTCTTCGGCGGTCTGTACCGGTGCAACTGTTGATGATTCTATTGAAAGTAAAGATCAAACAAACAAGCCCCGATGTAAATCATCAGATACGAGTATATATATGTGTTTTCAACATACCTTCCGCTGTGGATGGTGAAGCGTGGGAAGCAGCAAATTCCTCAAAAGATGGTACCGAAGGCGGGTTAACCACGGTACTAGCAGTCGTGGAGGCCACCTGCTCGGCTATAGCCTCACGGGCTCTCTTAGCCCGTATAACCGCCGTTCTGACCGGCGAAGCTTTTCTCTTCCCCTTGTCCCTGGGTGGCAATGAAGTTGTGGTAGCTCCCTGGCACAGGAACATCAAAGTATGAAGGCTTCTGAGTCTGCAAAATGATTCGACGGTAATTGCCCTGTTGTTGGATATCTTTCCGATCTGCAAAAGAAAAATACATAAATGTCAGATCCTGATGAGGCAGAGAAGTGCTAACTGGTTAAAGCTACATGAACAAGACATACCTGCTAGCCCGGAATAGAGACGAGTGAGGGGCCAATAAAACAAAGCCACTTCCTTGTCTCGGGAAGATGCTTCCCAAACTAGCCAACACACATCCCCAATTGCTTCACATCGATCTACTAGGCGTGCAAGGTCAGGGTGCTGACGAGAAGCAAGGCAAATGATATAATCCGAGGTGGTCCATGCCTCACCCATCGTCATATTTGAAAGCAACAAACAAGGGCTGGGCCAGTATCGCTTCAGGCAGACTATTAATACTCAGACCATGGATATTCATGAGAACGAAAAGCCATGAGGTCTGGCGATAATACATCTCAGTCTGGTCTTCTCTTCTTACAAAGGCATAATATGGGCAGTGTCGATCAGCTTCTGAGCGCCATGGGATAACGAACGACATCGGCTCCTCCACAGGTAAAGGGAATTGTTGCATATCTAGCCGAGCGCCCCCCACTTGACATAACCCTTTAAGGGTCTTAAGAAAATCACCCTCATTAATATCCGGTAGTTACGGCAATGGCTTCTGGGCCCTTTTCCTTGCAGCTTTTCGTTCCTTAATATACGCCTCTAGCTCCTTGGGCCTCTAGGACAAAAGCCTTCTGAGATGAGTCTCATCGATATCAAATACGGGTGCCGCCTGGCTACTCAGAAAATTTTGCTCGGCTACATCCCAGCATTCAGTTTTGAAATTTCTATAAAAGCTCGTTCGAGCATTCCACCACTTTATTTATTCAACTATGTGGATGGTTTTATCTACCCCGCCCCCAAACTAGACAAGTATAATGTGTGAACAAGCATGAATAAAGGGTGTTGAGAATAGAGATACTGACCATGATCGCCACCAAGGATTTAACGATGCCAAAGAGATTGAGAGAGGATGGGGAGGGCACCGTGTACCTTGGAAAGATGAAGACTTGATCGTGCTTGATATAGGGATGCGAGAACCTTCTGGGATCAACCTCCTCTCCTTCCAGTCGGCTAGAAGAAGAGGGCCTCACGTCCTATTATGCTCTCTTGCAAAACAAAACCAACACAACAAAGGCAAAAACCCATTAGAATATACAAGTGTAGCATCAAATCCCGCAGTGGTAAAATAGGGTTAGAAATTGAGGGAGAACGCACTGGGGGGAGGTTTTTAACCCCTGTGGAAGGGTGGAAAAAATAGGTGTGTGTGTTTTAATGACGTATGAACAAATAGAAAGAAAAATCATGTAGCACAATTGCGGGAAACGGAGATGCAATATGGAGAAAAATGTGTTGTGCCCCTATGGTCATTTGAGTCATCTTGTGGTAACTTGGGTCATTCGACATCATCCTGTGGTCATTTGAGTTATTTGATATTCTTGGTTTTGATAATGGCTAAACACTATAAGTCATTGATGTTTTACCACTCTTATATAACTAAACTACGTGATGTTCTTTCATGATAGATATGCCAAGGAATGGAGTGGAGATGGCAAAAGTGAAAGCTCAATGATTGCGCCCTCGCACGCGGATCGACCTGCACGGTCAGGTCGCGGGGATCTTCAAGACAGTCAATGTTGATGCCACAGATGAGAACGGGCTGCTAAAGGACTCAAGCGACGGAGCTAAAGCGGTTAACGGACTGACCCGACATAACTCGGGGTCTGCCCAGCTGGCGATCGACCGCTAGCCCAGGGGCGGTCGACCGCCCCTGCCAGCAACTCCCTGTCTGCACGAGTCTCAGTGGTGGTCGACCGCCAGTCTAGTAGCGGTCGATCAGAAATACCAGGGATTAAATTTCTATAGCGTTTCTCAGTAGCGGTCGACCGCCAGCTTCCACAGGTCGACCGCCATCCCCGAGCCAACAATGTTGACTTTATTTTCCACTTCGAGAAGAGCCCCTTTCCTTGTATTTGTTTAACCCCAAAGTCACCCAATCCCCCATGGATTGTGGATCTGGTCTGGGGGATGTCCAAGGACCATTCAAAGGTTATAAAACACACACAAGAAGGGTTGGAAACCCTAAGGCTAAGAGGGGAGATCAAAGGAGGCTGCAAGGGTGTGTTCAAGGGAGAGGAGTTCGAGTACTGTAGCTGTGAACAGTACTCTGGGAAGAAGTTCTTCATCAAATCCTCAAGTGATTCAAGCTACTTCAAGAGGAGATCAAATGCAAGCCAAGTGAAGATAAAGCTGCAACCATCATTCTCTTCATCATCTCAAGGTGATCTAAATAAGCCCATTCTCAAGGGAGATCAAATATGCATCCTTCATCTTCTTCATTAACTCAAGGTGATCCAAGCAAGATCTTTGCACAAGGAAGAAGATACCATGGAAGCATCAGATTCAAGCTCCAGCAATCTCAGATAAGATCTTTTCTCCTTGAGCATATTCTATATCTTGTTTGAGTGTTTTCTAATCTTGTTCTCTTTTCATTTCATTCAAACATTTGAAACTGAAGATCGTCCCTACCGGTGGTTAGTAGGAAGGTAATCGGAAGTTGTCCGATCTGCGGTGTTGACCTCCCTACCGGTGGTTAGTAGGAAGGTAATCGGAGGTCTTTCCGATTTGCGGTTCAGTGCGTGGCACTAGTGGAGCCTCACCGGATTTGGTGAGGGGTGGACGTAGGACTGGGGATTCAGTCCGAACCACCTTAAAATCTCGTGTGTTGTGGTTTGTTTGTGTGATTATTTCATTCTAGATGCATACTTAGGTTCGAATATCTATATTAGTAATCATCTTGCTAAGCAATTGTTGTGTCTTTCGTTAAACTAGTTATATTATGTTGCTATTATCTTTTTCTAGCTTTAAAGAGGGTGCATTGTGAAAAGAGGGGCAGATCTATTCACCCCTCCCCTCTAGATCCGCTATCCACTACTCAACAGACAGCTGGAATACACAATGAATTGAATTGCAGAGAAGACATTTATGAACATGAACCTGATTTATATGAAGATGAGCCTGCGGTACCAGTTGGAGAACATAGGTCATAAGACCTCCTCACACATGATGTGGGTTTCCAGACAGAAGAAATATGACCTTCTCCCAGTTTATCATTTAATATACCAATAGGCTATTCATGTTAAAAAGAAAAATATGACAAACACAGGATGAAAATTCATGCAAATGAGGACTGCATGGAAGCATTTTATTCCAACATTCCAGAATTTAAGGGTTTTTAAAGATTCTCAGTTCTCTCCTTAAGGTTGTGAATTTGTCATTATCCAGAGGCTTAGTAAAGATGTCCGCTATCTGATGGTTAGTGTCTACATGGATCAATTCAAAACAATTTTTAGACACCTCATCTCTGATAAAATGATGTCTGATTTCAATATGTTTGGTGCGAGAATGTAAAATAGGATTTTTTGCAAGATTTATGGCACTAGTATTATCACAATAAATTGGTGTGCAGCCCAGGTCTACTTGGTAGTCCTGAAGCTGGTGTTTAATCCAGATCACTTGTGTACCACAGCTCCCTACAGCTACATACTCAGCTTCTGCAGTGGAGAGGGCCATAGAGTGTTGCTTCTTGGAAGCCCAAGAAACTAAACACCCACCTAGAAATTGACATTGACCACTAGTGCTCTTCCTATCTAGCTTACACCCAGCATAGGCTGCATCTGTATAGGCAATCAGATCTAGGGTATGTGATGCAGGAAACCATAATCCTAGAGTGTGTGTAGCAGATATGTATCTAAAAATCCTTTTCACAGCAGCTAGATGCAATTCAATAGGTCTAGATTGATACCTAGCACACATACCTACACTGAATTGTATATCAGGTCTCGAGGCAGTTAAATAAAGTAGGGATCCAATCATACCTCAATATAATTTTGCATCAACTTCTTTACCTGATTCGTCTGCATCTAATGATGTGTTGGTACCCATTAGAGTTGAGATGTGCTTCGGGTTAGTCATTCCAAACCGCTTGAGAATGTCCAAGATGTACTTGGTCTGGTTGATAAAGCATCCATCATCCAGCTGTTGTACCTGCAAGCCAAGAAATTATTGTAATTCTCCTACCAAACTCATTTCAAATTCAACAGACATCAATTGAGCAAATTCATTACATAGTTCAGAACATGTTGAACCAAAGACTATGTCATCTACATATACCTGAATTATGATGAGATCTTTACTCAAACATTTGGTAAACAGGATTTGATCCACCTTACCTCTATTGTAGCCCTTGCTAATCAGAAATTTTGTCAGCCTCTCATACCAGGCCCAAGGAGCCTACTTTAGACCATATAGAGCTTTATTTAACCTGGAAACCTTATTAGGATGTGAAGACAATTGAAATCCTGGGGGTTGTTCTACAAAGACTTCTTCTTTAATAAAACCGTTTAAAAATGCACTTTTGACATCCATTTGATGAAGTTTTATATTTTTAAAACATGCAAAAGCTATCAAAATCCTTATTGCCTCCATCCTAGCAACAGGTGCATAGGATTCATCAAAATCAACCCCAAATTCCTGACAGTAACCTTTGGCTACTAGTTTGGCTTTATTTCTTGAAATTATTCCATCCTCATTCATTTTATTTTTGAAGACCCATTTGGTTCCTATCGCATTTGTATTTTCAGGTCTCGGAACTAGTTCCCAGACATTATTTCTTTCAAATTGACCTAGTTCCTCCCTCATAGCATTAACCCATGATTCATCTTTCAAAGCCTCATCAACAGATTTGGGCTCAATCTGTGACACTAAAGCAACTAGATCTTGATGATTTACATTTTTGAGATAAGACCTAGTCCTAGGGGGATCTCCTAGGTTGCCTATAATACTATTCACATGATGATATTTCAAGAATTTAACATTAGTTGGGGACTCACCTGTTTCAGCTGGGCTTACTTGACTTGGAGTAGTTGAAGCTTCAGGTGGTTCAGGTTCTTCCTCCACCATCTCCTCTAGAAAGTTTCCATCATGCCTTGAGCTCCTGTCATCATCATCCAAGTCAGTGACAGTGTTTGTTTCATCGAATATAACATGAGGAGATTCTTCTACTGTTTGGTCTGAAACATTAAAAACCCTATATCCTAGTTGTTTCAGAGTATCCTAGAAGAATTCGAAGGCTACTCCTTGCATCAAATTTATCTAGGTCCTTTTCATTATTGTTATGAATGAAGCATTTTGAACCAAAAATCTTAAAATATGAGACATTTGGCTTCTTACCTTTCAGGAGTTCATAGGGGGTTTTCTTATGGACGGCTCTTACCAAGGCTCTGTTGATGATGTAGCGAGCAGTATTGGCTACCTCTGCCCAAAACCTTATGGGAAGTTGACTCTCCACCGGCATAGTTCTTGCCATTTCAATGATTGTACAGTTTCTTCTCTCCACTATACCATTCTGCTCCGGAGTCTTGGGAGATGAAAATATGTGAGTTAGTCCTTCATTGTTATAGAATTCAAAAAATATAGAGTTCTCAAACTCTCCTCCATGGTCAGATTGAATCATGGAAATACTGTGAGTTCCTTCTTGTTTGACTTTATTAAAAAGATGTTCAAACTTCTGAAAAGCTTCACTTTTATTTGCTAAGAAAAATAACCATGAATATCTAGTAAAATCATCTACAATCACAAACCCGAATCTCTTCCCATTAAGACTCTGAGTCTTGGTTGGGCCAAAGAGATCCATATGTAAAAGCTCCATTGGCTTGGAGGACAAAGGCTCAGATCTGAGCTTAAATGATTTGCATGTTTGTTTGCCTAGAGCACAAGCATCACATACTTTTGAAATGGAACTGAATTTGATCTTAGACATGCCTCTAACTAAATCATGCTTGACCAGTTTATTCAATGTAGAGAAACTAGCATGACCTAAACGTCTATGCCAATTAAATGCATTATTTTCAAAATCAGCAGTCAAATAAAGATTTGATTCAGATTTTTCATTTAAATCAACAATGTAAACATTATTGACTCTATGTGCTTCAAACTTGACCTTGTCAGAATTTATTTCAAGTATTTTGCATGCATTATCATCAAACACAACTCTGTGACCCTTGTCACATAACTAACTAATACTTAGCAAGTTGTGTTGAAGACCCTCTACAAGCAAAACTTTTTCAATAGAGTTTGTGGAGGACTTACCAACTGTTCCTATTCCAACAATCTTACCTGTATTCTTTCCACCAAATTTGACCAGACCCCCTACCTTCATTTCCAATTTGCTGAATTTGGATCAATCGCCCGTCATGTGCCTGGAGTAGCCGCTATCTAGGTACCACCCATTGTGCTCGGTTGCAAGGCTAACCTATGGAAGACAGATCAAGCAGAGTAGTTTGGAACCCAAGATAGATTGGGTCCAAAGACATTGTTCAAATCTCTAAGCAGAAATTTAGGAATCCAAAACTGTTTCACAGTATTTTTCTTTTCCATATTGTTGACAGTTTTGTTGAAATTATAACTAGAGTTCTGTCTATTTGGTCTAAAGGTGTGGAATCTGTTCCTGTTATTGGACTGTTCATTCTTTGGGTATCTTTTGTACCCATTCTATCTAGGATAGACATACTCATTAAAGAATTTCTGTGGAGCATAATTTCCCCAGTTTTTCTTATATTGACCCATGTTTTTATAGAAGAATGAATTTCTATTCTGGGTCATGTGTCTTGACTTGTGAAAGTTTTTGTTCTGGGGGGTATACACAGGAGCTTGCCTAGTTATGTTCTTTATAGTTTTAGACTGTTATCCAGCAAGGTTTGACGAACTGTTCCTTGGTTGTTGGACATTCTGAACATTGGAGCTGGATGGTGTGTCTAGCTTTTCCTTTCCTTTTTCTGGGCAGAATGTTACTGTTGTGAACTCAAAAGGTTTCTTGTGTGTAGGGTCATAGCCTAAGCCCTCTTTGTTAAAATTGACGCTGGTACCTAGAATGGTATCCAAGTTTATTTTTCCTTGAATAATTTTTTCTAGGGTTATTTGTTTGTTTTCCAGTTCTTTTTGCAATGTTTCACAATTTCCCTGAAGTTCAGAATTCACTTTCCTAACAACTTCATACTTTTCAGTGGTCAATCTATTTTCACTTTGACTTTCTTGAAGTTTTAATTTGAATTCATCAAGTTGTTTTTGAGCTTCCTGGTTTTCTGATTTAAGGTTTTCATTTTCCTTTCTGATAGAATTCATCTCTTCTAATTCTTCCTTGACTTTCTAATTTTCTTTGTCTGTTTGAATTTTTTCTTCATTAGCAGCATTCAGTTTTCTCTTTAACACCCTATGATCTTTACTCAAAGCATTAAACTTTTCTAGCAGTTCAGCATAGGCATCTTCCTAGTCATCAATAGTGAACAATTTAAAGATGTTAGTTACCTCTTCATCACTGTTAGCCATAAGGCATATTCCTTGGTCATCTTCTTCTGAAAAGTTGGCCTCTGGGTCTTCCTCCTCGTCACTCCACGTGCAGGCCATAGCCTGAGGTTTCTTCTTTTGCACCTTAGAGCTTTTCTTTTGGAGATCGAGGCAATCCCCCTTCATGTGTCCAAGTCTCCTGCAATGAAAGCATGTAATCTTCTTAGCATTCCTATTTTTATCATTGTTAGAATCAACATGCTTACGAGAAGGATACGACCTTTTCCTCCTAAATGTTTTTCCCTTAGTTCTCAGAAACTTACGAAACTGTCGGGTCAGCATAGCTTGCTCCTCTTGATCAAGATCTGAGAACCCATCAGACTCCCCACTACTACTGCTACTCCTACTGCTACTGTTGCTCCGGGACACCTTGAGAGCAATGTTCTTGCCCTTCTTGTCACTTCCTTCACCATTTCTTTTAAAATTCATTTCGTAAGTCATTAGGGATCCTATCAGCTCAGTGACTATCAGTTTTGATAGATCCCTACACTCCTCTATCACAATGGCCTTGGTGTGCCATGCGGGGGTTAATGACCTAAGGGTTTTCCTGACTAGATCCCCTTCTGAAACCTGTTTCTCCAGCCCTCTAAGATTGTTAGTGATCAACGACAGCCTAGCGTACATTTCCGTAATATTCTCCTCGGATTTCATCTTAAATAATTCATACTCAGAGGTGAGCATATTTACCTTGGTGGCCATGACTTGGGATGTACCTTCGTAGATGAGCTCTAGTTCATCCCACATCTTCTTGGCAGTCTGGCAGGCTGAGATCCTGGGGTACTCTTCTGGATGTACTGCGCATTGGATTATGTTCAGAGCCAACCAGTTAACTGTTGAAAGCCTGATGTGATCCTTGGTCCACGCTTCTTCATTTGGTGGGAGATCGTATGGTCCTGTGGTGATCACCCTCCAGAGTTCGTGGTTCTGCGCTCTCAGGAATACCTCCATCCTATTTTCCAATAAAAGTAGTTATTACCATCGAAAAAAGGAGGGCGACTAATAGACTGTCCCTCAGCCATGAAACTGCGAGGAGTACTAGATCCAGATTTACCCTGGTTGTTGGACCACATTTTGGGTAACGTGCTCTGATACCAATTGATAGTTCACACAAAGGGTGAGCTAGAAGGGGGGGATGAATAGATCACCCCCAATTCAAAATAATTCAAAAATCGACTTATGTAATTCAGAAACATAGTAGGGAAGCTTCTCTAGTCTAGCCACATAGCAGACAGATAGACAGATGCTTAACGAAATCGAGAGCTACGATGTGCAATGATCGAACAGCTGGCGTGCTGAAAATAGTATGAAAGACAAATATGCGAACCACACCAATGGGACAGAAAGTTTTTAAGGTGGTTCGATTGCGATCTGCAATCTACGTCCACCCCTTAATCCTTTGGAGTAAGGCTTCCTTGCACTAAGCAAATCGAACCGCAGACTCAGTCTGCAACATCTGTTGCCTTACAGCTTGCCCCGAGGAACAATCTCCTTGATCTTCCTATGAACCGAAGAAACACTAGAGGTCCAACCTCCCTTCCTTTGCACACCGCAAAGCGAACCCAGTGAATTGCTTCCAGCAACTCACGAACCAGAGGATCAATCCTCTCTTCCTCCAAACCCGATGGAGGGAAACCATGAGTAGCACACCACTACTCACAACCGGAGACAGTCTCCCTTCCTCCAACTGAACTTGGAGGGTAACAGATAGGAATTGAGAGATGCAAAACAAAAACTCGAAGATGAAACATAATCAGAAAATAATCGCTCAGAGATAGAACAATGTAGCTTCCGTAGAAGCAAGCTTTCAGACTCTAATCATGGCGATCACTCAGACTCTCCTCTTTTTGAACTGGTTCTCTTCTTGAATGGGGAAGTTTTAGGTACTGGCTCTGGCTTCAGATGCTCTCCCTTTTTCTATCTTCAGCACTCTTCTCTCCAGCCTTCGACCCCTTTTTATAGGCAGACGATGGGCGTGTGGGTGCCACGATTCCCGCCCGAACTTCCATGCACATCTGATCTTTTTAGGTTCCACGTGTCAGAATCGTGGTACTGTAGCTATCTATGTGGCAGAAATATCGGTTCAGGTCTTTACCTTGGATCACGTGCCATCGACCTGGTACTTTAAGTTCCATGTGAGGTTAGTTCGCAGGTTGCACGTAAGATGCTCGAACATTGGCTGGCCTGGAAAGATAACAGACATAATGTTAGCTATAGATAATATGCACAGACCTATCAAGCATTCAATGAAAACATGCACGGACTAGATATGGAGGCTTGACGCACTAGCACCGACCTTGTCTTGCTCAAGATAGAATCTGCACAGACCTTATATGCCGTTCTAAGAAGTGCGCACTGACTTGATATGGCACAAAGCGAAATATGCACGGACCTTGTATCACACACAGACAAATGTGCACCGACCTATGTATGGTCAAGACAAAATTTGCACAGACCTTGTCATGCAAGGGGCAAATGTACACTGACCTTAATAATGCGGTATGAAAAACAAGCACGGACTTTGTTGAATCGTGCACAGACCTTGTGTGGAGGAGGAAAACATGCACCGACGTTGATCATGCAGACAGGGTAAAAGATGCACTGACCTTATATGTGTTTCTGCAGGAACATGCACGGACTTTGGTCTCCTATATGTATTGTGAGAAAAACATGCATAGAGCTTTACGCATGAATAAGCAAGACTTGCATTGACATGTCTGCATGGTGTGAAAAGTTGCATCGACCATAGATGTGTGACAACACAGCTAGCACAGACCTTGGATATGCATGAACTATATCTAACATCGACCTTAGCTATAATAACCTGCTCAGACCTTGTAGGGTAAGATGCGAACATGCATGGACTTGAGAATGAGTAATGCAAAATGTGCTTCGACCTCAATCAACATAATGTAAAATGTGCACAAATGTTATATGGCTACATGCAAGATGTGCACCGACTTGCTACAGTGTGTGCACAGACTCCATATGTATTGAAATGCAAAACGTGCATAGACTTCACATGAATGCTATAGTGATGTGCACGGACCTTCTTATGCATCTAGCCTAAACTAGCATCGACCTACATGCAGCAGACTCAATACTAGAATGTGCACGGACCTTATCTTGCAAGCTGAAATGTGCTCAGACTTTGTAGTATCAAATGCTACTTAGACTTTTGTGAAGGTATGAACAGTGATAGCATCGACCTTATATGCAGTCCAACAAAATGTTCTTAGACTTAATGTGTAGGTGTTTGACTTTTTCTTATGTCTGACATTTGACTTATGGTGTTTGTCATCATCAAAATCACAGGGAGACAACAAGAGTACTGAATTTCTATTTCAAGAAACAATAAGATGCATAAGTGGGGTTTGTTAATCCAGGGTGCCTTGTTTATTTTTCAACCCCCCTTTTTTATTTTTCCTTCTTTCTTCAAGGCACACCTGCAAATCTCAATTTTTATTCAATGGTACCCAAGATCTCTTGGGTCCGATAGGGTTAGCTGTACCTCTAGTGGATGCTCTCCATGATTTTAGGGCATTAGCATCATCAATGTGCATCAAATAGCAGTTGCTCATGGAATGCCCAGCCTGGCCACAGTAATGACACGAACTAAAATGCATTTTGTTCTTATTATGCACATGAGTATGAACATGAAGTTTTTGTTCATGACGAGGGCTGTTATCATGGAACATTTGTTTTCTTATCAAATGCGCACAGTCCTTGATTGTATGGCCAACCTTCTTGCAATGATGACACTAATAAGATTTCCTTCTATTGACAGCCAACCGGCACTCATATGCTTTGTGGCCTGGCTTTCCATAATTATGACATGCAAGAATCCTACTTTTTGAAGCAAATTTATTTTTATTAAAAGCATGCTGGCTCACGAAGGGATTGGCATGATTGTTATGGAAATGAGATTTTCTTTGTCCTTTAGAATATCGGCATTGAGCAGCAGCATGTCCAATTTTACCACAATTTAAACATGACACATTTTTCTTTCTTCTGAAAACAGCTTTACTACCACAAGCTTTTAGATCATCTTCCCTCATTACATGACAATCATGCATCAAATGATCAAATCTACCACAATAGTGACATGAAGTTTTCTTGTTAGGTGTAGGTGTGTGTGTGGTAGTTTTGTTTATAGTACGCACAGTGTGAGCATAATTCTTTTTGAGTATTTTCTGATTATCAGCCAATTTCTATTTTTCATTTTGATTCAATTTTTTCTTATTTTCAATGTGCTTTGAATCCTTTTGTGCAGTGAACTAAAAGACAGATGAACTGGTTAAAGTGCTGATTTGTTCTGAGCTTTGAACAAAAGAAGTAGATAATTTATTTTCAAAAGATTTTTTATTTTCTAATTTATAACCCATCCCTTCTTTTTGAAAATTTAATTTTACTCTCAATAGCTTATCTAAATTTTCTTTGCCGTCAACAAATTTAGTTAATGAGCTTTTCAAGCTTTGAACTTCATCTTCAAGGGATGCAATCTGTAGCTCATAACTTACAATATCTTGTTCACTGCACTTTACACATTCGTTCAACATTTTATTTGTTGTCTTATAGCTTTCAATTTCCTGTTCCAGGTCAAGAATTTTTTTAGATTCATCTTTGATGGCAATGGAATTTTCTTTTTCAAAGGATAGTAACCTCTCAGATGTGACAATATTCAGCACCATCAACTTTTTATTTTGTTGCTTCAAAGCTTCATTTTCTTCAATCATGTTTTTGATTTTTTCTTCATTGGATACTGAAATCACTTTTTCGTTTAGATCTTCCTCAATTTGTTCTAATTCCAATATCCTAGCTAGCAGGTTTTCGTTTTCTTCTTTTAAGGATGCAGCAAGCTTTTCTTGATAATGAAGATCTGAATAAAGATGTTCATTCAATTCTTTTATGAAAGAGCAATCACTGCAAGAGGATTTATTAGAGCATGATTTATCTGGGTTGATCTCACCACCATCGTAAATCACTAGAACTTGAGATAAATCTCATTCTTTGATCTTAGACGAGGTTAATCAGTGTCGTTTGATGATTAGGAAAGCTTCAGATCTGTGTTGGTAGAGTTAGGAATCCTATACACGGTTAAATCCTTCAAACGAACTTGAGTTTCTTCAAGTTTCAATGTCATGAGCTATTTGTCACCGTTAGAGCGTTATTTGTCACTGCTAACCGGCTTTTGTCACTCATATTCAGCTATTTGTCACCCTTATCCTTCAATAGCCTTCGCAATTGCTTGCAACCTATTTGTCACCCTTAGCAAGGTATTCGACACCCTTACTCATTTGTTACCACTAACATCTATTTGCCATCCCAAACAACCCGTTTGTCACCACTAACGTCTATTTGGCACCCCTGTCATCCATTTGTCACCACTAACATCTATTTGTCACCCCAAACAACCCATTTGTCACCCCTGTCATCCATTTGTTACCACTAACATCTAATTGTCACCCAAAAAAACCCATTTGCCACCCGGCCTAAACATCTATTTGTCACCCCTGTCACCTATTTGTCACCACTACAACTTATTTGTCACCACTACCATCCATTTGTTACTATTATCACCTATTTGTCACCACTACAACTTATTTGTCGCCCCTATCACCCATTTGCCACCCAATGTCTATCTGTTAGCCCTGATCTACATTTGTCACCCTTATCATCCAATAATAATAAAATAATTATGAAAATGATAAAAACCATATAAAATGTTAATTAATAAATGTAACATCATAATAATAGTTAAATAATTATGAAATGATAAAAATCATAAAAATTAAAAATGATAATTAATAAATGTAACGGTATAATAATAATAAAATAATTATGAAAATGATAAAAAAATCATAAAAATGATAATTAATAAATGTAACAACATAATAACAATAAAATAATTGTGAAAATGACAAAAACTATAAAAATTGATAATCATTAAATGAACTAGTATAATAATAAAATAATTATAAAAATGACAAAAATACAAAATTGATAATTAATAAATGTAACACTATAACAATAATATAAAATCACCAAATTGTGAAAATGATAGAAAAATACCATAAAAGTTTCGACGGATTTTTAGTTCATCGGAATTACGTCATAAAGTTTCCAACAAATTTTCAACCTTAATTTGATCTCTCAGAAACTGTTCCTACATTGTTCATTTTTCGACAGACAAATGATCAGTTGGAAATATGTCGGAACGTTTCGACGGATTTTTGGTTCGTCAGAATTACGTCGAACATTTTCTGACGAATTTCTGACGTTAATTTTATCTATCGAAAATTGTTCATAAATTTTAATTAATAATAGGAAGGGTAGAAAATTATTTAATCATTTTTCGACATACAAAAGATGAGTCGGAAATATGTCGAAAAGTTTCGACGTATTTTTGGTTCGTCGGAATTACGCCGTAAATTTACTGACGAATTTTTGAGCATAAATTGATCCGTCGGAAACTGTTCATAAATTTTAACCTGCAATTATTTATTTTCAACGAAACCTCTGTTAGTTGGAAATACGTTAGAAAGTTTCGACGTAGTTCCGACGTACATTTTTTTTGTCACAAATTTCTGACGTATTTACGATAAAATAATTATGTTGAAAAATAGTCGATAATTACCGACGAATTTCTGACGGAAATATTTTTGTCAGAAAGTAGAATCTTTTCGATGTATTTCCGACGAATATTTTTTCGTCGAAAAATACCATCGGTATTTCCCATTTTTCTTGTAGTGCAACCTTTGTAGCCTTGCTATCAATGGGAAGTGACAAAGGACTTTCTTAGCCACCTTCTTAATCTCTCCAGTCCCCCGAGATTCCCCACATTTAGGACATGAGGCTAAATTCTTTTTCTCTTTCCAAAATAAGACACAATCATTTGGGCATGCATCAATTTTATGATAGCCATATCCCAATTCTCTAATAATCCTCTTTGTTTCATAAAATGAGTTAGGGCAAAATCTCCCCTTCAGGAAGGACCTCCTTTAGTAACTTAAGCAACATATCAAAACTCTTTCGTGTCCAACCACCTAGACATTTAATATTGAACAATCTGATTATGAAAGAAAGTTTGTTAAATTTCTTGCATCCAGGATATAATGGTTGTTCAGTGTAGCAACTCAAAAATTTTATATGCATTTATACGTAAAAAGAAATAATGAAAGATAAAAATAAAATAAATTATGAATATTTTTCTGTTATGTCTTTGAAAGTATAGAATACATAAACATGAACCCTATTCCACTTGTTAACACGAACGACGAGATTCACGGCACGATTCTGAGAAGGCGAAGACGTCGGTACTGTAGCAGTACTATAGCATCCGATTTAAGAGAGAATTATTTGCTTTAATCTAATCCTAATTAATGGATGAGGTCATTCTTACATCATTGAATAAATGAGGTTATGGATGAGGTCATTCTTACATCATTGAATAAATGAGGTCATTGATTATGTCATTCACATAGTGGAACAAAGTTGGTGTAATAGTGGAACAAAGTTGGTGGAATATTGAAAGTAGGTGGGAGATTTTGGCCTATAAATAGGGCTGGGCACTTCCCTACTCAAAGCATAAATCTCTTGGGAGGAATTGCTAGTTGGAGAGAGGGAGAAAGCTCGAAGTTGGAGGAGTGTTCGAAAGCGCTCTTCGTTCTTAAATTTCTTCTTCTTTGATCTTCAACGAGGTAGGTTTTCTCTCAGGCGAAAACTTAATTAGGTCTCCATATATGTTTCTTTGCATGTGTATTTTGATTCTATGTAAAATTTTCATTATCATGTATTTATAGTTCATTTTAAGATTTAAAGTTCAATTATGGAGTTTTCATTATCATAACGTGTTTCAATAACGTGGATCACATATAGACCATGATTTGAATACGGTAACCATGCCCGATTTACATCGTTTATGTACGTTATTTCAAACTTAAATCTTGAATTTTAAAATCATGTTCTTGCCTTAAGAATACTATTAACAAAGAAATGACTAGGTGAATGAACTCATAAAGCTATTATTAATTGTTCAAATAATTATGCTCTAATTTCCGTAGAATTTCTATACATGATTGACCCTATCTATTTGATTTAAACTCTATCTGAAAGCTTGACATCTTCTTTCAAACTTCTCTTCATACATGAACATATTATGCAATTGGAAGCTTGACATCTTTTTTTCAATATCTTTTCCTTCATTGAAATTCTTTCACAAATGAAAATGTTAGAATATACAAGAATGATTTTCGTTCGATTTACGTGTTTTCATGTCTCTGAAAAATCGTGTAGCTAACAAGTTCACCAAGAAGAACCGGTGTCTAAGGCTAGAGGTCCACAGGCAAACGCTTTAAGTGGATAAGTGGTTACTTAATTAGGGCCTCGTGAATATGAGGGGAGCCTCCCACTGTCCCACCTCTTACCTGGTCGGGTTTTCTTTGGTTTTCTGCTAATTACCCGACTAAGAGAAACATGATCTACACTTATTTTACAAGATTTTTGACGAGAGTTGATCACGCCTTGATCGGAAATTCATTCTCTTTATTGTCTTATTGTCGTTAAACACGATGCCTTAAATCATTCTTGAACTTCTCTTATAAACTTCATTCCTTCTTCATACTACATGCCTTTTCTTCATACTACATATCTTTGGAAATTGAAATTTTGCTAGATCTGTACTTTAGCCATAAACTACCATTTGGGAGTGTAGGAGCTAAGTGCCATACATGGCAAAGTGCTACGTTATGGGAGCCACCTCTTGAGGCCGGAATGGCGCAAAGTGCTACATAATGGGAGCCACCTCTTGAGCCTGTAAGGGCCGCCTCTAGAGTCCTCCATAACTAAATGACTAGTTATGCGCTATACTACACTTCTTAAGCTTTTCTTGAAACTCTATTGGGCCATAATTATAAATGAATTGTTCTAAAAATTACATGGGACTTTGGTCCACCTAATACTCAATGCCTGGCAAACATGGGGGCCCTGATCTGGTCCTAGACGAGTAAAGCCTAAAAGTACTTGTGCCTGAGGGAGTTGAATGATCAGGTGTGGCATTACACCAATTGACATATAAGATTGAACTAGACAATTCACTTATTACATGCTTGACTCGTTACATGCTTGACTTCCTATACATGACATGTTTGACCGGAGTGGTTAATATCCTTGTTACATGGCCATATTTACAATTCTATACTTGTTATCGATCTTCATGCTTACACTTGAGTTCTACAATATCTATTCTTAAAATTCTTGACTTCTTGACCTTGTTCCCTATTTGCCATTTATTTTATTACTTGTTTTATTCGAAAGCATATAGATGATCCAAAATGCTAATTACTTAAAGTGACCTGGTAAAGAGATATAAGTCCTACTGAGTTTTCTAGCTCACCCTGTGTATTGTTGTTAATTTTCAAGAAATCCTAAAGATGACGGGAACGGGCTGGAGTGATGAGAGTGATGATAGTTTTTAATAAGTTTCTTTTCCTAGTCTGTCTACTTATAAATGAATGTATGGAGTTTGAATAGTATTGTAAGTCCTTGAAGGATATTTGTTGGAAATGTCAGATTATGAAATAAAGATGTGATTTTATCCATTTGTTGTTCATACTCATCATCTGAGTCTCTTGATCGACCTGCCTGTATAACTGTTCACGCCTTGATAATTCTGCCTTGTTCGGGGCATGACATTTAGCATCTTGGAGTAACTTATAAAAGTGGTAGGACTTGTCATCAGCCTGACTTATGGGATCATTTGAAGCACAATCTTCTTGTAGAGGAGTATTACGCAATCCAAATGCGTCAAGTAGCATTTCATGGATAGATTCATCATAATTGACAAATGCATGTGCATTATGAGTATATAATGACTTACGAGAAGTTTCTCCTTCCCCATGGAATTGCCAAAAATGCTTATCTTTTATAACTCCATAGAAATACAAGTGCTCTCCTACAATTTGTTTAGTCCATTTGTGAATACAGGTGCACTGGGTACAGGGACATTTAATGACTCCATCAGCTGGCAAATTTGTAAAAACAAACTCAACAAATTCATCTACCCCATCATAGTACTCTCTTGCATTCCTACAATATAGTAAACATATATGAAAATATAAATATTAGAGCTTCTAAGTATGAAGTGCACGATGAATGGAAAACTCTAATATTTACCTTGGCTTGTCCATCCAACTCCAATCCATATTTACTCATCTTGAACTTAATTAAATCTGAATAATATAACAAAGATAATAATTAAAGTCACAACTCAAACATTGAAGTAAGAAACTATGAAATAATTAAACAAATATGGAAGGTATTTGAGGTGGGAATCAAATGTTAGGACTGTACATAACACAAACAATTGTATATGTTGATTCTTTTCCCTTTTTTTAACTTTTAGTTGCAAGCTGGCCATCTGAACCAACAATTGGTGTTCTCTGCGCCCAAGGAGAGTTTGCCGGCTCTGTCCAACTAGAAGGAGTTTGTATGAGGCATGATAGTTTAACTTCATTTTTCAATAGCCTAACGTGTCACACTTCTAACTATAATATATTGATTATGTCTGGGTAATAGTTTATGAACATAGAAGCACCCTCTTGTCTCTGGTGGTTAGGGTGTAAGAGACTTGTAGAATTTTTGTTATTAGCAGTTCAATTCTTACCACATAATTTTTTAATCTTTTATCTTTGAAAGTTGAAAGATCACAAAATTTTATAAGATCTAATGCTCTTCTCTCTAATGGGGTGTTTGGGAGCAATTTTTTTTAAAATCTATTTCTATCTAAAAACTTATGTCAACATAATTTTTGACTTAAAATTTAAAATTGATAAAAACTGACACTTTCTGTTTGGCAGCATTGTCGTAAATTTTAAAATTTGTGTAGATGTGTTCGTCAGATAACTCTCCATGTGATCTGGAATTCCTCCATCGTAGCCTCCGTCCTCCTTGCACACGATGAAACGCTGGAGGGGGGGCTGTGGAGGGGGAGGGGGGTCTTCCCCTCCGGGTCGCCGGCACCTCCGACAGTTGCACAGAGAGAGAGAGAGAGAGAGAGAGAGAGAGAGAGAAAGAGAGAGAGAGAGAGAGAGAGAGAGGACGGAATGAGAGAGAGAGAGAGGACGGAGAGAGAGAGAGAGAGCAGAAGAGGGGGGGAAGCCGCCGAGGGAGGGGAGGGCGCCGCAGGGTGGGGGGAGCTGCCGGGGGAGGGGAGGGGGCCGCCGTCGGGGGTGGGGGGGCGCCGTCGGGGGGAGGGTGCCGCAGGGGGGAGGGGGAAGTCATCGGGGGAGGGGAGGGCGCCGTCGGGGCGAGGGGAGGGTGTCGCAGGGGTAGGGGGAAGCCGTCGGGGGAGGGGAGGGGGAAGCCGTCGGGAGGGGAGGGTGCCATGGAGAGAGAGAGAGAGAGGATGGAGTGAGAGAGAGAGAGAGAAAGGGGACGGAGAGAGTGGGAGAGAGAGAGAGAGCAGAAGAGGGGGGGGGAGCCGCCGGTGGAGGGGAGGGCGCCGCAGGGCGGGGGGAGCTGCCGAGGGAGGGGAGGGGGCCACCGTCGGGGGGGGGCACCATCGGGGGGAGGGGAGGGGGCCGCAGGGGGTGCCAGGGAGGGAGGGGAGGGGAGGGGGCCACCGTCGGGGGGAGGGGAGGGGGGCGCAGGGGGCGCCAGGGAGGGGAGGGGAGGGGGAGGGGGGGTTCGCCGGGGCAGTGAGGGGGAGGGGGGGTTCGCCGGGGACGGGGAAGGGAGGGGGGCCACGGGGGGGGGGGGGGGTGGTCGCCGGGGACGGGGAAGGGAGGGGGGGTTCGCCGGGGACGGGGAAGGGAGGGGGGCCGCGGGGTGGTCGCCGGAGCCGATTGGGGAGGGGAGGGGGAGGGGGGATCCAGTCGGTGGAGGGAGGGGGAGGGGACGCACGGGGGAGAATGTGCGATTTCAAAAAAAAAATTGGTAGGAAGTTGTTTTTTTTTTTAGGAAGATTTGTATGGGAGTAAATTCTCTCCCTAAAATTTAGGAGAGTCGTACCAAACACCCCATAAGTGAGTTCTCTCTCTCTTTTTTAAATTTGAGAGAGAAAGAGGGGAAAAAATGCAACCAAACACCCTATAAGTACTTGAATCAAGAAATAAAATTTTGAAAAGTACTAAAGTCTACTAGCATAATGTCAAATATATCACCAGTTCTTACAAATTATTTCTGCTTTAAGTGATAAGCTCAGTGGGTTGGGTATTGAACAACTGTTACCCGTGTAGTAGCTACATAAAGAATGTGCATTAATACAAGCTCTAAGATTTCAAGTTGCATCCTATTTCTTGACTCTCCTCATGTAGCCATCCAAGGGTTGTCCTGTTCTTCAAAAAGCAAAGATACAAAGCCTAATATGTGCAATGGAGAAGAGGTTTGACTGTTTTGTTGAGATTTTTGGGGGGTTACTGCTTGGGGACATTCTATTATTAAGTTTTAGGGTCAAATATGAACATTGATTGGTGGATCAACATGAGATGCAAGTAAATCTGTGTTGCCCCTACTATCAATTGAATTATAACATGGAATGATAATTTAACCGTCATGTATTTGTTTCTATTAATTTTTAAAGATAATGATAAAGTTGCCATGTACAAAGATAAGGTAAAAATAGTCCTATTTTGAGGAAAAGGATTAGGACATAGCTGTAGATGATTGTTCTACCCCCACCTCCAAACCAACTAACTATGCAAGTATATGCGTGTGAACATAAACAAGCATGAAGTATGAATCAAAAGGGGCGATGAATAGATGAGAAAGACATACCGTGATCGCCACCAAGGGTTAACAACGCCAAGAGATGAAGAGATGAAGGGACGACGTCGTGTACCTTGGAAAATGATGAAGAGTTGATCGCGCTTAAGGAACGGGTGCGGGGAACGTTGTGGATTACACCTCTTCTCCTACCAGCCGGCTAGAGGAAGAAGGCCTCACGTTGTATTCATGCTCTCCTGCAAAACAAAGACAAAAGCCAAGGATAAAACCCATTAGAATATGAGTGTAGCATCAAATCCCGCAGTGATAAAATAGGGTTAGAAATTGAGGAAGAACGCACGGGGGGGGGGGGGGGGGGTTTACCCCTGTGGAAGGGTGTAAAAGATAGGTGTGTGTATTGTGATGAGAATAAGACAAGTAGAGAGAAAAATCACGTAGCACAACTGCGGAAAACGTGCATGCAATATGAAGAAAAGTGCAAGAGTGTAGGAAACAATGCAGTTGTGATGATTTGTGAAATTGAGAAGGGGAGAATTAAGAGAATAGATAATGAAATTGAGCCCTTGAGCGTAGAATTGAAAGCTAATACTTCCCTCTTCAAGATGGGGTCGAAGTTGTGAGTTGGAGATGCAGCATGGCTTTGACCCACGTCTAGAAAGAGCCCCACTTCGCATTCTATGAACTGGGCATCTATTTATAGGAGCAGAAAAGTCTTTGAGTTTAAATCCGAGATGAACACCCAAAATAGGGGATTTATATGCACAAATCTCCAGATAATAGTGGGGATAAGAGTCATTGATCAATTAGAGTCGATCTGGAAGCTTATTCTGGGAGAAAATAGATCAAACAAGGTCTCCAAAGAGTCCTACGGCGAAGAAATCAGAGTTCAAGAAGTTCAGGACTCTCTGTCTGGCAAACGGTCTATCGCACAACCGCATACGGATGAAAACAGTCATGGGAGGACCGCAAGGCTTCACCAAACAGTCTAGGGAGGACCGCAAGGCTCCAGGGGGTGAAACGGGACAAAACGGGCACTATTTGGAGCCTAGCGGTCTTCCCAGGATCGATAATGGAGAAAAATTTTCTGGGCAGGTTTCGCGCGACTTTAGATAACGAAAATTTTTCCGAGCAAGTTTCGCGCGACTTTAGAAATTTTCGATGGAGAACTGCCCAATGGCGTAGAATAAGAAATTATAGAGCTTTGAATAAAAAATAATTTTAGTGAAGGGCACTTAATGAATAGAGAAACAAAAGGATATGAAAAAGGGTCGCATTCAGGACTGCGCAGTGAAAGGGGCCGAATGCTTGATGGAAGTCGACCTAAGTGGGCCGTAAGTCGACTTGGAAGGCCGGGAGTTGATAAGATAAGCTCTAGGGCTCTAAGAAATCATGATCTCCGAAGTCTAAAGGCTAGGGAACAATGAAATGGGCTCAAAATCCATCCAAGGAAGGCTCCAAAATAATGGATAATTCGGGTCATCAAAAATGATGAATAAGAGAAATGACTCAACTTGTGGGCTAAAAATGGGTGTCAACAGATGCCCCTCCTTGATGTCCGCTTTGCAAGGGAATGAGCGAAAGCGGCGTGGAGGCGAAATGGAAATGAGATGGAGCGAAAGCGACAGTGATGTGAAGTGGAGATGAAGCGGAGAGAACTGATAAGCGGGCATCAAGGTAAAAGACACCCGTCACAACCAAAAGCACAGGAATTCTCCCGAAAATGCCGAACTAACCACCCGGAATGGATGACGCAGATGAGACATGCCTGGAGAACTAACTAAGGAAAAGGAAAGAAACACGACCAACCTCATCGGGGACACAATCCACGGATAATGAGGGGATCGGAAGGAACACAGCTAGCTGAAAAGCTGGAAAAAGAAAGATAAAATAGAGATAAAATCCAGACAGGAATCACGTTGGCCAACCAGACCAAGTGGGTAGATCAGAGAGATCATTCAAATTCAGAGTGGAATGAGAATCTCTTATCCAAGAGTATTGAGCGCAATCAACCATTGCTTGAGGAGAAACCTTAAGAGAATTACGAGATGTGAAAAAAATGACATGCATCGCTGGGATAAAATAAAGAAATCATCAAAATGAATGCAAAGAAAGATAAAATAGAAAGTACTCAAGGATAATATTGCTAATCTGAGCAACACGGGGTCAAGAGTCTTCTTGCAACCACGGCGTGCGAGACAGAGTCCATTGTCCCCCACCCGACTCAAACTAATGGCTTATCTAACGATTAACCGTGTGCTCCTAGATCATCATCATTTTTGTTAAAGGGGAACATCAGATCCTAGAATACACGGGCAACCAGCCGATCCTTGAAAGGCTATAATAGGGTAGATACCATATAGTAATGCAACAATGAGAACAGGGATAGAGAGCCATACCTGACTTACCTGCCAAGTGAAACGACATTTTTTTGGATTTTCTGATTTTAAATTTTTATGGGATTTTTATGACAAGACCACAACAAACATGAACAAACAAATATGAACATAACGAAACAAACAAATGAACGAAAGACAGCACAACATAACGAAGAATGAACGAATAAGCAACATATGAAAAATATGACATGAATAGACAACATGCGTGCATGAACATGGTGGGACAAGACAACATGCAGTGGGACAACACACGGTTGGGACAAGAACACGTGGTGGGACAACACATGGTTGGGACAAGAACACGCGGTGGGATGACAATAGGGGATGAGACAACACGAGACATGACAGATATGCCCTTCAATCAAGTCCAAGATCAGACGAAGTAGAACCGCCGGGTTCACAATCGTGAGGCAAAGAGCCCTCTCATAGAGATGTGATCATTACAAATAAAAGCTGAGAAGGACATGAGCTTCAGAACAGATCGAGAGATAGATTGAAGAAAAGAGACAGATCAGAAGCACGTGAACATGAGACAGAGCGAATGATAAGGAGCCATGAAGAGCTTGAACACCTACGACCTGCACACTTAGCAAACAGATCATACCCGTTCTCGAGACAGAAAATGCATAAAAAGACATATTTTTAGATTTTTTGTAATGTTTGATTTTTTTGGATTTTGACAATATTTGATTTTTTTTGAATTTTTGACATATCTGATTTTTTTTGGATTTTTACAATATCTATTTTTTTTTGGATTTTGAACAAAGCTATCTACAGCACCCAAAGACGGGTTTAAACTATTGGCTAGGGGTCATCATTCCTCCCCCCTTATTAAAGGCTTCCCTTAAGCAAGGTGTGCATGTGAGGGTGGCTCGCCACAACCAACCGTCTCTAAAGAACGGTGCCCCTACTAAGGCCATACCCGGGATACAACCCAGCCTAAGAAGTAGAAGAAAAATAGGAGACAAGCTTTATATAGGATGGGAGATATCAGGATTTGAAATCCTTCCAGGGCACTACCCCTCAAAGATATAGTCTGTTGCGCCGGGACTTTGTGTCTTTGATTTTGGGACCCATATTTACTAGGCACGCATGCGACCGGGCTCATGACGTCCCATGGGGAACTGTATTGCCACTCTTGCCATGCCTTTCATTTCATAATTTTGCATAATTTATTGATTTTTGAGAGCCCTTATTGGCTAGATATTGCATGAAAGCTCACTTGGGGGTCAAGACTGCCCCTATTTGAGACCTCTCTCGTATTAGGGAGCACCTATGTTGGTCATCTCATCCATCAATCTCTTGCCCCTACACTCGGCCAAGTAGAGAAAAGAAAAGACTTCGTGCATACCCAACGTATGGCCAAAGCAACAACGGTGTTGCTCAGAAGAATCGACTATGGCTTGTTATGAAGATGGTGAAAAACCCATGCATAAAGGAGAACGCCCTCAACGATCGGGGAAAAGAACTAGACACCCAGCACGGAGCTATTACCAGCCTAGGGATGCTGCAGAACAAACTCTTTTAACCAAATTTAACCTAACTAAGACCACTCATTCACGTGAAGGAACTAGCAATATACTTATGCGCAGGAGAAATAGAAATGATAGCAATAATAGCATGTTCTTGCACAAAATAAAGATACCTTACAAATCCATAGTGTGGAAGTAGCATCCTGAAGTGATCTTGATCCGCGAGGTTTGAGGAATACGAGCTTTGTATTTCTTGCTTGTCAGGAGCGAGAAGGAAAGGATTACAAAGGCTTGAAGATTCCTTGACACAGAGGAGCGGCATGCATCAAACTGGACGAAGAAGGCTAAAATGGAAGAGAGACGAGGGCTAGAACTCCCTCGCTAAGGCACAAAGACCCTGATAATAAGGAACCAGATACAGAATAAACGGAGATCAGCTGAGATCAAGGCGGGCTAAAGCCTCGAAAACATCATGAAAAAAGGTGATGACCCTGAAAGGGTGAAATAGAGGGAATAGAGAGAGGATGAGTAGATTGTGAAGATGAAGAAGAAGAAGAGTAATCATCCGACATGGTCAGAGAAGAAGATTTGTGGACATCCGACAGGGTCAGAGAAGAAGAATGAGGACCACCTGATAGAGTCGGGGAAAGAGAATCATGGACACCCGACAAGGTCGAGGAAGGAGAATGAGAATCACCCGACAGGGTCGGGAAAGGAAAATTAGGACCCGAAAATACCGGAGGAGAAGAATCAGAAGATGTCTCAGGATCGGGATGATGAGAGGGCCTAGGCCAAGGCCTAGATTTGTGAGAGGAGGGAAAATCCGGAGACTCTTAATGGGAAGAACAGGAAAGGGGTTTGGGGACCCGGGAAGGGAGGAGAAGATGATGGCAGTAGGATTTGAAGTGGGAAGATACACCACCCAAGGGTGGGAGCTGAGTAGAAGAAATGATGAATAGAAAGGATAAGAAGGAGTGGACCCCGGAGTGCACAATTGACGGCCCTTGAACTTGCGCCGCCATCTCTTCTTAGCTGAAACTGGCTTGTAATAGACCCGCCTGGTGCGGGCTCGAATCCTTGGGCATGTTGCCTTGCAATATCTTCTCAAATAGGGAGCCTATCTAACAGACGGCCTGGCCCGGCTATGAACATGCAGCCTTACCGGGGCGGTTGCCCCTAGACATCTGGTGCTAATAACAGTAGATGGACATTCTTGGACAAGTAACCTTTCAGAGTGATGAATATCACAAACCCACGAGGTTTTGTCTCTCGACACTAGAAGCATGAGATTCGGCAACTCCACTCGGAACTCAGCCTTGAAGCACAACTCCTTTGATAGAAGAGATGGGTGAAGTTGAGGGAGAGTAATACATGACGATGACATGGCCGGCGTACTGATAAACTAAGAGAGATTGCATAGAATGTGCAAAATGTCCTTGGAGAATGCTGAGAATACGGCCAATTGCCCCTTTAACATCGAATTCATCAAACTCTTGGTGGCCGTATGAGTTAGCACCATGCGAGTAGAGAACCCCTCTTGGTCAGTTATCTAAATCGCTATAGAGCGAGAGGAAATAACAGCATCTATAGTGAATCCTTCGACGAGCAATGAGATTTCCCCCGATCTCGCTTGAGAAGAAACTGGCACCAAGGTAAGAGAACTCTTCTTGGCAATTGTCATGGGAAGTATAGGCACATCATCCCCGAAATGGCCAAGGACCAGGACACGGATTGGCATCCGGTAGATAAAATCTTGAATCTTGAAATGCCCAGCCGGCACAAAATCATCCTGACTCGGCTCATCGTCTCCCTGGGGACCGAACTCGAGGGGCACCATGGGTAATGCACACCCGCTCCGTGGGGTGGAAGTAGGTGGAGGAATGGGGATAGGAATAGGTTCAGAAGACGCGGAGGTTTCAATGGGGATGGTGTGTTTAGGTGGAAGTAAAGGTAAGGGTCAAGATATGGCTTGCTCGGGCAAGGGTGGCAAAGGCGAAGCTTGCTCAGGCTCCGGCAAAGGTGATGGCGGAGATGATGGAGGTAATGGAGAGGGAGGTGAGGATGGCGGTGTAGGTAATGGAGATGGTGATGAAGGGGATGAAGAGGAGGGTCGTGGTGCCCACCTGTCGACGTATCGACACAACGCGTCGGGCAGCATTTGGGGTAGAAGTAGTGGTAACGGAAATGGAGGAAGAAGGGATGGCACTAGCCTGAGCGGAGGTTTGGGTTTGTGGAGGTGATGGAGACGGTGTAGGCGATGAGGTAGGCGAGGTAGTAGGTGATGGAGCGGGTGCAACGCTAGACAAAGAATCACAGGGGTGCCCCTGGTCCTGAAATGGTGACGGTTGCCTGGGCGGCGCTTCTTGGTGCTACTTGCTGTGGAGATGTAGAACAACCTTGTGAATTGCAGACCAATGAATCCTCTTCTGATCTTCCAAGCCGTAAAGATAATCTTGGAACTCTGGGCAATCTTCAACCAAATGCCCCTACTGGCGATGAAATTCACAAAACTGAAGCACACTCCCCACAGCGGGTCGGCAAGGCACAACCGGAGGAAGCGACAACGCATGAGTGGCCATCAAAGCCTTGAAAATATATGTAAAACACTCTAGCAACGGAGGACTAGGAGCCCGCTTCGGGCAAGGCAGATGACATGGAGTATGGGATGGAGATGGTTGTGGCGGTTGCGTAGGCAATGGTGCGTGGCGACTAGTGGAGAGACTAGGCAGAGACAAATGTGGAGTGGAGTGGGAAGGTATGTAGAGGGCATCCGCTTGCTCGGAGTTTGGTGTTTCCTTGACCGGAGGGGAAGACGTGGGTGGAGACACCTGCGGGCACGCGGAGGCGGAAGGCTGACTCATGGAAGGTTGATATGCGGAGGGTTGACTCATGGAGGGTGCGATGTAAGTGGAAGGTTGACTCGTGGAGAGTGAAGGTTGATATGTGGATGTAGATGTAGATGGCGGTGTGTATAGAAATGTAGAAGGCGAAGAATACTCGGGGTCAAGGGGATCATGGAGTTGTTGGCGAATGAAGCGGGCTCGGCTATAAAGTTGTTGCCAGGAGGTGATGTCATTGAGTGCTAAGACGAACCGGTACTCGGGCGTTGCATTAGAAATCATCATCTTGATCAGCACATGCTCCGGAATGTGCCCCGGGACTTGCATTAGAAATCAGCATCTTGATCGGCAAAGGTAGAGAACTCCTCATCATGCTTCATCTTCTCATGGGCCAAATCCACAATAGAGAACTTGGGCCCAACCTGGTCCTGAAACGGTTGAATGAACTTGTCTTTGACCATCTGAAAATTCACAACCTGGTCTTGTGGAAGAGAGAAGAACCAATCCCTAGCCGGGCCCTCCAAGGACAGACCAAGCAGATAAGCCATCAAGCGTTGGTCATGCCAAAATTGGGCCGACTTATAAAGAAACTCCCTCAAGTGCACGTAGGGGTCATCGACTCCACCATAGCGGCGATATGCGGGAATTTGGGAAGAAGGTGGAAGCCGAAGATCTTGAAATACGAACGGGACACTCAAAGAGGATTTGGGATCGATCCGATGTTGAAGTTCATCAAGCTGGCGTTGGGTTTGAGCAATCATCTCCTGGGTAGGGAGAGATCGAGAATGGCGTAGGCCAGCTTGAGCAAGAGATTGTGACGTTGGACCACGAGCAAGGTAATGGGCCGGGTGAGAGGATCCGGGCTGAGAAGAAGAAGGGCCCATTCTGGGAGTGGAAGGATATGCGGGCCTAGAAGAGACGTTGGCATATGGGCATAATGGGCCAGCAGCAACATGGGTAGAAGGGGCATGCCCATTAGGGTGAAATTGGCCATTAGAAATTGGGCCAACAACATATGAAGGAGAAGAAAGAGGCCCATGAAGGGAAGAGGGCCCATTATGAGAAGAAGGCCCATTAAGATCAGATGGGGGCCCATTGAGAGAAGAAGGCCCATGAAGATGACTTGCAATAAGGCGTTGGACCTGGGTCGGGTCCATTTGGCGAATAAGGCATGAAAGATGGGCCATGAGATTAGCCTGTTCCTTGGATGGATTAGAGGGACCACGTGAAGATGGACCCGAGTGGGAAGAGGATTCCACGCAGTAATAGGAAGAAGATTGGAAAGATTAATGGTACAAGGGGTTGGAATGATACTCCATGAGGGCAAATGGAGACTTAATACAAGGAGTGAAGTAATGGGCTTAATGGGCTTGAGAATAAGGGGGCTCACCCACTAATGCAAAGATCAACGGACAACGGACAACGGACCAAGGGACAATGGATTAGACGATGGACACACAAAATGGGCTAACCTAAATGGGCCTAACAACAAAAGAATATGTGGATGATGAAGGAATGTAACACAAACACCACTAATGGACCTAGACAAGCCCAAACAACACAAACAATGCAATGTAAGAGTTTTCACCTAAGTCAAACAAGTTAATATGATGGGAAATATTTTAGAAATTTTAATAGACCTTTTAATGATTTGAGTTAAACACAATTCCCTAAAGACAGGAATCTTATGGGAATAAGGTCCAAACTTTGGGTTGACTAAGGTTAAATCCCTCACACGTATGCAAATGCAAACCTAAGGGGTGGAAAGGTACAACCGGCCCGACGTCCGTGTGGGAATCCACGGCTCACGGGAACTTACGGAGGTCCCGGATAAGATCACCTAGTTGACCCCAAAGAATATGTAGGTGAGAGGATCACTTACCAAGGGGGAATGTAACTATGGTATGAAGAATGCATGGCCCTATGTGCACCAGAGTGCATGTAATTTCTAGCCTAAATCTAGCAAATAATGACAATATTAAACTATGCAAACATAATCAAATGCATGCAAACAACATATGAAAATGAAGATAATACAAAGGACAACAAGGCAGGACCAGGAATAAGCACAATCAGAACCCGAAAGGTAAAGAAATCATCAATACAAAACGTACCTGTGAGTCTGCCCCTGAACCTGCATGCAGATTTTATGCACAAAATATAAAAATGGAGACATAATTTAACTATGTAAATATGACCCAAATAATGCAAATAAGATATGGATGGAAAGACAATACAAAGCGGAATAAGATGGGACCAAGAACCAAGCAATTAGACTTCGGGAAGGCAATCAAATCATCATGAAAAGACGTACCTGTGAATCTGTCCCTGTGCCTACCTACAGACTTTATGTAGAAAACTCAAAAATGAAGACGAGATTAAACTATGCAAACATGACCCAAATAATGCATATGATATATGGATGGAAAGATAATACAAAGGGTTACAAAATGGGCCCAAGAACAGGGCAATTTGACCCTGGGAAGCCAAGTTATGCATCAATGAACATGGCCCTGTGAGCACTGTGCCAGAACTGCCAGGATCAGAAAGTGGTCTACCAAATGACCATTTTTTGAACCCTTGCGGTCTACCAAACGACCACAAGGCTACCAGAAAGGCCCTAGCTATTGTGCCCCTTGGTTTTGATGATAGCAAACACCATTAGAGTTGTGCCCCTTGGTTTTGATGATAGCAAACACCATTAGCTTCATCTACTAAATAGTGCATATGAGTAAAGTTCATGTCGTGCATAAAGTCCGTGCATATCATCGCTCATGGGCATTAAGGTCCGTCCATTCCATTCTCTGCACGCAGCCTTGGCAAGTGTTAGGTCAGTGCATGTGTGTGTGTCTAAGGCATAGCAACTCGGTGCAGGTTCTGGCCCGCACTAAGTCGGTGCAACTTTTGTTCGTGTAAGGGTCAGTGCATATTTGGTGTTAGTCTAAGTCGGTGCATCTTTTGCTGCAAGCACAAGTCGATGCATACTTTGCATTGGGCAGATCACGTCGGTGCAAACCTTGCTTTAAGCATATACGTCCTAGCACATTTAGAGTCTGTGCAAGTTTTGTTTTGCAGCATATCTTCAAGTCAGTGCATATCTAGGCTCATGCATGTTCAAGGGATATAGTTGATGCAATGCACTGTAGCACACTTAGGTTAAGTTAGTGCATGTTTTACTTTGTGCATGCATATTAGTCTGTGTATTGCTGCGTCATTTAGCATACAAGGTCCCTGCACCTTGCATCTTTCGCATACGAAGTCCATGCACATGTTGATAAAGTCAGTGCATGTTTTCCTTTCGATTCATGTAAAGTCGGTGCATGTTCTGCCTCTCATATATAGAAAGTTGGTGCACCTTTTCAGTTAAGTCTGTGCATGCATAACTCAAGTCGATGCAACTCTTGTTGCTGCATGCGATTAAGTCCGTGCATGTGTGCATCTTACACAACAAAGTCTATACATTCTTCGGTGGCATGTCTGTGCATCTTTTGTACAATGCACACAAAGTCTGTACATTCTTTGGTGGCAGTCTATACTTTCTTGAACCAACTCTGTGCATCTTTCTACTATCCTCATATTGCTTCTAACTGATATTAAGTCTTACCTTGGCAGGATATCTGCTCGAGGAGTTTAAGAAGGGCACGTGATCCAAGAATGGAGGATGTGCCAGGATCGTGACACGTGTAAAGTAGTGAGCTGAAATGCTGCCACGTGGTCTGGGCGCTAGGGAGGGAATTCATGGAGGACACACGCCCACCTGTATGCTGTTGCAATAAAAGGAAGACTTCTCCATCTGGAGAAGACTGATCGTGAAGTGTGATGATCGTGAAAATACTTCAGAAGAGCAGAAGCAGAAAGAGCCTGCACGATCCAGAGAGAAGAGAAAGAGAAGAAAGAGAGAAGAAGAGAAGGAGAGATTTGAGAGAGAGGAGTCTGGGAGAGTTACTTTGAGAGTTTGTTCCTCAGTCTCTCGGTTCAGATACCAGAGCTGAGATTGCTCATTGTAAGCTACATTCCCTTTGGGGATTTCTTGTTTTTCGTCTGTTTCTTCCTTATTTTCTTAAACCTTGTTTTCAAGCTGTGTGTCAGCAGAGCAAGCTGTGATGCTCAGCGGGCAGAGGAGGATTCCTCTGGACGGGTGAAGCTGTAAGTCCCCAGCGATTTGCCGAGGAGGATTCCTCTGGACGGCATAAGCTATAACGCCCAGCGGTCTGTAGGGTTTTGACCCCGAAGCTGTGGATCAGCGAAGCTGTGTATCAGCGGTTGAAGTCACATTCCGGTTTGGAGTGAGGGGTGGACGTAGATCTCGGGTTTGAAATCTTGAGAGCAGAGCAATCTATCTGGGTCAGAAATAGATGGAGACCAACTTGCTTTGCTGACCAGAGAGTTCAGGCGATTCTTGAGAAAGGAAGGCAAAAATTTCGGCCGAAGACAATTCAGCGGCCGACGACATAACAGGTATAGGTCTAACCCTACGAAGAAACCTGATACTAAAGTTTGCTATCACTACAGGAAGGCCGGTCATATGAAGGCAGATTGTCCCGAGCTCCAGAAGCAAAAGGAGAAACTAAGGAAGAAAGCTGGAAAAAGAAAAGCCATGATTAGTACTTGGAGTGATGAGGACGAGGGCACACTGAGCACCACCTCAGAGAGCGAGGATGAAGAAAAGCCCGTCTGCCTGATGGCCAAAAGTGACAAAGAAGAATAAGAAGATTCCGATGAGGTATCATCTCCCTTTGAGCACTATACCATTTCTGATTGGGAGGATGCCTACGGAGACTTGCTAGATAAAGTGGATGATATTAGAAAGGAGAACAGACATTTGAAGAAGAAAGTAAACTTTCTTATGAATGATAAAACCATGTCTGATAAAATTGCCTGTCTACAATCTGAAACTGATAGTTTAAAATTTTCATGTGCTGAATCTGATGATTTGAAGCATGCTTTAATAGATTCTAGAAAGGAAAATGAATGGTTGAAGAATGTTATTGATGATTTGAAGCTGAGAATTCAAACGTTTGAAAATGAAGCAAAAATTTCAAATGAGAAATATAAAGCTGTTTTGTGTGTGAATTCTGAATAAAAGAAAATTGTTGAAAATTTAGAGAAAGAATATGTTGATACAAGGAAAATAATAGAAAATATGACCCAATGTTCAGATAATCTCAATGCTCTGTTAGGGTCAAAGGTGAATTTCAGAAAAGAAGGTCTCGGATTCAACTCAACTGCCACGGAGAGCTTTACCGTGAAAACCATATCATTTGTGGTAGAGAAAAGGAAGGGACCTCTCATAAAAATGGTTAGTGAAAATTCTGTTTCTAAAAATGTTAATTCGAAAATGTCCAGTGCCAAGGACAAGGGTAAATAGAAGGTTGGTGAGCCTAGCAGATCCTGCCCTTCACCCAAAAGTAAGCCTCAGGTTCGGGGTCAGCCTCCAAGCAAATCTAAACCCCAGGGCAAGGCAACTAAGTCTCCACCACCATCACCTGTCCAGAAGAAGACCCAACATAAACCTGTACAGAAGTCTAGTGGGTCAAAAATGCAAGGGAGACCTAATGCTGCTTGGGGCCAGACCAGCTAGACTCACCAGCCCAATCTCCAGACCTATTACACTTATCCTCAGAAACAGCCACAACCATTCTATAGGTTTGAATGGAATCAAGTCCAGGGAAGGTCTAGATATCAATCTTTTCCCACTCACTGGCATAGACCTCAGTTTGCTAGATGGGTTAGTCAGTCTAGGACATGGGGTCCTAATAGACAAGTGTTCTTTGGTCAGCCTAGGACCACTGCGGGCCACAATTATCTGAGTACCTATTGGCCTGGGCACTGGCACAAAAATAATCATGTTGCTAATAAAGATGGTGCCAGAACTCAACAAAAACCACAACACCAGAAGAAGAAGATTCAATCAGTTGGTGCTGAGAAAAAGAAAAATGATGAAAAGAATGTTAGGAATTCCACTAAGCCAACCATGTTTAGACAAATGTGGATTCCTAAACAATTGTTGTCCTGCTTAAATTGTTCTGTTTCTGCTTCGGAGCCCAAACAGTTTTGGGTTCTAAAATTCTCTACCTGATTATGATTGCAGGTATGCCTGGCAGCCAAGAGCAATATGTGGTACCTGGATAGTGGCTGCTCCAAGCATATGACAGGAGACAAGGTCAAATTTTGCATGTTGACTGAGAGGAATGTAGGTCTTGTCACCTTCGGAGGAAATACAAAGGGAAAAATCATCGGGTCAGGTAAGGTAGGTAAGTGTACTACCTGTTGCATTGAAGAAGTCCTGCTGGTTGATGGTCTTGCATATAACTTACTCAGTATCAGCCAGCTCTATGATAAAGGACACAAGGTAGTCTTTGATTCTCATAATTGCAAAATCTTTGAACCTGATTCCGATGTAGTTAAATTTTCAGGAAAAAGAGTGAATAACATTTATTTGGTAGATTTAGATGATTTAGCTCATTCTAATATTTGCCTTACTGCAAATAAAGATGATTTAGCATTTTTGTGGCATCGTAGATTAGGCCATGCTAGCTATACTGTTTTGCACAAATTAAATAAACATAGCATGGTTAGAGGACTCCCTGAAATCTCATTCAAGAAGGAAAACAAAGTTTGTGATGCATGCACACAGTTCAAGCAAACTAGGAAGTCATTTAAGTCCAGAACTGAAAACATGTCCTCCAAACCTTATGAGCTGATACATATGGATCTTTTTATACCCACACGATCTGTCAGCTTATCAGGTAGGAGATATGGATATGTCTTAGTTGATGACTTCTCTAGGTATACTTGGGTCTTTTTCCTTTCACATAAAAATGATGCATTCATAGAATTTCTGGAGTTCTATTTGAAAACAAAATAGAAAAATGAAAATTCAATTGAAAATATTTTATCTGATCATGGAGGTGAGTTTGAGAACTCACAATTTGATGAATTTTGCAGAGTCAATGGGATTACTCATCGGTTCTCCTCACCGAGGACACCAGAGCAAAATGGAGTGGTGGAGAGGAGGAACCAGACTCTTGTGGAGATGGCCCGTACACTCCTAGTTGAAGGTGGCCTACCAAGGAAATTTTGGGCAGAAGCAGTCAATACTGCATGCCATGTAATTAATAGAGCCATGGTAAGGCCGTTCACTCAGAAAACACCCTATGAAATCCTCAAGGGTAAGAAACCTTCAATTGCACACTTTAAGGTCTTTGGATGTAAATGTTTTATCCATGTTAATGATAAAAGGAATCTTGATAAGTTTGAACCTAAAAGTGATCCGGGTATGTTCCTAGGATATTCTGAAACCACTAGGGCATATAGGGTGTACAATTCAAATTCCAAAACTGTTGAAGAATCTCCACATGTAGTCTTTGATGAGTCCCTGACTAAATATGACAATGGTCTGTGCAGGAAAGAAGATGATGGAGAAATATTGAATGAAGGACAGTCGGCAGACCAATCAGATCAAGAAGAAGAACCAGAAGAAAATAATGCAGAAGAGCCTGATGTTCAGGTGGAGGTAAATGAAGATCAAGGTAACCAAGTTATCAATATCAGATTTTTAAGAGATCATCCAGTAAGTAATGTCATTGGTAACTTAAATGAACCCCCTAGGACTAGAGGCTACTTTAGAGCTCAACATGAATTAAACACATATGCATTGGTTTCTCAAGTAGAACCCAAGTCCGTTGACAGTGCCCTAAAGGATGTGCATTGGATCAATGCCATGCACGAGGAGCTTAATCAGTTTGACAGGAACAAGGTGTGGCACCTAGTCCCACCTCCTGATCAAGAGACTGTCATTGGAACTAAATGGATTTTTAGAAATAAAACTAATGAGCTAGGTAATGTAGTTAAGAATAAGGCCAGACTTGTTGCTCAAGGGTATAATCATGAATTCAGAATTGACTTTGAGGAGTCTTTTGCCCCTGTAGCCAGGTTAGAGGCTATTAGAATACTTTTGGCTTATGCATGCTCATTAGGAATAACTCTCCAGCAGATGAATGTTAAATCTGCTTTCCTCAATGGGGAAATAAAAGAGGATGTCTATGTCCAACAGCCTCCTAGATTTGAATGCATAGATTTCCCCTCTCATGTTTATAAACTGAATAAGGCTCTTTATGGATTGAAGCAAGCTCCTAGAGCTTGGTATGACAGGCTCATCAAATTCCTTATCGAGAAGAAGTTCTCGAGAGGTGAGATTAACCAAACGTTGTTTACCTAAGTCAACCTGACATACTTATTGTTTAGATTTATGTGGATGACATTATTTTTGATTCAACTAACCCAAAGATGTGTAAGGAATTTTCGGATTTAATGACACAAGAGTTTGAAATGAGCTCAGTGGGTGAGCTGAAACTCTTTCTTGGATTGCAGGTGACTCAAACCAAGGATGGAACCTTCATCACCCAGTCCAAATACATTTGGGACCTCCTGAAAAAATACAAGCTCGAAAACCTCAAGGACATTGCAGCTCCAATGGGTACCTCCACAAGTCTTGATGAAGATACTAAAGGTAACCCAGTGGATCAAAAGTTGTATAGAGGTATGATCGGATCCCTTTTGTACCTCACTGCATCTAGGCCTGATATACAATTTGCAGTGTGTTTATGTGCTAGATTTTAGGCTAGTCCTAAGGAGTCTCATTTTAGTGCAGTGAAAAGGATATTTAGGTATCTGTCAGGCACCCAAGAACTTGGTCTTTGGTACCCTGCTAGGTGTGAGTTAGAGCTTCTAGCCTACACTGATGCAGACTATGCTGGGTGTCGGATAGATAGGAAGAGCACTAGTGGCTATTGCCAATTCCTAGGTAGTTGCCTAGTATCTTGGGCTTCTAAAAAGTAACACACAGTGGCACTCTCCACTGCAGAGGCAGAATATGTTGCTGCAGGGAACTGTGCTGCCTAGGTACTATGGATTAAACATCAGCTCTCAGATTATCAGATAAATCTGGGATGCATTCCACTTCTATGTGATAACACTAGTGCCATCTGCCTTACTAAAAATCATGTTCACCACTCTAGGACTAAGCACATTGATATTAAACACCATTTTCTTAGAGATATAGTAAGCAAGAGTGAAATTGAGTTAGTCTTTGTTGAAACTGAAAAACAAGTTGATGATATTTTTACTAAACCCCTTGGAAATGAAAGATTTAGATATCTAAGAAGAGAACTGGGGCTTTGTAAATTTCAGCAGGAAAATGACTAATTTCTCTCTTGAATTGTCTTTTGGAGTGCTTGAAATAATTATATATGACTATTTTTGAACTTGTGAATAAAGTTGTCTGATGGTAGAATAATCACTTGTGCACTGAGTATATAAGTTGATGCATGTCTTGCACGTATTATCTCTGAAGTCGATGCATAGTTGGGCATATAGTCGATACATTGTTGTGCAAACAGTCGATGCATGGTTGTGCATATAGTCTATCAATTGCCCTGTATAGACTTTATGTTGATGCATGCTTTACACATAGTCGATGCACGATTTTACCGGGGTGTTTAAGCATTCAGCATGAAGTCGATGCATCTAATGTTTTAACAGCATGAAGTCCGTGCATTCTATGTTCCAGTTGCATGTAGGTCGGTGCATCTTGCATATCACATATGTCAGAGTCGGTGCATCTTTATACCATCTGCATATAGAGTCGGTGTACCTTGTGTTGATGCATCATGATGTCAGGGGGAGTGATGTTGAGTCTAATCGTTGTTCAACTTCTCCTATCCTTTCCTCCCTTTTCAGATACAGCTATCCCTTGATATCAATCCATATAATCTTGCAAACCTTTTTGAGCTGCTCCTATGCAACATTATCACCTTTTATCATTGGTATCATTATCACTTGGTATCACTCTGATTGGATAACAATCTTCTATCGGTTCATTACAATAAGCTGCAGTTATTGCAACTCTTCCTTTATAAGAATCATGGTTGCTTCTTGACCGAATTGAAGGTTTAACCTTAATAGACTGGAGAGTTCAGAGACTGTCCATCAGAAAATAAGGTGTTCGAAACTGTTTATAGCTCTTAACTTTATTTTTGCATGGTTAGAATAGAAAGGTCTTCACTGTACCTGAACATAATAGACTTAGTGAGGTCAAGATGTAGAAGACTAGAGTGTGTATTGTCTTTAAACAGTCACTCTAAAAAATCATAAGGGCAGCAGAAATAAGATCTTAAAAGAAAAGAAATGAACAAAGTGGCAGAGCAATAACTAAATTACACTGAGAAACTGAGGCCTCCATCAAAGAAATGGAGAACACCTTAAGTCATGAAGTGATTTAGATTAACTCTATATCCTTGATCAAATCTACATGGGTAGTTTCACTAAGTAAATAGGGGTACTGGTCTCTAATCAAGGTGTACCTTAACGTCAAAGGTGCAAGCTGTCTTTGGAGATTTTGACATGAAACAGATCTAGTAGTTTATGCCTAATAACTAGGGGTACCTGTCTCTAATCAAGGTGTACACCTAATGTCAATGGTATAAATGTCACTGATATGTTCACTAAGTTCAGAATCAGAAAAATCAACAGTGAAAAAGGAACTGTTGTAACCCTTAGATAACAAAAGTCATTGAGTGCCAACTGTTTAACTTCAATACAAATTCAAGTGACTTGCCTTGATATTCAATGTTTCTGAAATCACTAGGCTACTATTCTGACTCAATTTATTATGACTATGTGTTTTAGGTTCATTGCTATAACCAGAGTCTATAGCCCTATTTTCGGAACTCAGTTGCTTTACTCCACTTTCTACAACTGTTAAACCTAGATTTAATCAAGCAAACACATTGTTGACTCTTATATCCCAAGGGTTGATTTATAACTTGCTCATTTTCTGAACCATTGCATCGAATGTTATCTCATTCATCCTCCCTGGTTTCCTTATCCCTCACATTCCTCCTTTTTGTTGACGTCAAAGGGGGAGATTTATTATTTCTCGTCTAAGAGGGAGAGTTAGGGGGAGAGATTATGTCAAAGGGGGATAGAGAGTAATACTTTCAGGGGGAGCATTTTATTGATTCATTAGTCTGCATATGCATTGTCCATTGGTGTGGTGTTGTCATCATCAAAAAGGGGGAGATTGTTGTGCCCCTTGGTTTTGATGATAGCAAACACCATTAGAGTTGTGCCCCTTGGTTTTGATGATAGCAAACACCATTAGCTTCATCTACTAAATAGTGCATATGAGTAAAGTTCATGTCGTGCATAAAGTCCGTGCATATCATCGCTCATGGGCATTAAGGTCCGTGCATTCCATTCTCTGCACGCAGCCTTGGCAAGTGTTAGGTCAGTGCATGTGTGTGTGTCTAAGGCATAGCAACTCGGTGCAGGTTCTGGCCCGCGCTAAGTCGGTGCAACTTTTGTGTGTGTAAGGGTCAGTGCATATTTGGTGTTAGTCTAAGTCGGTGCAGCTTTTGCTGCAAGCACAAGTCGATGCATACTTTGCATTGGGCAGATCACGTCGGTCCAAACCTTGCTTTAAGCATATACGTCCTAGCACATTTAGAGTCTGTGCAAGTTTTTTTTTGCAGCATATCTTCAAGTCAGTGCATATCTAGGCTCATGCATGTTCAAGGGACATAGTTGATGCAATGCACTATAGCACACTTAGGTTAAGTCAGTGCATGTTTTACTTCGTGCATGCATATTAGTCTGTGTATTGCTGCGTCATTTAGCATACAAGGTCCGTGCACCTTGCATCTGTCGCATATGAAGTCCATGCACATGTTGATAAAGTCGGTGCATGTTTTCCTTTCGATTCATGTAAAGTCGGTGCATGTTCTACCTCTCATATATAGAAAGTCGGTGCACCTTTTCAGTTAAGTCTGTGCATGCATAACTCAAGTCGATGCAACTCTTGTTGCTGCACGTGATTAAGTCCGTGCATGTGTGCATCTTACATAACAAAGTCTGTACATTCTTCTGTGGCATGTCTGTGCATCTTTTGTACAATCCACACAAAGTCTGTACATTCTTTGGTGGCAGTCTATACTTTCTTGAACCAACTCTGTGCATCTTTCTACTATCCTCATATTGCTTCTAACTGATATTAAGTCTTACCTTGGCAGGATATCTGCTCGAGGAGTTTAAGAAGGGCACGTGATCCAAGAATGGAGGATGTGCTAGGATCGTGACACGTGTAAAGTAGTGAGCTGAAATACTGCCACGTGGTCTAGGCGCTAGGGCGGGAATTCATGGAGGACACACGCCCACCTGTATGCTGTTGCTATAAAAGGAAGACTTCTCCATCTGGAGAAGACTGATCGTGAAGTGTGATGATCATGAAAATACTTCAGAAGAGCAGAAGCAGAAAGAGCCTGCACGATCTAGAGAGAATAGAAAGAGAAGAAAGAGAGAATAAGAGAAGGAGAGAGTTGAGAGAGAGGAGTCTGAGAGAGTTACTTTGAGAGTTTGTTCCTCAGTCTCTCAGTTCAGATACCAGAGCTGAGATTGCTCATTGTGAGCTACATTCCCTTTGGGGATTTCTTGTTTTTCATCTGTTTCTTCCTTATTTTCTTAAACCTTGTTTTCAAGCTGTGTGTCAGCAGAGCAAGCTGTGATGCTCAGCGGGCAGAGGAGGATTCCTCTAGACGGGTGAAGCTGTAAGTCCCCAGCGGTTTGTAGAGGAGGATTCCTCTGGATGCGGCATAAGCTGTAATGCCCAGCGGTCTGTAGGGTTTTGACCCCGAAGCTGTGGATCAGCGAAGCTGTGTATCAGCGGTTGAAGTCACATTCCGGTTTGGAGTGTGGGGTGGACGCAGATCTCAGGTTTGAGATCGAACCACCTTAAAAATCCCTGTCTACTGTGCGATTGTCATGTGACTTGTGTGCATCTTGTTCATCTCTTCCATCCGTAGTAGATGCATGTTTAGGATCGTTTAAGTTCAGATCTGCTAGAGTTGGTATTTTGTGATCCTGTTTTGTTTATCCTTCTGCCGTCCAGCAGCAGTTTGTTTTAATTCCGCACTTGAAACTGTTGTAGTTGGTTTTATTGGGTGACTGATCTATTCACCCCCCTCTAGATCGTCTATAGAGTGTCATCACTAGCGGCCCAATGATGACCGCTAGGCTTGTCTGGTGATCCTGGAGGCGACCGCAAGGCTCGGACAGACCCGAAAACACCCAGAACAGTAGGAAAATGGAGAAAACACTACCTAAACAATCACATACCCACACCATCTTGCAAAAGAGCATGAATAGCTTGATGGGCACTAGGTGCCCACCGTGATCGCCAAAAAACTAGAGTTGTAGATGATTGTTCTACCCCCGCCCCCAAACTAACTAACTATGCAAGTATATGCATGTGAACATAAACAAGCATGAAGTATGAATCAAAAGGGGCGATGAATAGATGAGAAAGACATACCGTGATCACCACCAAGAGTTAACAACGCCAAGAGATGAAGAGATGAAGGGACGGTGCCGTGTACCTTGGAAAATGATGAAGAGTTGATCACGCTTAAGGAACGGGTGCGGGGAACATTGTGGATTACACCTCTTCTCCTTCCAGCTGCCTAGAGGAAGAAGGTCTCACATTGTATTCATGCTCTCCTAAAAAACAAAGATAAAAGCCAAGGATAAAATCCATTAGAATATGAGTGTAGCCTCAAATCCCACAGTGATAAAATAAGGTTAGAAATTGAGGGAGAACGCACCGGGGGGAGGTTTTTAACCTCTGTGGAAGGGTGCAAAAGATATGTGTGTGTATTTTAATGAGAATAAGACAAGTAGAGAGAAAAATCACCAGCACAACTATGAGAAACGTGCATGCAATATGAAGAAAAGTGCAAGAGTGTAGGAAATAGTGCAGTTGTGAAGATTTGTGAAATTGAGAAGGGGAGAACAAAGAGAATAGACAATGAAATTGAGCCGTTGAGCGTGGAATTGAAAGCTAATACTTCCCTCTTCAAGATGGGGTCAAAGTTGTGAGTTGGAGATGCAGAATGGCTTCGCCCCATGTCCAGAAAGAGTCCCCCTTCGCATTCTGTGAACTGGGCATCTATTTATAGGAGCAGAAAAGCCTTTGAGTTTAAATCCGAGATGAACACCTAAAATAGGGGATTTAGATGCACAAATCTCCAGATAATAGTGGGGATAAGAGTCATTGATCAATTAGAGTCGATATGGAAGCTTCTTCTGGGAGAAAATAGATCAAACAAGGTCTCCAAAGAGTCCCACGATGAAAAAATCAGAGTTCAGGAACTTCAGGACTCTCTGTCTAGCATACGGTCTATCGCACGACCGCATACAAATGAATACGGTGATGGGAGGACCGCAAGGCTTCACCAAACGGTCTAGGGAGGACCGCAAGGCTCCAGGGGGTGAAATGGGAGAAAATGGGCACTATTTGGAGCCTAGCGGTCTTGGGAAGACCATTTTCATCACCTAGCGGTCTTCCCAAGACCGCTAGGCTGATGGAGAAAAATTTTCTAGGCAGGTTTCGCGCGACTTTGGAAATCGGGGAATATCTCGAAAATGGTGCAGAACTAGCGACAATGGTAGAAAAAGAAATTGTAGATAACAAAAAATTGAACAAGTTTTATGAAGAGAGCAAGATGAGAAGACGATAAGAAGAGGGAGAAAATAGAGCGAGAACAGAGAGAAAAAATGCTGGGACACAGGTGAACAACGCAGCCTGCCAGAAAAACGTGAATAACTTGAAATCAATGGAGAACTGGCCAATGGCGTAGAAGAAGAAATTATAGAGCTTTGAATAACGAACAATTTTAGTGAAGGGCACTTAATGAATAGAGAAACAAAAGAATATGAAAAGGGGCCATGTTCAGGACTGCACAGTGAAAGGGGTCAAATGCTTGATGGAAGTCGACCTAAGTGGGCTGTAAGTCGACTTGGAAGGCCGGAAGTTGATAAGATAAGCTCCATGGCTCTAAGAAATCATGATCACCGAAGTCCAAAGGCTAGGGAACAATGAAATGGGCTCGAAATCCATCCAAGGAAGGCTCTACAACAATGGGTAATTCGGGTCATCAAAAATGATGAATAAGCGAAATGACTCAACTTGCGGGCTAAAAACGGGTGTCAACAATAGCCACGTCAGGTGTCATGCAATAGAAATCCCCCTTACTAGCTATTGACATCCCCAGATCTTAGTCTTCAAATTAAAGAGGATTTAGCAGATGAAGTGTCAATTGGGTGAATGATCTTTTATAGTTTGGAGTCCATTAACGGCTTTGTAGTCATCCAGCCCCTATATTGAAATTAGATGGAGCTAAAAATGCTATTCTCCACAGTTGGATTTGCTACATGGGACCTATCATCTTGATTTTGATATCAATGGGCTCACGTTGGACTGGCTACATTGATTCTCTACCATTATACTAAACCAAAATCAGTGGTGCAAATTCCATCATCGATGGCAACTTTTTCTCATGATGTCCTTCAGACAAACAACATACTCGAGCATTCAATTTTATAAAATTAAGTAACCACATGGCAAAGTATAAAGTCGGAATAATCAAACACAACACAATTTATATCTTATTGTTTTCGAAAACCAGAGAATTATTTTTCAAAGTCTTGAAGCAAGTGCTAGGATGCCAATGTAGAGAGAGGGTCGACCAGCATTAAAATCATGAGGACCAATGTTCTTGAAGTTAAAATTGACTAATCTATTTTGAACTTTTTTGTTCTCTTTCAAGGCTATCAAGAGAAGTTCTTCAATGGAGAACTTTTTTGCTCCCCCACTACTCTGATCTTCCTCCTCAAACTCTCTTCTCTAATAAAATTGGTAGGAAAATAAATCTTCCACTATGGAAGAAACAACCCAGACAGTAAGCTCCCATTACTCTACTCACACAAACTCTCTTCTCTTATAAAACTGGTAGGAACATAAATCTTTCACAATAGAATAAACAACCACACACACACACACGATTGACTGGCATCCCACCTAACTCTACCTCCCCTCTCTCTCCCTTCTCTCTCAAATAGAGCACCCACACACCTCCCCACCTCCATCAGACCCCCTGCTCCCTCATCAGACCCCCTACCCTTCCCCATCGGATCCCCTCTGAGTGAGGAAGAGAGGGACTGGGGAGTGAGGAAGAGGGAGGGTGGCGGGCTGGGGGTTCCAAAGGCGGGCTGGGGAGTGAGGAAGGGAGGGACTGGGGAGTGAGGAAAGAGGGAGGATGGCGAGCTAGGGGCGGGTTGGGGGTTCCGAAGGCGGGCTGGGGAGTGAGGAAGAGAGGGACTGGGTAGTGAGGAAAGAGGGAGGGTGGCGGGCTAGGAACAAGCTAGGGAGTGAGGAAAGAAGGAGGGTGACGGGCTAAGGAGTGAGGAAGAGAGGGACTGGGGAGTGAGGAAAGAGGGAGGGTGGCGGGCTGGGGGCGGGCTAGGGAGTGAGGAAGAGAGGGAGGGTGGCGGGCTGGGGTAGGCTTATGTTTTTAAGAAAGTTGTGGCGGGTTGGGTTAATTTCCGAAGGCACGGGAGTTCTTAGTGCCAAAATATATATAAAGATAATAATTATAGTATCTTAAATCTAAGGGATATATATTTCTCCTATAATAAAAATGAGTAGGTATTTACCTATGATAATATTCGTGTGTAATATAAAAAAACAAAAAGGATGTATGCCTATACGAACTATCGGTAGGTAATGAATAACAAATAAAAGATATGAGAATATACGGGTGATCTATTCCTACGACTTACAAAGAGTAGATAAATACCTACGATATGGTACGTAAGCAATGTATAAGAAATAAAAAATTTGGACACCGATCACTCTACGCGTGACCTATTCTTACGACACAAATAACGAGTAGGTAACTACCTACGACATTTATCGTAGGTAATATAAAATAAATATGAACTAGTGTCATCAATCACTCTACAGATCACCTACTCCTACGACGGTAACGAAGCGTAGGTACGTTTCGAGGACCATGTCCATAGATATTTTATTATAATTATCAATTCCTACGGCTCAACTAGAATCGTAGGTATGACATGCCACTTACCAACAACATTATTAGTAGGTAGTTCAATATGGCTATCTATTCCTACGGTGCTACCGAACCGTAGGTATGACATACCAATTATCTACGACATTATTAGTAGGTAGTTCAATATGGTTATCTATTCCTACGGTGCTACCGAACCGTAGGTATGACATACCAATTACCTACGACTTTATCAGTAGGTAGTTCAATATGGCTATTTATTCCTACGGTACTACCGAACTATAGGAATGACATACCAATTACCTACGACTTTATCAGTAGGTAGTTCAATATGGCTATCTATTCCTACGGTGCTACCGAACCGTAGGTAGTGTATGACATATACCTATGACAGTGACAATAGGTAACGTAATATCCTAAAAAATCGTAGGTATAGGCCCATAAATACTAACGACTTACAAAAGCGTAGGAAAAGGTCGTAGGTAAAAACCAGTTTTCCTGTAGTGTGGACATGATGGTATATGGGTGATCACAGACCTATCAAAAGTCGATAGTCTGTGGATATATTAGCAGCTTTGTATATGAAGAAAATTATCAAGCTGCACGGTGTCCCTGTTACGATTGTTTCTGATCGAGACCCTCGTTTCACATCACATTTCTGGAAGGGTCTACAACACTCATTGGGGACCCGACTCAACTTTAGCACTGCTTTCCATCCATAAACTGATGGTCAAACTGAAAGAACCAACCAGGTAATAGAAGATATGCTCAGAGCTTGTGCAATTGATTTCGGTGGGAGCTGGAATGATCACTTGCCTCTAGTGGAGTTTGCCTACAATAATAGCTATCAGGCTAGTATCCAAATGGCACCCTTCGAGGCTCTATATGGAAGAAGTTGCCGCTCACCTATCTGCTAGAATGAAGTTGGGAAAGATAACTTCTAGGCCCTAAACTCATTTGGGATACCATCGAGAAGGTAAAACTTATTCGAGAAAGACTCTAGATGGCTCAAGATAGACAAATGGCGTATACTGATAACAGAAGGTGAGACTTGGAATTCCAAATAGGAGACCACGTATTCCTCAAGGTTTCCCCAAGTCATGGTATTCGAAGATTTGGCATCAAAGGCAAGCTCACTCGGAGATATATCAGCCCTTTTGAAATTCTTGAAAGGGTTGGCGAGGTCACATATCGGATTACTTTGCCTCCTCAATTAGATGGAGTCCATGATGTGTTTCATGTCTCGATGCTTAAAAGGTATGTCGATGACCCATTCCATGTTGTAAGTCATGACGACCTGGTGATTCAAAAGGATTTGACGTACGAGCAAAAGCCAATCAAAATAATTGATCGAGAAGTGCGTCAACTTCGGAACAAGACCATTCCCATGGTAAAAGTCCGATGGAATAAAAATACAGATCAAGAGGTGACATAGGAAATAGAAGAAGCCATGCGCAAAAGATTTCTGGAGCTATTTGATTGTAAGTATACTCTCCATAAAACCCATGCAATGAATTTGGGTACCAAATTCTCTTTAAGTGGGGGTGGGTGTAACAACCATGGTAATTATCTGGATTTTTTTAGAATTAAATAGAATTATTAAGCATTTAAAAGACTTAATGGGCTATTAAATGAATTATGGGTAATTAAATTTATTGGGAGGCCCTATATTAACCAAAGGGTTAAGCCCACTTAAACCAAGCCCATAAACCCAATTCTAGGGCTTTCAAGGCCCAAGCCCACTCTAGAAACGTAATAGATATATTTTGCTAATTTTAGTGGATAATTAGGGGATAATTATAGAGAGGAATTTGAATGGAATTCAAATTATGGCGCCATGGGTAGTGGTGGTCTATTGCAAGACCTCCATCTATTAAAGGCGGTCCAGATAGGACCGCTACCTGCTTCTGAAAATGTGGTTTGTAGAAGCGTGAAAAAATAGAATTTTTACCATCCTAATCGCCTAGGATCGAAGTGCCCTGGCATGTAAACCTATCTAGGACTCTTGGGGATCGATCCTACTCCAAATCAGGACTCTAATTTGATCTAATCTCTCAGCCTATGCCAAACCCTATAAATAGGGCCCATGATCGACCTGCGCGAACCCTCATTTTGACTCGCGTGGTTCGTTGGTAAGATGATGTTATTTCATGTCAGTCTTTTAGAAGTTTTCGTTCCCTTTAGTATTGTGTAACTCCCATCTAAATGTCATGTTAGGAGATGAAGCCATTTTGGAGTTAGAGGATCTGTAAATAGCTGTTTCTCTACATAATGCATAGGAACACACGTGTTCATCCGATAAAGACCCGAGGGTTAGAGACCTTAGCAGAGGTAATTTCATATCTAGCCTTTGGAGTTAATTATTCCCCTCTATGTTTTCTAATTACCCTCCAAATCTCATGAATTACGGACAAGAGGTTAAGGAGCTAGAAGGTCAGGAAGTTGTAGTTTCTATGAAGGACGCGCAGGGACTGGGGTGTTCTTCCAACAAGGAATTTGAAGTTTAGAGCCCATCCGAGAGGTAGGTTATCTCATGAACGGCTTAAACATCAAGTTAGGATTAAAAGTCCTCTGATCTTGCTCAATTTAATACTTTCTACGTTGAGTATTTGATGTTTTCCCATGACTGCGCTAGCATGCTTTTCTCTGTATATTAGCCCTGCACCTTTAACAAAAAGATAATAATTTTGACTTCAATTCATGTTTATTTTATACTTTTCTTCGTTCTAAACATGTTAGCATGTCTTATTCTTCTATCCTTTACATTTTCATGCATTAGTTTCCCTAGCATAGGCCCTACATGTTATTTTAAACTTCTGTTTGTTAAAGACAGAAGGTGGTTCCTCAAAGACCGCCTCCTTCAGAAGGCGGCCCTTGACAGACCGCTATTTCCAAGTAGCGGCCCTTTCAAGACCGCTACCTTGTTTTTATAACTAGATTAAACTATATGTATATCTGATGTGGCACAGCCCAAAGACCACTAAATATGATGGGATGACCCAAGTACTTAGACCCGCAAGCATACAAGCGCTCAATGATTCTCACAATGACGATTTTTGCTCACTCGGCTCACACGTTCACCCGATGGGTCCGGGAGATGATGGTGAGGGTCCGAGGCGGAACCCAATTGTCCTAATAGACTTACAATGCTAAGGCTGACCCCCAATGGGCCTGGGAGACACAGCTTTGTGGGTGGCTGGCCCGCAAGGCGGGGTGTTGGGTGGCACTCACTCATGGGCCGCGGTGGGCACGAAATCGCTTAAAATTAAGTCCGAGCGCTCTCTTACCGTCCGACGGGCATTCAAGGTAATACTACATTTACAGAAATGAAGCTACAAGGGTGTGATCAGAAGATCACCTGATCGGTGTGAAGACACCGATCCCGTTCGGAGACGAGGGCGCGTCGGGAAGCGTGGGTAATTACCCGAATGCTGCGGCGATTGTCGCTTGACCTGAAACTTAAAGAGTACAACACTACACCTCACGCAGGAGGGATGAACTTGGGGTGGGGATTAATCTTATTACATCCAAAACTACCTCCACGCAGGGAGGGGCCTTCAGCTGGCCAAGCGGGGTGGGGATTTATGCAAAGGAAAAGCCGATCTTCCGAGTCCGCCGGTTCTGCCAATCTGCAGGTTTGCAGGACAGGATGTCTCTGTTGATGCTGCCACGGGATCCACGGGGCTCCAAACTTGACGAAACCACTGCCAAAAGTTTCTCAGCTGATAGGGGATGAAGCTTGAATTTTTGGGGCAGCTTTGACACCCGAGGCTGGCAGTGCCGGTGATGGGAACAGGACAGCAATGTCTGGCTCCTGGCAGGTACCGAACTGATGCAGCAGGTTGCAGACGTCACTGTGGCTGCTCCTAAACTCCGATTGGGACGAGATTGGAGGTGACGCGATCGTGGTCGGAGTAGCTTCGAGCAGAAGTTGACGGGGCCTCGATCTAAGGTCGGAGGAGAGCGGGGTAGCCGGAAGAGTAGGTACAGGTCGAACCTGGTCCCACAGTGGGCAGACTACCCACCCTGACGAAGAAAATGTTAACTTGCAGGTCCGGTGGCCGAATGAGGTCCTTCTTCTTGGAGGAGACAGATAACTGGTATTAGTTTCAGCCCTCCAAAAATGGCGCTCAGATCTTCAGGGAGGAAGTCGTGGTCGGACTGTGACTGCAGCTCTGGTTCCCTGCCTGAGAGCTTCTGCGCAGTTGAGGGAGATCGGCTCCTGCGGACAGCTCCGACCTCGGATGTTGACGAAACCACCTCGCCTTGAAAGCTCTCTGGACGCCCTTTCCAGAGATGTCAGCCTTGACACCAGGAGGACCAGGAAACGGCCGGTCCTGTTGCGATCTTCAGGACCCAACTCTGCAGCCTGCGACCTGCTTTCTGAAATGGCAAACTAGCAAGAATGAAGGGAGTGGGAGGGGGTTAACAAAGCTTGAGGATGATGGCTGAAGGTTTAGGGAGGGGGGGAGGACGTGGCTAGGGCTCCAGGAGGTTAGGAATGGCAGGGATGGAGGGAGAAAGGGGCTGGAACTGCTAGAGGTGGAGATGGGAGAGTGGATGTGCACAAGAGAGAAGATGAGTGTGAGGGAAGGTGGGGGGCGAACTTGGCTATGGGGAGGGAGTGGATTTCGACCTAGGGTGAGGGAGGGATGGGAGAGGGGAGGGTAATTCGAATTTGGGCTTTGGGAGGGGTTAATTTAGCCTTGGGAAGGTGGATAGGTGCCTTGGGAAGTGAAGGGAGGTGGGTGGTAGTTGGGAAGTAGAGTTTGGATTGGTGGAGGGTTGTTGGGACTAGGTGGAGAGTAAAGGAGGGTTGTGGGAAGTTGTGGGGTATTAATGGAGGTAGGTGGGGGTTGGAATTGAATGAGAGAGGGGGAAGGAGAGAGGGGAGGTTCACCCCTGCCTTGTGGGAGAGAGAAGGAGAGCTAGAGAGAGAGAGAGGAATGGAATAATGAGAGATTTGAAAGAGTTTTCTTCAATATTCATCAAAAGTTAGTACATGGAGGGATATGGGGGCTATTTATAGGCAACCCATCTTTACAAGATAAAAATAACCCTGCCATTTAAGGCAAAAGACCAAACATGTCCTAGACTCAGTCCAATAGGCCCAAACTAAGGTATTAGGGCCCAATTAGGCCAAATAGGGGAAATGGACTAGTACAACATGACATAATAAAAGGAAATACATGCGACATGACCCAATAAAAGGAAAATTACATATGATAAGACTCAATAAAAGGAGGATACATAAGATGAGAATGAGTCGACCCAAATCAAGGGTGTGCAGGCGACCCGAGCCATAGTGAGTGTCGTGAGATGTCCTCATCAAATCCCCCGGGGTGGGGAGAACTCGACCCTGTCGAGTGTGGGTCTGCCTGGCTGTCATAGTGCTCCAGAATGTCGGGATCCAACCGCAGTAGGTCCTCCCGGCTCACCCAAGCATCCTCCGTCGGGGGACGGTTCTTCCACCTAACCAAGTAGCGCTGATACACCTTGTGCCTCGTAATGATGCTCTGCTCATCCAGTATTGCCTCTATCTGCTCTCGTCGGTCTCTTAAGCTGGGAAGTGGAGTCCCTCCGGGAGTGTCTCTCATAAGGGGGGGTAACGGCTCAAGCTCCTCACTGGGTTCCACCGCGGGGCCTTTGTAGGGTACCAGGTCCGCCACGTTGAAGGTAGGGTGCACCCCATAGCTCTCTGGTAGGTCAAGCTCATAAGCATTGCTGCCAAGTCGTCGTAGAACTCGAAAGGGTCCCGACCCTCGTGCCCTCAACTTGGAGGCAGGCCCGGGAAGGAGCCGCTCCGTCCTCACCATCACCGGGTCTCCCACTTGGAATTCACAGTGGCGCCGGTGAGCATCTGCCCGTCTTTTGTAAGCCTCATTGCTTTTCCCTATATGCTTGCGGATGTCATCATGCAACTCTTTGATATGCTGTGCAAAGGACTCAGCTGAGACTGACACCCTAGCATGTGGGGGAAGGGGAATGAGATCCGAGGGCTTTCTAGGCCTAAAACCATGCACTACCTCAAATGGACTTTTGCCTATTGACCTATTGACGGAATCATTGTAGGCAAACTCGGCCTGAGACAAGAGGAGATCCCAATTCCCAGGGTGGTCCCCCACAAGACAACGGAGCAAGTTCCCAAGGCTTCGGTTGACGACCTCAGTCTGGCCGTCGGTTTGAGGATGGTAAGCAGTGGAGAATTTGAGGAGGGTCCCCATCAAGTGCCATAGAGTCTTCCAAAAGTAACTAGTGAATTTCACATCTCTATCGGATACAATAGTCTTAGGTAATCCATGGAGTCGGACTACCTCATCAAAGAATAACCGGGCGACCCTAGAAGCATCGGAGGTCTTGGAACATGGGATAAAGTGGGCCATTTTAGAGAACCTATCAACCACTACAAAGATGGAATCATGTTTGCGCAAGGTCCTAGGTAGGCCAAGGATGAAGTCCATGCTCAAATCCTCCCAAGGTCGGTCTGGTATGGGTAGAGGTGTGTAAAGTCCGGTATTCTGCTTCACCTGTTTGGCGGAGGCACAAATGCGACATTGTCCCACAATGTGGGCCACATCCTTCTTGAGACTAGGCCAATGGAATTGTCTCTCAACCAACTCTATGGTCTTTTGGACCCCAAAGTGTCCAGCTAGGCCCCCACTGTGTAACTCCCAAACTAAGAAGTCCCGAAGTGAAGTCCGGGGTATGCAAAGCCTAGCTCCCTTGAATAGATACCCTTCTTGAAGTATGAACCCCTCATGTTCCTTGTGGGGCTGAGTGGAAAGGGTGTTGTAGTGAGTCCCAAAGTCGGGGCAATTTGGATATTCTCCTTTGATTCTCTCAAACCCGTTTACTTCCACTTGGATGGTGGAGAGTAAGGCTACTCGTCTACTTAGCGCATCGGCTGCGCGGTTCTCACTACCCATCTTGTACTTGAGGACAAAGGTGTAGGCTTGAATGTATTCTACCCATCAGGCATGTCGGGCATTGAGTTTTTGTTGGGTGTTGAGATATTTCAAGGCCTCATGGTCCGAGAAGATCACAAACTCCTTGGGTAGGAGATAGTGCCTCCAATGCCGAAGGGATTGAACCACGGCATAAAGCTCTTTGTCATATGTGGAGTACCTAGTCCTAGCCTCACAAAGTTTCTCACTAAAATAGGCTACCGGGTGACCCTCTTGGCTAAGAATGCCCCCAATCCCTACCCCGGATGCATCACAAGTGACTTCGAAGACTTTTGAGAAGTCGGGTAGGCAAAGGACCGGGGCTTGGGTTATCTTTTCCTTAAGCTCTAGGAAGGCTTTTGAGGCTTCCCTAGTCCACACAAAGGTGCCTTTCTTGAGGCAATCCGTGATAGGAGTGGTGATTGTGCTAAACCCACGGATGAATCTCCTATAGAAGGTAGCTAGCCCGTGAAAGCTTCGGGCCTCATGAAGGGTCTTGGGTTCGGGCCACTCAAGAATAGCTTGGACCTTTTCGGGGTCCATGGATACTCCTTGGGATGAGACAATAAATCCTAGGAAGGCTAGTTGATTGGTAAAGAAATGACACTTCCCGGGGTTGGCAAAGAGACTCTCCTTCCTAAGAATGGTGCACACTTGTTTGAGGTGATCGAGGTGGGCTTCCTTGGATTGGCTATATATGAGGATGTCGTCAAAGTAGACAACTAGAAAGATGCCAATGAAGGGCCGGAGGACCTCGGTCATGAGGCGCATGAAGGTGCTTGGTGCATTAGAAATTAAGCCCAAAAGGCATAACAAGCCATTCATAGAGACCGTCCTTAGTTTTAAAGGCGGTTTTCCACTCATCCCCGGGCCTAATGCGGACTTGATGGTAGCCACTTTTGAGGTCAATTTTGGAGAAGATGGTGGCTCCCGCTAGCATGTCTAGCATGTCATCAAGCCGAGGGATGGGGAGCCTATATTTGACCGTTATCTTGTTGACAGCTCGGCTATCTACACACATGCGCCAAGTCCCATCCTTTTTGGGTGTAAGAAGAGCCGGGACGGCACAAGGGCTTTTGCTAATTCGGAGGAAGCCCTTCTTGATGAGCTCCTCAATTTGCCTCCTGAGCTCGGCATGCTCGGTGGGGTTGAGGCGGTAGTGTGGGAGGTTGGGTAAGGTAGCTCCGGGCACAAGGTCGATGGCATGTTGCACATCGCGCATGGGTGGTAGCTTGTCCGGAAGCTCCTCGGGAAACACATCATGGAAGTCCTCCAAGAGTTGTTGAATTTCTATTGGGTGTGGGTCGGTTGGGGTGGATTCCCCAAGGCAAATAACAATGGCACACACATGTTCCCCTTGGTTGACTTCTTCCTCAAGCTCTTTCCTAGTGATGAGGTGTAGGCTCCTAGGAGGCTTGTTGACCATACTAGGGTTAGGGCTTGGTGGGGTGGGGTTTGGTGGGTTTGGAATAGTGGGATGGGTAGGGGATCCCTCAAGGGAGGGAGATGCCTTCTCGGGAAGGGGGCGAGGTGGAGAGGGGTTGAGTTGGATCTTCTTCCCTTCATGAATGAAGATGCAAGTGTTTGTCTTTCCTAGAAAGGTGGCATCTACATCGTAGATCCAAGGTCATCCTAGGAGTATACTCCCAACTTCCATAGGTAGGATGTCACACCACACTTGGCTTTGATAAGATTGGAATGCAATGGGGACAAGGCAACGAGCACTAACGGGTATGGAGGTGGTATCAATCCATGCTACCTGATATGGGTGGGGATGTGGGGAGGTGGTAAGGCCCAAAAGTTTGACGGTGTCGGGTGACACCACATTCACACTACTTCCATTGTCCAAGATGACCTTCCTAACATGGCTCCCTATCCGTATGTAGGTATGGAATATGGTGTTTCTCCTCCAATCATGCTCTTGGGTTTGAGTGAGGGTGCATCTAACCACTCCGAGGTGGGAGTCGGTGGGTGGAGGAGGTTGTTCTTGGTTGCTCTCCATGTAGTGGTTCTCATACTCCTCCTCCCATTCATGAGAGGGTTCATATACCTCAACTTCTTCTTCAAATTCAACTTGGGGTTGGGGGTTGGTCTCCTCTATGAGTAAGTTTGATGCTCCCTTGGTGGGGCATTGATTGGCAAAGTGTCCATACCCATAACACCTAAAGCATTGCTGCCCACTTTGATGGTTTGGGGTCATCTTAGTGTGAGGGAGAGTGGGTGTCAGACTGGGCCTATTGGGAGTTGTGTTTAGGGGCCCACTTGTGGGGCGGAGTGGTGGAGTGGCATTAGGAGGGGTGACCCGTGTGGGTGGAGCTCCCATGGGTGTAGGAAGGAGACCTCTTTGGGGTGGTGGGGGGTTGGCCCGAGGTGTCATGGTTTTAGGATCCATCCCCCGAGGGGGAACCATTCGTGTGTACCGAGAGAATTTCTCGGCATCCCGAGCGACTTGGTAGGCTTGCTCTAAAGTGGTTACTTGACGCATGAATAATTCCTTTTTTATATGGAATTGAATCCCATTCCTAAAGCGGGAGAGTGTGACGGAGGGGTCCTCTTGGACTCCACACTTGAGGAGGTAGTAGTCAAACTTTTCAATGTACTCCATAACGGTCTTTCCTTCTTGGGTCAAGGCTTGCCATTCATCTAGGAGATTTTGATGGTAGGAGGGTGGGACATATTTGAGTTTGAGTTGGTCTTTCATGGCCCCCCATGTGGTGATTGGAGCTTCCCTCCTAACTATCCTTAAGGCCTCAACATTCATCCAATGAGTCTTGGCTAGTTTGGTTAATTGCATCTTTGCAAGCCAGACTTTCCTATCCTCGGTCATTGGGTACCAATCAAAATATTGATCCATGGCTGCCTCCCAATCTAAGTAGATGCTCGGATGATGAGATCCATCAAAAGTGGGAGCATCGACTTTCACAAGTCTCATTAGTTGGTAATCCGGGTTGTCCCGGGGAGGTCTCTCATTCCTTCTAGGGGGTGGGTCCCTTTCCGGTTCGGGAGGGTGGTCAAGGTTGAGTCCTCCTATGGCTGGCTCCATATGTGGAGGGGGATCTCTCCTATCTCCTTCCCTTGGGTTAGGCCTATTTTCCTCAATTTGTTCTAGCCGGGCCGTAATATCGTCAAGCCTTCCCATAATATTGGTCATGTATTCCATAAGAAACCGCATTTGGTCGGGAAACTCATGCTCATTGTGAGGGGGATTTCCTTGGGGATTGGGATTCATGGTGTTATTGGAAGAAGATGAATTGCCTTGATAATGAGTTCCACTACGAGTGGTCATGCAAAGTTGGGTGGGCTATGCAAGGGTGTGCGAATGCACCTATGAAAGACTTAGTGTGACCCAAGACTAGACTTGTAAGGACAAGCCTATGACCAGCTCTGATACCACTTGATGTGGCACAGCCCAAAGACCACTAAATATGATGGGATTACCCTAGGACTTAGACCCGCAAGCATACAAGCGCTCAATGATTCTCACAATGATGATTTTTGCTCACTCGGCTCACACGTTCACCCGATGGGTCCGGGAGATGATGGTGAGGGTCCGAGGCGGGACCCAATTATCCTAATGGACTTACAATGCTAAGGCTGACCCCCAATGGGCCTGGGAGACCCAGCTTTGTGGGTGGCTGGCCCGCAAGGCGGGGTGTTGGGTGGCACTCACTCACGGGCCGCGGTGGGCACGAAATCGCTTAAAATTAAGTCCGAGCGCTCTCTTACCGTCCGACGGGCATTCAAGGCAATACTACATTTGCAGAAATGAAGCTACAAGGGTGTGATCAGAAGCTCACCTGATCGGTGGGAAGACACCGATCCCGTTCGGAGACGAGGGCGCGCCGGGAAGCGTGGGTAATTACCCGAACGCTGCGGCGATTGTCGCTTGACCTGAAACTTAAAGAGTACAACACTACACCTCACGCAGGAGGGATGAACTTGGGGTGGGGATTAATCTTATTACATCCAAAACTACCTCCACGCAGGGAGGGGCCTTCAGCCGGCCAAGCGGGGTGGGGATTTATGCAAAGGAAAAGCCGATCTTCCGAGTCCGCCGGTTCTGCCAATCTGCAGGTTTGCAGGACAGGATGTCGCTGTTGATGCTGCCACGGGATCCACGGGGCTCCAAACTTGACGAAACCACTGCCAAAAGTTTCTCAGCTGACAGGGGATGAAGCTTGAATTTTTGGGGCAGCTTTGACACCCGAGGCTGGCAGTGCCGGCGATGGGAACAGGACAGCAATGTCTGGCTCCTGGCAGGTACCGAACTGATGCAGTAGGTTGCAGACGTCGCTGTGGCCACTCCTGAACTCCGATTGGGACGAGATTGGTGGTGACGCGATCGTGGTCGGAGTAGCTTCGAGCAGAAGTTGACGGGGCCTCGATCCAAGGTCGGAGGAGAGCGGGGTAGCCGGAAGAGTAGGTACAGGTCGAACCTGGTCCCACAGTGGGCAGACTACCCACCCTGACGAAGAAAATGTTAACTTGCAGCTCCGGTGGCCGAATGAGGTCCTTATTCTTGGAGGAGACATCTAACTGGTAGTAGTTTCAGCCCTCCAAAAATGGCGCTCAGATCTTCAGGGAGGAAGTCGTGGTCGGACTGTGACTGCAGCTCTGGTTCCCTGCCTGAGAGCTTCTGCGCAGTTGAGGGAGATCGGCTCCTGCAGACAGCTCCGACCTCGGATGTTGACGAAACCACCTCGCCTTGAAAGCTCTCTGGACGCCCTTTCCAGAGATGTCAGCCTTGACACCAGGAGGACCAGGGAACGGCCAGTCCTGTTGCGATCTTCAGGACCCAACTCTGCAGCCTGCGACCTGCTTTCTGAAATGGCAAACTAGCAAGAATGAAGGGAGTGGGAGGGGGTTAACAAAGCTTGAGGATGATGGCTGAAGGTTTAGGGAGGGGGGGAGGACGTGGCTAGGGCTCCAGGAGGTTAGGAATGGCAGGGATGGAGGGAGAAAGGGGCTGGAACTGCTAGAGGTGGAGATGGGGGAGTGGATGTGCACAAGAGAGAAGATGAGTGTGAGGGAAGGTGGGGGGCGAACTTGGCTATGGGGAGGGAGTGGATTTCGACCTAGGGTGAGGGAGGGATGGGAGAGGGGAGGGTAATTCGAATTTGGGCTTTGGGAGGGGTTAATTTAGCCTTGGGAAGGTGGATAGGTGCCTTGGGAAGTGAAGGGAGGTGGGTGGTAGTTGGGAAGTAGAGTTTGGATTGGTGGAGGGTTGTTGGGACTAGGTGGAGAGTAAAGGAGGGTTGTGGGAAGTTGTGGGGTATTAATGGAGGTAGGTGGGGGTTGGAATTGAATGAGTGAGGGGGAAGGAGAGAGGGGAGGTTCGCCCCTGCCTTGTGGGAGAGAGAAGGAGAGCTAGAGAGAGAGAGAGGAATGGAATAATGAGAGATTTGAAAGAGTTTTCTTCAATATTCATCAAAAGTTAGTACATGGAGGGAGATGGGGGCTATTTATAGGCAACCCATCTTTACAAGATAAAAATAACCCTGCCATTTAAGGCAAAAGACCAAACATGTCCTAGACTCAGTCCAATAGGCCTAAACTAAGGTATTAGGGCCCAATTAGACCAAATAGGGGAAATGGACTAGTACAACATGACATAATAAAAGGAAATACATGCGACATGACCCAATAAAAGGAAAATTACATATGATAAGACTCAATAAAAGGAGGATACATAAGATGAGAATGAGTCGACCCAAATCAAGGGTGTGCAGGCGACCCGAGCCATAGCGAGTGTCGTGAGATGTCCTCATCAATATCCCTAGTATAATTGATAGAAACCATGCCCTAGTTTTTTTATTTCTGGCTCCTACTCGTGATTAGAGGTTATTTCATGTTACTCATGATTTCTGCTACATCATGATTCACGTTAGTATGTTTAAAAGTTTTTTTCATGTATATTATTTTCTTGCCCAAATCTAATAGTTTTGTACTTAAGAATTTTTATGCAATGTTCCTACACATTGTCTTATGATTTGACATGTTCCTTTCTCATCTCTTTTCTATTTTATAAGTTCAAATATTGCGCGTATTCCGATATGTTGCTATTAGTTACACATGCACATGATAGGCACACCTCTTGGACTTTTGATCCTCTCTGTCAGATATTCCTTCTGCCAAACTAGGTGATCATGTTTCAAGGTCTCCGTAAGTCTCCGTGAGCTTGTGATTCTCACTAGGACACCGAGCTGGTTGTACCCTAAAAACCCAATGGTCTAGATAACACTTGAGATTTCTGCGTTTTATGCACTCTGTCTTGATTGCGGCCATCCTAGAACTGCCACCTTCAGGTTACGGCCAGGCCATGACTACCTTCCTGTTCAGCTTGCTTGAGTCGACCCAACTTACCTTTGGAGTCAACGCAGCCAGATTGCAGTCTTCACAGGACCGTCTTCTCATAAAGGCAATCTCCTGATGACCATCTTCTGCTGTCTTGTGCCCAACTCAAGGTTTGACCTAGTGGTTGTCTCTATTCTGTTCCTAGATGGTCCTATGATTATCTGGTACCCAACACCTTCTTCATAAAGATATTAATGAATTATGGAACTATGCAAATGTACCGTTATGTTGCCAGATTCCTCCCGTAGCATGACCTTGTCATTAATTCAACCTTGAACTCTCATGATTCGTATTTGGTGCATTCTTACCTTGATATTTGTTATCATGGAACTTATTATTTGAACTTGTTATTATTGGCCAAACTTTATATTACTCGTGGAAGCAGCTTGATTTTTAACTTGAAGATGCAAGAGCGGGCATGGATAATGTCCAAGGGCTCGACGCTAGCTCCCTCGGCGGATGGCCGGAAACATACTGTAAACCATGTGGTATGATGAACATTGGCATCGCATTGCGTCGGGAGTATTTTTTTATAAACGGGTGAAACCCACGAGGCTCATCGTGAAATTATTACATTCTCATTACATGACTTTCTAGAACATAGCCTTAATGGTTATGAAAAGTATATTCTCGATACATGCTACTCGTTCTTGTTCATGAAAGGCCACGTTATAATCTCATTTGATCATGCTTTTATATTAATTCATATTTCTACCCTTATCTTGATGTCTCATTGTTACCTTGGTTTTATTCATGTGATGTATTATATTTTCGGTATCTTACCTTCTAGAGTTAAAATGTTAATTACTTAAATTATGCCTTCATGTTGATACGAAGATACCTACTGGGCAAGTGTGCTTATTCCCTACTTTCCAATCTTTTTCAGGAAATTCTAGTGGATCGGATTCGGATTACCCGAGTGATGGATCCGAGGGCGAGAGCGAGTGAAGATCAAGAGAAGCCCTAGATAGTTTGAGAGTCATGAGTCATATTATAATTAGATGCCTTCACTGTAATAGGCAGTGAAGTTGATCATGTTATGTGATTTTTCTTTTATTGGGTCTAGTTAGTCACTATGTCAAGAGAGTCAAATGTAAATGTACTTTTGATTGTTATGATTTAATAAAGTTGGAATTTTGAGTACATTACATTGTGTTAACTCTTCTTATGTGTGAATGATTAGCGCTCTGATTGTTTTGCTAGCTTGAGGCGTATTGTCGGCTGTTCATGTTCCCGACTTAATTTCGGGTTGTATTTCGGGGCGTGACAGGAACGAAAGGTCCGAGTCGAAGGTTTGTTTATCGATCTCGCCGATGATGACGAGAATCTAAGTTAGTTTGTTCATCGGCATTGGTTAAATACCAAAGCAAAAGAGGTTTGTTCATCGATGGGGATGAAAGGTCCGAGTCGAAAGTTTGTTCATCGATCTCGCCGATGATGACGAGAATTGAAGGTAGTTTGTTCATCGGCATTAGTTAAATGCCGAAGTAAAAGAGGTTTGTTCATCAATGGGGACGAAAGGTCCAAGTCGAAGGTTTGTTCATCGATCTCACCGATGATGATGATAATCAAAGGTAGTTTGTTCATTAGCATTGGTTAAATGCTAAAGTAAAAGAGGTTTGTTCATCGACGGGGATGAAAGGTCCGAGTCGAAGGTTTGATCATCGATCTCGCCGATGATGACGAGAATCGAAGTAGTTTGTTCATCGGCATTGGTGAAATGTCGAAGTAAAAGGGGTTTTGTTTATCGACGGGGACGAAAGGTGTCACGCCCCGAGCGCGGAAGATACTCAAGGTCGTGGCCAGCTTATATAGAATCATTCAATCAGAGCAGTATACATTTTTTTTTTTTGACAAAGACAGAGTGCACATCTTATCTAAATCATAACTAAGATTTAAATTCCCAAATTAATACCAATGTTTAAGGTGACAATTATCCAATTAACCAAATGGTGATAATTCTAATCCATGACATTTCCTTATTCAAATCCAATACTAGGCTACAAGTCTTAACAAGCTTTAATCAACTAGACTGACATAATTTGGAAATACAAAAAGGGGACTCAAGAAAATCAAAAGGCACGACTAGCTGACAATAGAGGATCGGTGACTCTTGCACTCTTCACTCGGTCTCATTCCCATTCATGTGAGGGTCGCTATCCAGATTACCTGAAAAATGTTAGGAAGTAATTGGATGAGCGAATCGCTCAGTAGGAATTACATTTCAAGTTCGAGCAATCTTTAAGTGGTTTACAAGTTACATGTAATGCCGGTATAACAATGTATGATGAACAAGTACGAAAAACATGTATACTGGTATATCCATGCATGATGAACAAGTAAGAAGTCAAGAACATTATAGAGGGAGTATCGCATGATTTCAAGTATTTGACAAGCAGGATATCAAGAACTTTATAGTTATGATGCCACTTTTTGGGCAAGCAAGATCTCATGTACAAGCAAGTAAGAATCATGTTCAAGCAAGTAAAATTCATGTTCATGCAAGTAATATCAAGTACGTGTCAATAGAATTGGCTATTTAAATCAAGCAAGTACTTTCCCCTTTTTCGGGCCACGCAAAGTCAAGTATTGCCCATTCTGGGCCACGCAAGTCAAGTCAAGCAAGTAGAGAGAGTACGTGTGGAACGTCTCAAGTCAAGCAAGTCAAGCAAGTACTTCTGTGCAATGCTTAAACACCGTGGTCAATAAACTCCTATGGGCACAAGTACCTTAGGGTCCTCCTCCCAGGACCAGATCGGGCCCTATATGCACAGCATTTTCATGTATTTCTTTTGACATCCACTCTCATTTACAGCCAATATGGAATTTCAAGGGTTGCCCAGTCTTTCAGAAAATTATATATATGGAAAGTGGCGCCCCTGCAGAGAGTCTCCATTTAAAGGATGACTCTCTGGAGGGTCACTATTCAACAAATTGGCGCCCCTGGCAAGGGCGCCAATTCTTTTGGCTTCTATTTACACCGGGCAGGTACATCTTTAGACTAATAACACTATTCATAATCTCAAAGTTTCACAAAATCAGGAACCAGGGATATGGATAGACAGAGAAATTATCGGGAGTTCAGAATTATGTTCATGCAGATTTGTTGGGTTTCAGTTTCATAGATTTTAATTTTTCTAATAGGGGCTCTATAAATTGCTGGAAAAGGAAATGGCGCCTCCACAGGGGTCTTCATTTAAATGACGACCCTTTGGAGGGTCATCAATTGAAGTGAATGGCGCCCTGGTCAGGGGCGCCTATTCAGTTGGGTCATGCACTATTCACATTCCCAAAGTTTCTCGGAATCAGAAAGTAAGGACATGTATTGGTAGAGAAAAATGTCAGGATCACAGAAACATATTCAAACGAGAATTTTATGGTTTAGTTTAATAGATATAGATTTTTGAATGCGTTGATTATTAACTGCTGGAAATGAATTGACGACACTGTATAGCGTTTTCAATTAAATGGCGCCCTGGACAGAGGCGTCCCTTCAAGAAATGGCGCCCTGGTTAGGGGCGCCCTTTACCTGAGGGCTGGACTTTCTAGGTTTTTAAAACATGTATGTATCTCTTGTAAAACAGGTTATATACTAGGGCTAAACATGATATTTTAAGGCTGTAAAAATTGGTGTAATGAGATATATTTGAATCCCGTGAAATCAGTATAACAGACTATGTAACAGACTATGAAAAAACTGGTGTAACAGGCTATAGTCGTTCTACTTAAAACCCGTGTAACATGCTATAGGAACAGGCTGCATGGCATGACAGATGGATTATACTAGCATGTTATGTTACCCTATTTTAGCTATGGGTTGGGCTAGATCTTGAGAACACCTACCTTTTTGGAGGAGTATAGGTGGTACAGATGAAATAATAAGAAATCCAAGGAAGAAGCCACACATTCTCCGCCGTCATAAAGCTCCAGCAGCAAGACGTAGAGTGTAGAAAAGACGCTCCTTCACATCTTCCGAGGGAAAGAAGGGAAATATTCCCTTCTGTAAGCAGCACTGATAATGGCAGCAGCCTCTGCCTGTGCTTCGAAGGGAAATAGTTATAGGAAATCTGGTTGCCAACGCAAAGCATTGGTTTATTGTCTTGCGAGTCCAGTTGGGGAACAAGATCCTAGATCATTGCTGTCCATGGTCAGAGGATGGTGCTTTGCCAGCTAAATGAGGTTGTTCGTGCCTCAACCTTCTAGAAGCACTTTGGAAATGGCGCCCTGGTATAGGGGCGCCCTTTAAATGGGTGACCTTGTTCATGTAAGTGACGCTTTTGCATGAGGGCGTCCATTCTTCATGGCTTTAGACAAAACTGCAACCTTCACGTGTTGGTCTTCATGGTGTATATATATATTAATATATATAGTGGGATGGTGGCTTTATGGTAAATGGCACCCTTGTGTAGGGGCTCCATTTGGTTGGGTTGGCAAAAGAGAGACCCCACTACGTACTACCCATGTGTTGGCTTTTAAGTGATGTTGGGCTTTGTATATTTATATAGTCGCCCTCATAAGGTATGGTTCTTTTTATAAGGCCGGGATTGTTTATCCAAGAAGTTCAACTTCTCTATTATTTTATCGGGGGTGCTACACCCTCCCCCGCTTAAAAGAATTTGGTTCCCAAATTCAACTGTATATATGGAGGCATAGAGAGGGTAAGAACTTACAGACTAGAATAGCTCCGAAAATCTTCTTTTCATAGACTCCTCAGTCTCCCATGTAGCCTCTTGCTCTAAGCATCGATTCCATTGGATTTTCACCATAGGGATCGTCTTGTTCCTTAGAACCCGGACTTCTCGGTCAAGAATCCTCATCGGCTTTTGGTCGTAGGTAAGGTCCTTCTGTATCACTAAGTCATTGTGGTCAATGACATGGAAAGAATCGTGCATGTATTTCTTCAGCATAGAAATATGAAATACGTTGTGCACTTCCGATAGTTGTGGAGGCAAGGCAATACGGTAAGCCACCTCGCCTACTCATTCTAGCACTTCAAATGGACCAATAAACCTTAGTGTAAGTTTGCCCTTAACACCGAATCTTCTAATACCTTAGCCGAGAGATACCTTGAGAAAAACATGGTCTCCAACTTGAAATTCCAGATCTCTTCTTCTGTTGTCAGCATAAGATTTTTGCCTGGACTGTGCTATCTTTAACCTTTCTCGAATGAGGTGTATCTTCTCAGTTGAATCTCTCACCATATCTGGGCCTAGAATTTGTTTCTCACCAACTTCATCCCAGCATATTGGAGATCGGCAACTCCTGCCATAAAGTGCCTCGAAAGGTGCCATTTGGATACTGGCTTGATAGTTGTTATTATATGCGAATTCGGCTAGGGGTAAGTGGTCATGCCATCTACCGCTGAAGTCCATAATACATGCCCTCAACGTGTCTTCAACAACTTGGTTTGTCCTTTTGGTTTGTTCATCGATCTGGGGATGGAAAGCAGTGCTGAAGTTGAGTTTTATCCCCAGAGAGTGTTGTAGGCTCTTCCAGAAATGAGAAGTAAAGCGTGGGTCTCGGTCAGATATAATTGACACAGGGACTCCATGCAATCTAACCATCTCCTTAATATACAGGGTAACAAGTACATCAACTGACCATCAGCTTTTGATGGGTAAGAAATGGGCCGATTTAGTGAGACGGTCGATGATTACCTAAATTCCATCATGTCCGCCCCTAGACTTGGGCAAGCCCATGATAAAATCCATGCCGATGTCTTCCCACTTCCACTTGGGAATATCTAGCAGATGTAATTTTTCAGCGGTTTCTGATGTTCCGCCTTCACTTGTTGGCATGTCAGGCAACGAGACACGAAGTCCGCTACCTCCCTTTTCATATTAGGCCACCATAAAGTTCGTTTCAAGTCTTGGTACATCTTAGTGGCTCCAGGGTGGATCGTGTACCTCGATCGATGAGCTTCTTCAAGAACTTTCTTTTTCAACTTGGGATAGTCGGGTACACATGTCCGTTTATGAAATAGCAATCTACCATCGGGTGCCAGCTTGAAATCAAGTCTCTCGTCCAGCTTAACTTTTATCTCCTCTAGTGCGGGATCTTCTTCTTGTAGCTTCTTAATTTCAAGTAGCAAGTCTGGATGTAGACTCATATGGGATAGAATAATACACCCTTTCTTCTCATCCGTATCGATGTTAAGTTAAGAGAATTTCTCTAGCAACTTTCATTCCTGAATCATACAGTAGGCCAATATTGCTCTCGACTTTCGACTAAGGGCATCAGCTATGGAATTACCCTTACCACGATGGTATTGTATAGTGAAGTCAAAATCCTTGAGATATTCAAGCCATCGCCTTTGCCGCATGTTTAGCTCCTTTTGGGAGAATAAATACTTGAGGCTTTTGTGATCGGAGTATACTATGAATTGTTCTCCGTAGAGATAGTGTCTCTAGATCTTCAAGGCAAACACCACCGAGGCTAGCTCTAAATCATGCACCGGGTAGTTCTCATCATGTTTCTTTAATTACCGGGAAGAATATGCAATGACTCTTCCATTTTGCATCAATACACACCTGAGGCCAATACCAGAAGCATCGATATATACCTCATACTTCTCTCCTTCAATTGGAAATGATAAGACTGGAGCAGTGGAGCAGTGGTCAAGAGATCCTTCAAAGCTTGGAAACACTTCTCACAGTCTTTATTCCACTCATAAGGCACTTCCTTGCAGGTTAACCTGGTGAGAGTAACAGCAATCTTGGAGAAGTCCTTGATGAAACGCTGGTAGTAACCAACTAGTCCCAAGTAACTTCGGATCTCCGTTGCAATTGTTGGTTGTTCCCAATTCTTCACGGCCTCGACCTTTGCAGGGTTAACGAAAATTCCATTCTTCGAGACTACATGGCCCAAGAAGGATACTTCCTCGAGCCAGAACTTGCACTTGCTGAATTTGGCATATAATTTATTTTATTTCAATATTTGCAATGCCTTGTTCAGATGTACTTCATGATCTTTGAAGAGGCGTGATCTCGCGCTGGTCCTGAGCGGATGGAGGATCACCGAGTAGTGAACTGCAAGATAGGGAAACGGATCAGGGGGCCCAGGGAGAGTCCCTGGGGAAAACCCTCTGATGCTTAAGTCAGTGGAGTTATGGCGGGAGCAATAAAGGGAGGTGAGAGCTTGTGCGCGAGATCCCTCTCCACCAAAAGGGGTGAAGTGGTTCTTGCTCAGAAGCTTTGAGCATATGATTGCCCTTACCTTCGTCGGAGGGTCTCCCTGGTTTAAATAGTACGCCGTCTCCAGGAGTCCTGTAAGCCAAGGGGTTTCAGGTGGGGGTTATGTCCTCATCGTGGGATTTTATTGCCTTATCGTGGGAGCGTTATCACCTTGGGGAAGAAGAAGTCCCTTACCTTCCTGAATTCCTGCCTGCTGTGGACTCTTAACGGCTGCAAAGGATAAGCAATCGTCGGCCGTTCCGAGCTCAGAGAGGCTAGCCCTATCGGGCGATAGGCTTAGCTCAGAAGAGGATGGGTCGGATGGGTCGGTGTACGCCTTCTTCTCCCGTGCGGAGATATGGCTTGGGCCGGACCTTTCCTGTGACCTGACCGACACTCGGGCCCTCCGAGCCTAGAGGCCGCCAAGGAAGGTTGTGTCCTCGAGCGATTTTTTATTGGGCTTTCTTCCCTGAGTGGGCCCTGTGGGCTGTCACTTAGGCGAGCTTGGCCTCGTTGGGTCCTGTCGGGCCTAGTCGGGCTGCTCTTTGAATGGGCTACAGAAATCCCCCTCTCCACCTGTCCCCCTCCTACTCCCGAGCCAAAGGAGGCTCGGACGAGTAGTATTTGAGGGTTTTGGACCGGCGTGGCTGTAGCACCCCGAAATTTATAAAGGATCCATATTAATATTGGTCATAAAATAAATCTAGAAAATAAAATTTCGATAATGGAAATAGCCTAATTGATAGTGAGCCTAAACATTAATTAGAAGTCTATGAATAAATCCTTCATTTAAGTCCAACCATTAAGCTAAAACCCTAGTGACTTACAAAGAGATAATGGAGTTAAAGATCATAGGATCGAACCCGACTCTGATACCTGAGACAACAATGCAAAATAAATAAGATATACAAATAAATAAAGTTAAAGGAAATAAAGTATGTATATAAAATTCTACCAATTTGATAAAACTACTTATTAGTCTACTAAAAATAATTATTGGGCCTTTGCACTAAAACAGTTATACATAATATATATATATAAATATATTATACATATAAAACCTGAAACATATGAAAACTAAGCCAAAATGAATAACGCCTTCCATCAGGGCGTTATTTAATTGAAGACCCCTAAGAAGGCGCTAATTTATAAATTGACGCCTCGCTGTTAGGCGTTAGTTTTAGAATTGACGCCTCTCAAAATGGGCGTCATTTTTATATTTTAATAAGGCAATGGTAAGTAACGCCCCCTTTGCGGGCGCTATTTTGTAAATTGAAGACACCGTGACCATGCGTCATTTTCGACAGGTGTTCGATTCGAACAGGGATGATGTCCGGGTAAGTATTGGTTAGGAAAGGAGTAACTTAAGAAGGTTTTATGGTGATTAGGATCCTAATTCGCTTAGGAATCTAGTAGGGTTCTAACCCTATAAATACGACCTTCAAGGGGCGATGGCAGAGCCATTGTAATTGCTATTCTTGTTGAGCGTCAAAGCCATCATCCGCCGCTGCCTTTCTTTGAACGTGCTACGGTGGCTGTTGTTATCGTGAAGAAAAGAACAAGATTTCTTTTTCCACCCTTGCAGTAGCTGTGCTGTAGCTACTGTGCTTACGAGGGGAAGCTTCTTCCCAAACTCCTTCCTGTTGCGATAGCGGTGCTGCTGCCGTTGCCTTGTACGTGTTACGACTGCAGTTATTATCATGAAGAAGAAGAGTTCTTCTTCGTCTTGCTGCTGTAGTTGCAGAGGAAGCTACAGCATCATCATACTTCTTCTTCTTCTATTTTTCTATCAGAGCATCAACGAAGGTAGGCAATCTCCCAAGCAAAATATTACACAATCATCATGCTAGATCATTAGAACATGTAGACTTTCTCAAGACTTGGCTAAAAACATGCATATAGGTCTGTTGTACCTACAGATTTCGTTTCTGGAATGAGTTTCTCTGTTTATTTCCTAAATGGAATTAACGCCCCAGATCAAGGCGCCATTTTAATTTAACGCCCTTCATCACAGTCGTCAATTTGCTAGGTATTTAATAAATACACTATGTTCAAAAGTTAATAACTGTGAACCCATCTATGTAAACTAATGCATTATCATGTCCATAAATTCCTGTTGTTTTTCTCTACATGTTCGTACCTTTAGAGCCTCGATCAGACATACTCCTAAAATCATGTTTCTGAAATTGTACCTACTCGGTGTAAATCACATGACAAAGAAATAACGACCTTGCTTAGGTCGCCATTTAAAATGGACGCCCGTATTCCTTGGCGCGACTTAGTGATAAGCCTAAAAATTTGATATATATTAACCTTCCTGGATATTGTAATTGACGACGTGAACCATGCCATTTCTTTTATATATGACGCCCCTGAACAGGGCGCTACTTAATGAATTGAAGACATTGGCTAAGACGCCAATTTCCTGTCATCTGATTTTTTTTGTAAACTTGGATTTATATATATATAGGCACTATATTCCAGTCCGTGAGTATAGTCCCACGTTTTATCGATTGCCCATCAACTCTCGGTGACATACGAGCCCTCCGTTAGACATTCCGTTCCTTCGGATTGGCAAGTTAGTCATTGGGACCTCCGTAAGTCTCCTCGCAGCCTTAGATTCCCTCAAGGCTGACTGAGTTGGTTGTACCACAAGAATCCTGGAACCCGGTTAGTCATTTGATTAGCGACTACATTGGTTATCACCGTTTTCTATCATGAGCGTGTTGAAGGGGTGACCTTATTGGCGGGCGCTTAGTGTAAGAGCAACCGTATTGTGGAGGCACCAATTCCTCAATGCTTTGTTCAGAGAGTGAGTGACCACCATTGTGGGTGCGACTTCTTAAGTATATGGCACTCTGACAAGACGCCAATCTCTCAGGTTTCTCGAATTCTCTCAGTTTTTTTTTGCGTACCACCGTTCTAGACTTGTCGAGGTCTATCTTGAATCTCTCTTCAATGAAATCTATCCTATTGTTCGTACATGCTTGATCCTTGAAATTCTTGGCCATTAATATGGAATTAGTCTAGACTAAATGTTAAGGGCTATGGGTCCCACTAAAATGACATTTTAAATGCTACGGGTCCTGATCTGACCCTATTGGGCGAGGCAAAGTCCAAACGTTATCGGTATACGATGATCGGGTGCAGGCATTCACCAACTCGGTTATTGGCATTTAGGGGCAATCATACAGTCGTGAGAACTCCTAAGTGTGCGACCAAATACTAACTAGTGCTATTTCTATGAGGGGTGGTCATATCATCGTGATTTTCCCCTTAGTGCATTGGCCAATCCTATATAGTGCTAGATGTGCAAACGCTCTCGTGATAGTGATGATCGGGAGTAATTGCCATCATAGTACACCTTTCTACAACTTATTGTTCCTCATGAAAAGATCTCGATTTGCCTTATTGGAGGGGTTATCATATCGTCGTGATTTTCCCCTTAGTGCATTGGCCAATCCTATATAGTGCTAGATGTGCAAACGCTCTCGTGATAGTGATGATCGGGAGTAATTGCCATCATAGTACACCTTTCTACAACTTATTGTTCGTCATGAAAAGATCTCGATTTGCCTTATTGGAGGGGTTATCATATCATCGTGGTATTCCCTTAGTGTCTTGGTAAATGCTATATAGTGCTTGTAGAAGTAATTGTCCTACTTCTATATCGATGATCATAGATGTTCTTGAATTATCCCATTGATAGTACTCGTTATCTTGTCACAAAGATCCTTCACAATAATGGATACCTTGAAGCTCTCGTGATAGTGTTCGTCATAGAGAGATGAATGATTATATTTCCACATGAATGCTCTTGACCTAGCTTGAGGGAGTACTTGTTAAGATCTCGCTATACTCTCTTGATTATCATTGTCCTTACTCTTCATGAGTTTATCTAGCATCTTGCTTACTCGTTTATTTATTATAGTTCTTGAAATTATCTCATGTTATTATAGTTTCTCGATTTCTATATCTCGCATGACCTGCATGAGCATGTTAAAATGTAATTGACTTAAAGCTAGCTTGGAGCATAAGATATTAAGTTCTACTGAGCGTTCGCTCACCCTGCGTTTTCTAATGTTTTTCAGGTAATGACCTTAGTGATGGCGAGACCGAACATGATGGGCAAGGGCAAGAGTGAAGGGAACTCTGACATTTAGACGAACCACCTAGTCTTGCTATCCTGTGTCTTATGATAAGTCGAGTCAAGAGTTTCATTGTAAATTTTCTTTATTGAGTCTTTTCATTTATTATGGGCCCGAATATGTAAAGAACTTATATTTGAAATGAAATTTGTTATTTGTCCAAATTGTGTTTTGTAGAAATGACTATGCCCTGATTGACATGACTATTTAACTGTCACGTTCCGAGCAAACGACACGTTCCGGTGCTATCGGTTCGGGGCGTGACAGAAGGTGGTATCATAGCCTAGGCTTTCTAAATCCCTAGGTCATCAGGTTCAAGTCCTAGATTGAGACATCCCTGTCAGTTATCCTATAGGAACCCCATGAGACTTGGGTAGAGCTATGGGTTGAATAATAAAATGTGTTACATTCGCGTTAGATACCTGCCGAGATATGCATATCATTAATCCAAACCTTATTCTTGTAGGCTAGAATGGCCGCTGAGAGAGCCCAATGGAGAGAAATGCAACGTACGGTTCAAGGGTTGACACAAGCATTACAACAAGTGGCACAAGGTGGAAACCAACATGGAGCTGGGGATCTACATCGAAAATTTCAAAAGATGAATCCCCCGAAGTTTAGTGGGTCTACCGACCCGGATGAAGCAGAGAACTGGGTACAAGAAATAGAAAGGACCTTTAAGGTGATGCAATGCACCAATGAAGAAAAGGTATTACTGGGAACCTACCAACTAGAAAAGGATGCTCGAGTATGGTGGGGATCCGTGGAAGCAATCTTGCCTAACGGGCAGATTACATGGGACGAATTCTTAGAACACTTTAATGAAAAGTATTTCTCGGAAAGAATTCGTGAGAAGAAAGCTATGGAATTTGCGGATTTAAAGCAACGTAGTCTGTCAGTCGCCGAGTATGAGGCGAGGTTTTCTAGATTGGCCCGATATGCACCACACTTGGTTTGCACGGAGAAGATGAGAGTAAGAAGATTTATGAATGGCTTGAAGGTGGAGCTTATTCCAGAACTAGCTCCACTAGAAATTCAGACATATACGGAGATGGTTAGAAAAGCTCAACTCTTGGAAGATGCTATGGATAAGATGGAAAGAATCAAAGGAAAGGACGCCAAGAAGGGCTTACCAAATAGATCCAAGAACAAGGAAAATGAGAACGGCAAGAAGAGATTTAATGGAGGTAACAAATTCTATGAAAATAAGAAATCACGTGATGATGATCATCAAATTGTTACGGTCAAGGAAAAATGTAGACACTGCAAGAAAGGGAGACACGACCCAGATCAATGTTGGTATAAACTCGGGAGGTGTGTTCGATGCAGAAACGGAGATCACAAGATCGCCCATTGTCCACTCCTGGGAGAAGAAACACTGCAAGGTAACCCTGTAAACTTATCACATATATAATTACTAGAAAATCAAACATAATGATCATAATGCTTGGCATATCATGAGAAGACATGTTTTGGAACCCCACACATTTTAGAAAGAAAATTATGGGAATTTGGGGACCAAATTCTTTTAAGTGGGGGAGGGTGTAGCACCCCGAAATTTATAAAGGATCCATATTAATATTGGTCATAAAATAAATCTAGAAAATAAAATTTCGATAATGGAAATAGCCTAATTGATAGTGAGCTTAAACATTAATTAGAAGTCTATGAATAAATCCTTCATTTAAGTCCAACCATTAAGCTAAAACCCTAGTGAGTTACAAATAGATAATGAAGTTAAAGATCATAGGATCGAACCCGACTCTGATACCCGAGACAACAATGCAAAATAAATAAGATATACAAATAAATAAAGTTAAAGGAAATAAAGTATGTATATAAAATTCTACCAATTTGATAAAACTACTTATTAGTCTACTAAAAATAATTAGTGGGCCTTTGCACTAAAACATTATACATAATATATATATAAATATATTATACATATAAAACCTGAAACATATGAAAACTAAGCCAAAATGAATAACGCCTTCCATCAGGGCGTTATTTAATTGAAGACCCCTAAGAAGGCGCTAATTTATAAATTGACGCCTCGCTGTTAGGTGTTAGTTTTAGAATTGACGCCTCTCAAAATGGGCGTCATTTTTATATTTAATAAGGCAATGGTAAGTAACGCCCCCTTTGCGGGCGCTATTTTGTAAATTGAAGACACCGTGAACAGGCGTCATTTTCGACAGGTGTTCGATTCGAACAGGGATGATGTCCGGGTAAGTATTGGTTAAGAAAGGAGTAACTTAAGAAGGTTTTATGGTGATTATGATCCTAATTCGCTTAGGAATCTAGTAGGGTTCTAACCCTATAAATATGACCTTCAAGGGGCGATGGCAGAGCCATCGTAATTGCTATTCCTGTTGAGCGTCGAAGCCATCATCCGCCGCTGCCTTTCTTTGAACGTGTTGCGGTGGCTGTTGTTATCGTGAAGAAAAGAACAAGAGTTCTTTTTCCTCCCTTGCAGTAGCTGTGTTGCAGCTACTGTGCTTACGAGGGGAAGCTTCTACCCAAACTCCTTCCTGTTGCGATAGTGGTGCTGCTGCCGTTGCCTTGTACGTGTTACGGCTGCAGTTATTATCAAGAAGAAGAAGAGTTCTTCTTCGTCTTGCTGCTGTAGTTGCAGAGGAAGCTACATCATCATCATACTTCTTCTTCTTCTATTTTTCTGTCAAAGCATCAACGAAGGTAGGCAATCTCCCAAGCAAAATATTACACAATCATCATGCTAGATCATTAGAACATGTAGACTTTCTCAAGACTTGGCTAAAAACATGCATATAGGTCTGTTGTACCTACAGATTTCGTTTTGGAATGAGTTTCTCTGTTTATTTCCTAAATGGAATTAACGCCCCAGATCAAGGCGCCATTTTAATTTAACGCCCTTCATCACAGTCGTCAATTTGCTAGGTATTTAATAAATACACCATGTTCAAAATTTAATAACTGTGAACCCATCTATGTAAACTAATGCATTATCATGTCCATAAATTCCTGTTGTTTTTCACTACATGTTCGTACCTTTAGAGCCTCGATCAGACGTACTCCTAAAATCATGTGTCTGAAATTGTACCTGCTCGGTGTATATCACATGACAAAGAAATAACGACCTTGCTTAGGTCACCATTTAAAATGGACGCCCGTATTCCTGGGGGCGACTTAGTGATAAGCCTGAAAATTTGATATATATTAACCTTCCTGGATATTATAATTGACGACGTGAACCATGCCATTTCTTTTATATATGACGCCCCTGAACAGGGTGCTACTTAATGAATTGAAGACATTGGCTAAGGCGCCAATTTCTTGTCATCTGATTTATTTTGTAAACTTGGATTTATATATATATATAGGCACTATATTCCAGTCCGTGAGTATAGTCCCACGTTTTATCGATTGCCCATCAACTCTCGGTGACATACGAGCCCTCCGTTGGACATTCCGTTCCTTCGAATTGGCAAGTTAGTCATTGAGACCTCCGTAAGTCTCCTCGCAGCCTTGGATTCCCTCAAGGCCGACTGAGCTGGTTGTACCACAAGAATCTAGGAACCCGGTTAGTCATTTGATTAGCGACTACATTGGTTATCACCATTTTCTGTCATGAGCGTGTTGAAGGGGTGACCTTATTGGCGGGTGCTTAGTGTAAGAGCAACCGTATTGTGGAGGCACCAATTCCTCAATGCTTTGTTCAGAGAGTGAGTGACCACCACTGTGGGTGCGACTTCTTAAGTATATGGCACTCTGACAAGATGCCAATCTCTCAGGTTTCTCGAATTCTCTCGGTTTTTTTTGCGTGCCACCGTTCTAGACTTGTCGAGGTCTATCTTGAATCTCTCTTCAATGAAATCTACCCTATTGTTCGTACATGCTTGATCCTTGAAATTCTTGGCCATTAATATGGAATTAGTCTAGACTAAATGTCAAGGGCTATGGGTCCCACTAAAATGACATTTTAAATGCTACGGGTCCTGATCTGACCCTATTGGGCGAGGCAAAGTCCAAACGTTACCGGTATACGATGATCGGGTGCAGGCATTCACCAACTCGGTTATTGGCATTTAGGGGCAATCATACAGTCGTGAGAACTCCTAAGTGTGCGACCAAATACTAACTAGTGCTATTTCCACGAGGGGTGGTCATATCGTCGTGATTTTCCCCTTAGTGCATTGGCCAATCCTATATAGTGCTAGATGTGCAAACGCTCTCGTGATAGTGATGATCGGGAGTAATTGCCATCATAGTACACCTTTCTACAACTTATTGTTCATCATGAAAAGATCTCGATTTGCCTTATTGGAGGGGTTATTATATCGTCCTGATTTTCCCCGTAGTGCATTGGCCAATCCTATATAGTGCTAGATGTGCAAACGCTCTCGTGATAGTGATGATCGGGAGTAATTGCCATCATAGTACACCTTTCTACAACTTATTGTTCGTCATGAAAAGATCTCGATTTGCCTTATTGGAGAGGTTATCATATCGTCGTGGTATTCCCTTAGTGTCTTGGCAAATGCTATATAGTGCTTGTAGAAGTAATTGTCCTACTTTTATATCGATCATCATAGATGTTCTTGAATTATCCCATTGATAGTACTCGTTATCTTGTCACAAAGATCCTTCACAATAATGGATACCTTGAAGCTCTCGTGATAGTGTTCGTCATAGAGAGATGAATGATTATATTTCCACATGAATGCTCTTGACCTAGCTTGAGGGAGTACTTGTTAAGATCTCGCTATACTCTCTTGATTATCATTGTCCTTACTCTTCATGAGTTTATCTAGCATCTTGCTTACTCGTTTGTTTATTATAGTTCTTGAAATTGTCTCATGTTATTATATTTTCTCGATTTCTATATCTCGCATGACCTGCATGTGCATGTTAAACTGTAATTGACTTAAAGCTAGCTTGGAGCATGAGATATTAAGTCCTACTGAGCGTTCGCTCACCCTGCGTTTTCTAATGTTTTTCAGGTAATGACCTTAGTGATGGCGAGACCGAACATGATGGGCAAGGGCAAGAGTGAAGGGAACTCTGACATTTAGACGAACCACCTAGTCTTGCTATCCTGTGTCTTATGATAAGTCGAGTCAAGAGTTTCATTGTAAATTTTCTTTATTGAGTCTTTTCATTTATTATGGGCCCGAATATGTAAAGAACTTATATTTGAAATGAAATTTGTTATTTGTCCAAATTGTGTTTTGTGGAAATGACTATGCCTTGATTGACATGACTGTTTAACTGCCACGTTCCGAGCAAACGACACGTTCCGCTGCTATCGGTTTGGGGCATGACAGTGGCTCAGGTGGGTGGAGATCTGGCGGTGTTATGAAGTCACGTGACGTGGTCACCTGGGCCCGTAATAATTGTGATCCTGACGGATTTGAAATGAAGGGGCCCCCTTTTTCTCGGAGGTCGGAACGACGCGCCGCCTCCCGTGAGGGTTTATAGGCGTTGGGCGCTGGTTGTCATTCCAGACTCTCTAGGGCTTTGGATTTCCTTTGCTTCTTTGCTTTTGAGGCTCCTTGATGCACCGTGAAGACACAGCGGAGGAGCAGAGACTTATGGCGGCGTTTGAGGAGTTGGCGAGAATAACTGCGGAGGCGGTCCGGCAGCTTCCTCCTCCCCCGGAATCTTCGAGATCCCTTGAGAATTCTTCTTCTAGCTCTTCCTCGGAATCCATGGCGGACCAGCGTTTGTGTGCTGAAGGATGGGGCGACGAACCGGTGGCGAGAGCGCCCGTCCCGAATCGCAGCGTACTGGGGGAAGCTGAGGTGAAGAGGCTGGAGCACAAGTTTCGTCTGCCTCTTAGGTACAACTTTGTTCCTACTGCCCCGTATGAGACGAGTCTGGACGACCGCACGGGCCACATCTGCACCTTTCTTTTGTCATGGAAGGGCGGGTTTCGCCTCCCCTTCGAGCCCTTCATCCTCACACTCCTCAATTTTTTTCAGTTGGCGCCCATTCAGTTGGTTGCCAACTCGTACCTCCTCCTTTCTGCCTTTCAAATTCTCCACCATCAGTACGGGGTTCCTCCTTCTCTGGACCTTTTCCATTATTTCTTTGAGTTGAAGGCGCATCCGTCGGCGGGGAAAGGTTTTTACTTCATCCAGGCAAGGAGGAACAGGAGCTGCATTTCGCTGGCGGCGAAGGATTCCTCGCATAAAGGGTGGAAGACCCAATTTTTCTGGGTGAAGATACATTCGGTGGAGGAAACCTGGAGATGCCAAGTGATGCCTAATTTCCACCCGAATATCCCTCCCCGGTAGGAGGAGTTCCCTTCAGAGGTGGAGGAGTATGCCGCTCATCTGCTGAAGCATCGCCAGTCTACCGAGGAGTTGGTGACGCCGGAGAATGTCGAGCGGTGTCTTCTCACGCGGCTGAAGCCGTCAGGTACCACCATCTAGGTTTTTCTTTGGGGTTACCTTTCTTTACCTGATCACACCTTCTCCTCTATTGCAGACACTAGGCGGGAGCCTCTGGAGGAAGTGGCTGAGATCATCGATCTTGCTGACGACTCGGCGGCCGATGAGCCGGGCGTCCCGGTGGGTCACTCCCAAGCCCGAGATAAGGGCAAGGGGGCGGCTTCTGAGGGGGCCTCACGGACGGGCGGCACAAAGCGCAAGGATCCCATGGAGGGAAGGTTGCGGGAAGCCGCGAAGGCCAGGAAACGGGCCAAGAAGGCCGGTCTCCTCATCACTGCCGGGGGTGACTCTGATTCGGCGGCGCTCCCCTCTCGGGGGCAAGATGGGGCCGACCCAACCAGGCTGGCTCCCCCATCCGCCAAGCGAGAGAGGGCCAAGGAGACCAGGGGCCCCTCAGAGGATGGTGATGATGGGTCGACTCTCCCCTCGGTGGGAACAGAGGGGGCCAAAGTAGAAATAGCCGAGGCCGAGATCGGGGGGCCGGTCGAGGAAGGTGATGTCTCGGGTGGCGATGCGTGGGCCGAGATAGTTGAGATTGGGGGTTCGCCTGCAAGGGCGTCGCAACCCAAGCGTCCGAGGTTCCTGGTGCGACCGGGCTCGTGACGTCGGTCGAGGTCAGGGGTTCGCCTACGGAGGCGTCACAACCCCAACCGACCGTGGAGCGCGGGGAGGCCATTTTTGCCGTTCGACCTGGGTCTTCCAGTGCGGCGCCAGGGGCGGAGCGGGTGCCCATGCCGGTGGCCTTGGAGAGGCTCGGCGTCTCGAGCGCTCTGCATCAACTTTGCTGCGAGGTGTCTGCGAGGATGAAAGGGGGAGACATGCGCCATTCTCCTCCCGGGGTTCTCGACGTCATCATGGAGGGCGGCTTGGTCATGGCCCGGATGGGGGCCACGATGGCAGAGACTTACGCCCGGACGGAGTCAGAGCGGTCGAACTTGGCTTGGACCCTCGGAGGGTGTGAGACGAAGCTGGCTCGACTCAACGAGGCGCATGAGGGGCTCCGTCGGGAGTTCTTTGTGACTAAGGAGTCATTGCGATCGAGCCGCCTGGAGGTCGGAGTGCTGACTGAGCAGCTGGCCAAGGCCCGGGAATCGCTTGAGAGGAAAAGCAAACTCCTTGAGGAGGAGCGCCTTCACCATCTCGAGCTGGACGGCTGTTGGGAGGCTGAGCGCGCCGAGCTGGTGGATCGAGCGGAGGCAGCGGAGCGCCTTCGTTTTGAGGCCGAGGCCGACCAAATTGAGGTGGAGGAGCGATCGATGGAGGCCAAGGAGCGGGCGGCCAAGGCTGAGCTGAAGTCGGCTGAGGCAGAGAGGCGATCAGCGGAGGCCGAGGAGCATGCGATCGAGGCGGAGCGGAAGTCGGCCGAGCTTGCCGAGAGAATGGGGCTAGTTAGAGCGGAGGCGATCGAGCAATACAGGGGCTCGGAGGCCTACCTAGCCAACCTGCAGGAAGCTGCCCTTCCACACTACGAGACAGCACTTCACCGAGGCATCCGCAAAGGGTTCGAGCAGGGTTACCGCCGGGCCATTGCCTATGCCGAGGCACAAGATTCCGGGATCGACTTCCCCTCTGGCCAGTGCTATGACTCGGACGAGTCGTCTTCTAGCTCCTCTGCGTCAAGCCGGGAAGATCCAGAGAGCTCTTCTCCGGTGGGGTCACCAACTCTGGCTGCCTCGAGAGGGCTCGCGACAGAGGCAGTTCCCGCGCAGGCGGGGTCAGTGCCAAGGCCGACCGTCACCGAGGGTGCCGGGGGCGAAACACCCGTGCCTTCCATTCCCGAGCTTCAAAGTGGGCTCGCGGCGTGATGTATCGCTCTATTTTGCCTTTTTCCTTTGTTTGTCTCTTTTCTTTTTCTGAAAAAGAAAGATTTTCCATTTTGCAAGGCAATAAATGACTTACTTGCTTCTTGCCTTCCTTGCCGTGATTCGATTAGCGTATCTGCAGTAGTTGGAAATTGCCAATACATCCTGCGTGGTTTTCGCATTCTGACTGGAGGGATTCCTGACAGGGTGTCTTTCCGTTTCCTCACGCTTTGAATGCCTGGCCACTTCATGTATCCCGCTGAGGCGGGAAACAAGAGGTTGGAGGTGACCGTTCAGAGGGGAAAATTCCTTTGGCGTGTTTTCGAGGGGGGAGTCATTTAAGGCAAGTAGCCTCCCTTAGCCTATAAAAAGACTGAAGGGCGTCCCTTCCTCTCCAGCGGTTAGGATTTTCACTACCAAACTTTCCTCGCCCCTTCTTCATGTTGCGCTGTGCCGTTGCATTCGGAGCATGGAGGATCCTTCGGAAGACAACGCTGCCGGTGATGGAGGAGCAAAGAGTTCTTACTGCTTTGGGCTGTTGAGCAGGTCCGACGGTCATCGTGCGGGGTTGAGACGGGTCCGATGGTCATCGCGCAGATCTGGAGAGGGTTCGACGTGCGGAGGCACGCCGTTTACCCTTTACCAGTTCCCGCGAGGCTTCCCGGGGGAGCGCCGAGATAGAGGATGGATGGGGGCATCCGGGACACCCGCCGCCACTCTCTCTCTGCTTGCTCCAGGGGTGGGGAGGAAGCAAATTAAGCTCCCTCCTTTCTGGGCCCTCCCCTATCATTTCTTTCACTCTGCGAAGGCTACTTGCTCTCTGTACGTTCCAAAGAATTGGCAGGTTGGGAAAGAGGAGGCCTTCATAGGCGTTCCTTCCCTCTTCCTCTTCCAAGTTCAACTTGGAAGGTAGCCTTCCTTCTTTTTAATCCCTCTGTCACCTTTGTCACGGGCCACCCGAGCCAATTGGGTCGACCGCCCTTTGACCGAGCCAGTTTCTGCGCGAGGTAGAGTCAGTGGCTGGACGCAAGGAGATCAAGATCGAGTCGGCCGAGCGATGGCCTCTTGCGGTGGTGCTAGATGGATTTTTTGCCTTTTGCTATGCGATGTACTGGCTTTTGCCTTTCTGATGTACCAACAATTGTTTGAATGAAAAGAAGAGAGTTTTATTTCATCTAACTTGTTTGCACAACTTCAAAAGTAGAATTTGCGTAGTGTGGCTGCGTTCCATGTCCGAGGGATGGGTTCCCCTTCCATTGTAGCTAGCCTGTACGCACCTTTCCCGAGCGTCTCGACCACTCGGTAGGGGCCTTCCCAGTTAGGGGACAGCTTGCCCGCCGCCTCTAGTGGTCGAGAGGCTTCGGATTTCTTGAGGACGAAGTCTCCTGGTTGGAAGTGCATGTCTCGGACTTTGGCGTTGTAGTATCGAGTGAGGCGGCGCTTGTATTCCGTTGCTCGGATGCTGGCGATCTCTCGGAGTTCATCTGCTAGGTCGAGATTCTCGAGTAGCTTTTGCTCGTTTACCTCGGGCGAGAAACGGATGACTCGGAGAGAAGGGTTGGTGACCTCTAACGGAATAACGGCCTCAGTCCCATATACCAATTGGAAAGGACTCTCACCGAGTGCTGTTCTGGGAGTCATACTGTGTGACCAAAGTACGCTAGGCAGTTCCTCGAGCCAGCTACCCTTGGCCTTGCTAAGTCTGGTCTTTATGCCTTTTAAGATAGTCTTATTAGCATTTTCGACCAGCCCGTTGGCCTGAGGGTGGGCGACCGAAGTGAAGTGGTTGCGAATACCTAGGTCGGCGCATCGGTCTCGGAAATAGCAAGAATCAAATTGCCGACCATTGTCGCTCACTATCACCCGGGGGATGCCGTAACGATAGATGATCGACTTCCAGACGAAACTCCAGACGACTGTCTCGGTGATCCTTGCCGTGGCTTCGGCCTCGATCCACTTGGTGAAGTAGTCGATGGCGACGATGATGAACTTCGTTTGAGACTGAGCCGTAGTGATGAGAACATCACCTCCTATTTCATCAGGCATGGTCTAGTCATTTAATTTTGAGTCCTATGTAATTTTTATTTGAGTCATTGATGTAATTTTCATTTTATTTGAGTCATTTCCCTAGGTTTAGCATTTATTTTCCTATGTTTGAGTGTCATTAGATTGTGTAATGTGCTAATTGGGCCCATTTCTTTGGGCTTGGCCCAATGAGCTCTCCTACCCCTTCGGTTATTTGTCAATGAGGCTTTTGTCAGGGTCTTTTGTAGAAATGTGGGTTTCCTATATATAGGACCCCATTTCCTCTATTTGAACTTAATCAATCAATGAATCAATCAATGAAAAATGCCATTTGAGAGTCCAAAGCTTAGTTTAGTGGAGTGATTCCAACATTTCTTGGGTGAGATGCCCTAGGGGAGAGATTCCCCACCCTTCCCTCTCTTAATCTCTCTTTTTCACTCCACTTTCTCTCTCCTTAACACCCAATTCCGAATTTGCTTCTCTCTCCTCCCTTCCCCAACCACCTCCACTAGCTACCCACCTCATTTAAGACCCTCCACTTCCCCAAGCCACCATTACTCCACCCCCTAGTCCCAAGGGAGCTTCCACCAATCCTAGCTCCACCTCCCAACCCCCAACTACCCCACCCACTTCCCCAAGCACCCTTCCCACTACCCCAAGCACCCATTCCCTTCCCCAACACAACTCTTCCCATTCCCAAAGCCCCACTAACCACATTAGTCCATTTTCAAATTTTGGAGAAAGATCTCTCCTTCTCTCTTCCCCACCCATCCCAAATTCGTAGCTCCCCTCTCACCCACTGCAAACACCACCTTCTAGACCCCATTCTCCCTCATACACACCTTGGAACACCCCCTCCAAGACCCCCTTACAACCAGGGGTCACTCCTACACTCATCCACCCCCATTTCCCCTCCCACATACCCCATTCCCCCCCGTCATCTTCAACCTACAGTTTCAGTTGTAGATCAGAAGAAGAGTACCGACTTGCAGAGGTGACCACGGCTTCCTCCAGGCGATTCTGACGGCCCAAGATACATCCGTGGAAGCGTCTGCCTGTCCTCTTCGACACCAAAGTGGTTTCGTCTTCATCGGAGCTCGGGGCTGTCCAGGAACTCCGTTCTCCCACGACTGCGCGGAACCCTCCCTGCCAAGCATCAGAACCTGAGAGATCACTCTGCCACGACGAACCCTAGCAGATTCAGGCTGAAGCCCCTTCATCAAAGTTCTTCCTCTGCTAGTCTTCTTCCAAGATCAAGAAACAGAACCTCATTCGGCTGCCGGAGGAAGGAGTTACGAATTTTCTCCCCCGAGCTCTCCAGTTCTGTCTCCTGCTGTCTACTCCGACCAGTGCCAACTCTTCAGGGTACACCGACCGCCCTCGACCTCTGATTGTAGCCCCGTTACCTTCGGCTGAAAGATACTTTGACCACGAAGACGTCACCGCCAGTTTCGTGCTGATCGGAGTTCGGGAGAGTGCGTGGCGTCCTCTGCAACCTGCTGCCAGAAGTCTGCAACTGTGGATCAGAAAACCTCATGTCCTGTTCCAACCTCTGCTCCGGTCAGCCACGGTCTCAGAAGAAATTCACAAAAATCTGAAGCGTTCCTGTACCTGTTACGAAGCTTTTGCCGCCAGTCTCGCTATCGGAAAAATTCGTGAGAAGGATCTACGGTCATTACACCGGCCCACTGTCCCTGTTCGCAGATAACCGGCAGATTCGGCATCCACACTCAACCGACATTCTTTACCTTATTTTCCCCACCCCGCTTGGCCGGCTGAAGGCCCCACCCTGCGTGGTGGTAGTTTTGATTGTAACACCTTAATCCCCACCCCAAGAACCCCCCCCCCCTTGCATGGGGTGTAGTGCATGTAATTTACAATTTCAGGTTGAAGCTTCTCCGGCGCGGCGTGCGGGTAAGCCCACGCTTCCTCGCTCGCCCTCGTCTCCGACCAGGATCGGTGTCTTCACACCGACTAGGTGAGCCACTGCACACTCCTCTTTGCTGAAATTTCCTTGCTTGAGTAGTATTGTATCTTAGTGCCGTCGGTGGTAAGTGGAGTGCCCGAACTCAAATTTGCTTGTGAATGAATGATTACCGCGGGTGAGTTGTGAGTGGACCGTTAATACCCACGCCCTCGGCGTGCTGGCCGTCTATGAGAGTGGACATCCTAGGACCCTTGAGAGGTCCAATCCTAAGCTAGCCAACCCTCGGAGCAGCAAGGGCCCGTCCCGGACCCTCACCACTATCACCGGTTTGCCTACGGGCACAAGAGTGCGCTTAGCGGGTGAGTCCGCCCGAGTAAAGTCACCGGTTCGTGCGTTGGTTGCTTGCTAGGTCCAAGGGTCATTTGATCATGTGAAGAACCCCCTAGGTCGTGTCACATCAAGTGGTATCAGAGCAAGTCATTGACTTGTCTCTATCAAGTCAAGTCCATGGGCATGCTTGCATTAGAGTTCTCATCGGATCGTTCCATGCATTATCCACCTCCCATTGTCATTGAGTCTACAGACCAAAAAGCCCCAATTCCCATCATATCCCAAGCATACCTACCTAATGGGAGCCCCACAGAAATTGACTTCATCTACATGGTAGAAGATAATTGGGTATCCCCCGACATTGTAGCCACCCTCTCTACGACCGGACAAATTGTGCACAATGGAGACCTAGTCTTCATTGAATTCCATAAAAGGTTTGGAGAGACCAAATACTTTGATGGAGCTTGGTGTCAAATTGGAACTTTGGAAGGCCCTTGCATAATCCTAGGGAAACAATGGCTTGATGAACGGAATACCACCTTCCACCCATTGCATTGGTCTTGCCTACTTCATCCCCCACATCTCCCGGGAGCCTATGGTTTCAACAACCTTTTGTTCCCTCACCCACCGGGGCCCCATACCCGGCCACCATGCCCTCTCAACCCACTTCGAAGAATGAACAAGGTCATGAGTGAACATGAGGAAAACCCGGCCCACAAGACCAAATCCCCGAGATTGGACACCAATCCAAATCCCTTCCCCACATTCAAGGAAATTCATACTCCTATCAATAAGGAAGAAGGACATCAACTCATCCCCGTCCAAACAAACACATACCTCCCCAAACCACTCAATCTCATGCAAAAGGTGGTGACCCTAGGAGAACTCATCATCAAATGGCTCAAGCAAAATCCCATCCCTCATACCTTGTACTTTCAAAACCCAACCATGGAGCATCCTTTCCAATTAGCACCCATTAACTCCTATCACACCACATTCCAATCCTACTATGAGGTAAATAGTTGGGATGATCTCATCAAGGGTTTAGAATGGCAACTAAAGTTGACTTGCTTATTGACCATAGGAGAGGCCCACCCAAGAAGACTTAGTCTCATCCACCCATGTGTTGGTTCTATCACCTCAGTCTACACCATTGGTTGCTACACTAGTGACCTCCTTCTCATTCTCCCCATGGATGAAGAACCCATCATGGTCCACTCCACTACCATTAAGATCCCAAGTACCTTGACCGACTGGCCCACTAAAGATCTTGGTCCAGTTACCTTGGGGAAGGATGACCCACCATGCGTGGACCATGTGGACATAGAGTTCCTTCCTCTAGGAAGCCCAGTCCATGACCCCTTTGATCCCTTCCAATGGGAGTCTAGGTACCCATGTAATACACCCACCTTACCCACAACTCCCCTTTCCCTACCCCAACCAACCATGTTGGACCAAGAATACCTCTTCCAAGACTTGGGCCACACAAAGGGAACCATCACCATAGACAACATATGCCTAGGAAGCAAAGAAGACCCCCTCTCCATAATGCCCACCTTCCTAGATCCTTTTGACCCTTTCACATGGAAGTTCAAAGGCCATCCCACACCCATACACATGGAAGTCATCTTTGGGAAAGGAATGCATAAGTCTTGGCATAACACATCACTTGGCATGATTCATAAGACGGGTCCATTCATTCACAACACCCACATGTCAAGTAGGAAGCATGAATGGACCATTTTTGGATGTAATGGTCCACCTCCATTCATCATGAGTCTTAAGCATGAGAGTTCCATATTCGGATGTAATGGGCCACCGTCATTCATCATAAGTCTTAAACATGATAGGAGCATTCACGGATGTCCGGGTCCCCCGACACTCATCACACCCATACATGAAAGGGACACATATGGATGCCCCGGCCCTCCCTCACTTCACATTAGTCATACACATGTCAAAGGCATCTACGGATGTCCGGGTCCCCCGATATTTATCACCACTTTGCATGATAGGGCCACCTACGGGTGCCCCGGCCCACCTAGGTTGACCGAAGTCTACACTGCATCATTACATGATAGGTCTACTTTTGGTTGCCCCGGTCCCCCTTTGCATACCACACACTTCCCACCCACACCGCACCGTAGCTCAAGGCATACTCATTCAAGCAAGCATCTAGCAATGGGCGGTGAGGGTCGTAATAAGCGGGCAAAAACTCACGAGTGGCACTTCGAATTCCAAGAAGGCAACCTCACGATGGTGGTTTTGGAATGGCTCTACCTTAGGGCCACCTCCAAATCGAGGGCACGAGGACTTGGACCTTCCATGTTCCAAGTGGCTTTGGCAACCTGGCTTATGGGTTGGATTTACTCATGGGATTTTGGGATATACCTCACTTTTCATGTAACGGATCTAGCACCCTCTAAGGGCACCGCGGTAGATCCTAGTGAGCACCTTGAGCCTACCCCCATCTTTGTGAGCGACACCCTCATAGAGCTTCCACATAACAACTTGAGAGCCCGACGTGTGCACACGGAGGCAATACTGGGCAAGCAAGGTACTATCATCGGCAAGAGGGTGTGTCCAAGCCACCTTGAGGAGTTGAAGCGTCGTCCCCTGGTTGCGAACGTGAGGTTGAGTTTGGAGGTTGAAGCTTGCTCGGAGTTGCGTCGGAGGACCTCTTCTCCCCCCGGTGGACTCATACTCGACGGAGTCGAGTTCTTTGCACCCCAGGAGTATGATGAGAACATCACCTCCTATTTCATCAGGCATGGTCTAGTCATTTAATTTTGAGTCCTATGTAATTTTTATTTGAGTCATTGATGTAATTTTCATTTTATTTGAGTCATTTCCCTAGGTTTAGCATTTATTTTCCTATGTTTGAGTGTCATTAGATTGTGTAATGTGCTAATTGGGCCCATTTCTTTGGGCTTGGCCCAATGAGCTCTCCTACCCCTTCGGTTATTTGTCAATGAGGCTTTTGTCAGGGTCTTTTGTAGAAATGTGGGTTTCCTATATATAGGACCCCATTTCCTCTATTTGAACTTAATCAATCAATGAATCAATCAATGAAAAATGCCATTTGAGAGTCCAAAGCTTAGTTTAGTGGAGTGATTCCAACATTTCTTGGGTGAGATGCCCTAGGGGAGAGATTCCCCACCCTTCCCTCTCTTAATCTCTCTTTTTCACTCCACTTTCTCTCTCCTTAACACCCAATTCCGAATTTGCTTCTCTCTCCTCCCTTCCCCAACCACCTCCACTAGCTACCCACCTCATTTAAGACCCTCCACTTCCCCAAGCCACCATTACTCCACCCCCTAGTCCCAAGGGAGCTTCCACCAATCCTAGCTCCACCTCCCAACCCCCAACTACCCCACCCACTTCCCCAAGCACCCTTCCCACTACCCCAAGCACCCATTCCCTTCCCCAACACAACTCTTCCCATTCCCAAAGCCCCACTAACCACATTAGTCCATTTTCAAATTTTGGAGAAAGATCTCTCCTTCTCTCTTCCCCACCCATCCCAAATTCGTAGCTCCCCTCTCACCCACTGCAAACACCACCTTCTAGACCCCATTCTCCCTCATACACACCTTGGAACACCCCCTCCAAGACCCCCTTACAACCAGGGGTCACTCCTACACTCATCCACCCCCATTTCCCCTCCCACATACCCCATTCCCCCCCGTCATCTTCAACCTACAGTTTCAGTTGTAGATCAGAAGAAGAGTACCGACTTGCAGAGGTGACCACGGCTTCCTCCAGGCGATTCTGACGGCCCAAGATACATCCGTGGAAGCGTCTGCCTGTCCTCTTCGACACCAAAGTGGTTTCGTCTTCATCGGAGCTCGGGGCTGTCCAGGAACTCCGTTCTCCCACGACTGCGCGGAACCCTCCCTGCCAAGCATCAGAACCTGAGAGATCACTCTGCCACGACGAACCCTAGCAGATTCAGGCTGAAGCCCCTTCATCAAAGTTCTTCCTCTGCTAGTCTTCTTCCAAGATCAAGAAACAGAACCTCATTCGGCTGCCGGAGGAAGGAGTTACGAATTTTCTCCCCCGAGCTCTCCAGTTCTGTCTCCTGCTGTCTACTCCGACCAGTGCCAACTCTTCAGGGTACACCGACCGCCCTCGACCTCTGATTGTAGCCCCGTTACCTTCGGCTGAAAGATACTTTGACCACGAAGACGTCACCGCCAGTTTCGTGCTGATCGGAGTTCGGGAGAGTGCGTGGCGTCCTCTGCAACCTGCTGCCAGAAGTCTGCAACTGTGGATCAGAAAACCTCATGTCCTGTTCCAACCTCTGCTCCGGTCAGCCACGGTCTCAGAAGAAATTCACAAAAATCTGAAGCGTTCCTGTACCTGTTACGAAGCTTTTGCCGCCAGTCTCGCTATCGGAAAAATTCGTGAGAAGGATCTACGGTCATTACACCGGCCCACTGTCCCTGTTCGCAGATAACCGGCAGATTCGGCATCCACACTCAACCGACATTCTTTACCTTATTTTCCCCACCCCGCTTGGCCGGCTGAAGGCCCCACCCTGCGTGGTGGTAGTTTTGATTGTAACACCTTAATCCCCACCCCAAGAACCCCCCCCCCCTTGCATGGGGTGTAGTGCATGTAATTTACAATTTCAGGTTGAAGCTTCTCCGGCGCGGCGTGCGGGTAAGCCCACGCTTCCTCGCTCGCCCTCGTCTCCGACCAGGATCGGTGTCTTCACACCGACTAGGTGAGCCACTGCACACTCCTCTTTGCTGAAATTTCCTTGCTTGAGTAGTATTGTATCTTAGTGCCGTCGGTGGTAAGTGGAGTGCCCGAACTCAAATTTGCTTGTGAATGAATGATTACCGCGGGTGAGTTGTGAGTGGACCGTTAATACCCACGCCCTCGGCGTGCTGGCCGTCTATGAGAGTGGACATCCTAGGACCCTTGAGAGGTCCAATCCTAAGCTAGCCAACCCTCGGAGCAGCAAGGGCCCGTCCCGGACCCTCACCACTATCACCGGTTTGCCTACGGGCACAAGAGTGCGCTTAGCGGGTGAGTCCGCCCGAGTAAAGTCACCGGTTCGTGCGTTGGTTGCTTGCTAGGTCCAAGGGTCATTTGATCATGTGAAGAACCCCCTAGGTCGTGTCACATCACGTAGGGAACGGCCCGAGAATGTCGATTCCCCACCGAGCGAAGGGATAAGGCTCGGTAAGGGAGACGAGCTCCGTAGCCGGCTGATGGACTAAGTGGTCGAATCGTTGGCATCGGTCGCACTGTTGCACGTGGGCCGTGCAGTCGCGTTGCAGAGTGGGCCACCGGTAACCTTGCCGTAGCAGGATCCTGGCGAGCGACCTTCCTCCTGCATGCGCTCCGCATAGGCCTTCATGGATATCTCGGACAGCTTGGATGGCTTCGTCGGGGGCGAGGCACTTCAGGAGGGAACTGGAGAAAGATCTCTGGTAGAGAGTGTCGTCCAGGAGGACGAAGCGCCGAGCTTGGTACTTCAATCTGCGAGCCTCTCGAGGGTCGGAAGGCTCTTGGGAGTCCCGGAGCCACGACAGGTAGGGGGTACGCCAGACGCTGAGAATGGCCGAGTCAATAGCGAGGAGCTCCGAGTCAATGCTCGGGTGCTCTAGCTATTCAAGGAGGACCGATCGGGTACCTTCCGGGTCGAGGGATGAGGCCAACCGAGAGAGGGCGTCCGCTCGGGAGTTTTCCTCTCGAGCTATTCGGACTACCTCGAATCCCTCGAATTGTTGGGCCAGGTCTCTGACCAGCTGGAGGTATTTGATCATTGGTGCCTCTCAAGCTTCGTATTCACCGTTGACTTGGCTAGCGACCAGCTAGGAGTCAGTGTGGATTTTGACTCGCTCAGCCCCCAACCGTCGGGCCATGCGTGCTCCCGAGATAAGGGCCTCGTACTCGGAAGCATTGTTGCTGAAAGCTAAATTTCAAGGCATACTGTAGTTCTGTTCCTTCGGGGGACCTCAGGAGGATTCTGGCACCACTACCGACCGAATTGGAAGATCCGTCAATGAACAGTTCCCAGGTTGGCCCAGGCGCGGACGGGGATCTTTCTTCAGTCGGGATGGTACTCTCGGCGATGAAGTCGACGAGCGCTTGGCCTTTCACAGCTGAGCGCGGCCGATAGGAGATGTCGTAGGTCCCAAGCATGATGGCCCATTTGACGAGTCGCTCTGAAGCTTCGGGGTGGGCCAGAATCTTCTTCAATGGTTCGCCGATCAGCACGGTGATGGGGTGCCCCTGGAAATAGGGTCGGAGGCGCTTGGCGGAGGTAACCAACGCTAGCACGAGCTTCTCGGTTGCGGGGTACCTCCTTTCAGCCTCGTTGAGCACCTTGCTGGTGTAGTAGACCGGCCTCTCGACTCCCGAGTCATTTCTGATTAGGACCGAGCTAACTGTGGATGGTGTTGCCGAGAGATAGAGCAGCAAGACTTCGCCCGGAACGGGCTTGGAGAGCACCGGGGGTGAGGCCAGGAACTCCTTGAGCTCGGCGAATGCTCTCTGGCATTCCTCATCCCATGCGAACGTAGCAGATGCCAACTTGGGCCACCCCAATAGCTTGAAGAAGGGCAAGCATCGTTAGGCCGCACGGGACAAGAAGCGGCTGAGAGCGGCGACACGCCCAGTTTGGCATTGGATGTCCTTGATGCTGGTGGGCGGACGCATGTCCAGGATGGCCTGGACCTTGTCAAGGTTGGCTTCGATCCCATGCTGAGTGACCAAGAAACTCAGGAACTTCCCAGATCTCACTCCGAAGGCGCACTTGGCAGGATTGAGCTTCATGTTGTACTTTAGGAGGGTGCCGAAGGTTTCAGCGAGGTCGGTGAAGTGGTCTTGGGCCTTGGGGGTCTTGACGAGCATGTCGTCAATGTAGGCCTCGACGTTCCGACCTAGTTTCTCCTCGAACATGTGATTGACCAACCTTTGATACGTAGCTCCAGCGTTCTTCAACCCGAAAGGCATCCGGGTGTAGCAGTATACGCCGTAGTCGGTGATGAAGGCGGTCTTCTCGACATCTTCTGGGTCCATCCTGATCTGATGGTAATCTGAATAGGCGTCTAGGAAGCTAAGTATCTCATTACCCGTGGTTGAGTCAACCAATTGGTCGATGCTCGATAACAGATAACAGTCCTTAGGAGTGGCCTTATTCAGATCGGTGAAGTCCACGCACATCCACCATTTACCCGAAGCTTTAGGCACCAGGACGACGTTGGCTAGCCATGTCGGGTACAGGACCGGTCTGAAAAGGCCAGTCTCTTGTCCCTTGGTGACCTGTGCCTTGATGATCGTCTGCTTCTCTGGTGCATGCTTCCTTCTGCGTTACTGAATGGGCTTCACGGCGGAGTCGAGGTTGAGCTTGTGCATTACAGTCTCCTCTGGTATCCCAGGGAGTTGATCATCGGACCAAGCAAAAACTCGGATGTACTCAGAAAGGAATTTCTTATATTGCTGCTGAACCTTGGGTGGTAGGTCGGCTCCGAGCCTTACTCCTAGGGTCGGGTCTGTGGAACGCGGATTTTTTATTTATTTATTTTTATTTTATTTTTTATTTATTTATTCTTTTATATTGATTTATTTATTTATTGGCGTGCCAGTCACCGAAGTGACAATTTTATTGTGCGCTCGATCTGACTTGGTCAGTCGATTGTGAGGTCCGAGTCAGGACCCAAAGTCCGTCATACCATAAACGCTATGACGTTAATTACGTCCTCCCTAAGGAGGACAACCCTTGATTAAATACTAAAGGTAGGAGGATGACAGTGGTAAAGCCACATGCTCAAAAGAGACGGAAGTCGTTCACTTGCAAGACATTAAATGGATTAGACGAAGCAGGGGTTGGTTATTTTCGGGATAAAACCGACGGCGTATTCCTACCATCTTGGACCATGCCAAGTGGGGAATAGGAAACCACCCATGCAGTGGCAGGGTGGGATCCGTAAAAGATCGGGCATAACTGACCCAAAATCCGAGTAAGCACTGGCGTAACATGACGCGCCCCGTGCGTACGCGATGTTGCATCTATATCCCCCTTCAAAGGACCGTCGGAGAGCATGTAGGGACATAGCTCCGTGGGCCAACGGGGTTGAGAGAGAGGACATCACAGCTACCTGGCAAGGTACGTGTAAATTTCGGCAGCATGTCCCCTCAACTTGGATTATGCCAAGAGAGGATAGGTCATCATCCACGGAGTGCCGGGATGACAACCGAACGAGGATGGGCACCGGGCCTCGGGACATCGCTTACCTTTATTCCATCGTTTAATATCCCCTTGAAATCCCTCGGAACTCATGTGATGACATGGCCCTTTGGGTTCATAAGGGTGAAATCTGGATCGGGAATGAAGACTGTACGGGAGGCCTTCCCCATTACTATGTCTTCTCAAGGCATCCATGACGATCTCTGAACATCCCCGGGGCACATGTGTATGGAGACTAAAAGATTGAAGGATGTCAGTGCAGTAGAGGGCCTCGGATTGGGTTTCATCGGCCGAAGAAGGAGGGGCTCTCGGCACGGTTTTAATTTGACAGAGAAATAGGGTTCTCGGCATGGGTTTAACTGGCCGAATGAAAGGGGGCTTCTCGGCATGGGTTTAGCTGGCCGAATGAGGGTCTCGGCGTGGCTTTAGTTGGCCAAAAAGGGGGCTTCTCGGCATGGTTTAGGGGCTCAAAAAGGGGGGTCTCGGCGGCGGCTTCCCGGCGCGCTCATGGCCGCGCCGAGAAGGTGGCGCCGAGAGGCTTGCATGGAGGGGTTCGAATAGGCTGATAGGGGAGGGGGTCTCGGCGTGGGGCTTCCCGGCGCGCTCATGGCCGCGCCGGGAGTCTGGCGCCGGGAGGCTTGCACGGAGGCTCACGTGAAAAGGGTTGAAATAGCTTTGTTTGTCGTTTAGCTGAAGAGGGAGGCCTCTCGGCTGGATAGTTCTCGGCGGGGAATTGTGCACGCCGAGAAGATGAAATCGCTGCAGGGTTTCAGGGTTTACAGAGTTCAGACGATGCTCTGCTTCTGGGATTTCTGAGTTTTCTGGCTGCGATTGAAGTTGAATTTGAAGTATAGGAAGGGGGATTTCGTGGATATTTCCCTGAGAAAGGGCCAAGGGGGGATCTGGAGGGCAGGATTGATGGCGAATGAGACCATCATCTGGATCTCTGAAGACTTTGTTTTATTTCTGCCGCCGACCGTCTGGGGATCAAGAGATGACTGTCTCTGATCCCCTGGACGGACCCAATAGCATCTGAAACTCGATGGCTAAGGAACCTTTAGCATCGAACTCCAGACCCTAGTCATCCAAGGGATTAGGATGGAGGGTCGAGAGATCGAGGTTGTCATTCGCTAGCATCCGCGGAATAGCAGTGATCCGAAGAATCGATATACCCTCGTATAGCCAGCGGTTCAGGGGACCAAGAGATTGATGTCTCTGGTCCCTGAACAGCACAAGGAGGGGCCCGGTTTCCATGCCTCTAAAGAGAAGATTCATATGAACCATTAAATGTTTTGCATAAACGATAAACATACAAAGATAAGCGGAGAGCAGACATTTCGATCAAAGGAGAGCAAACATCTGAATCAGTAGATCCCCAAATGGGTCACGTTGACATTTCATTGCATCGCATTGAAGCCTTACATCGACTGTGAAATAGAAATGCAAAGCAGAAAGATACAGATTGAGACCGGAACTGGCCGGCTATTTTCGATAAATCAAGACAAAAGCTCAGTAGATTACATCCATAGAAAAGAAAAGACAGCATGGGGAGGGCGGAGCATTGACTCCTCTCCCTCCCCCTAGCAGCCCACCTGGAGCCCTTTTCTTCTTCTTTTCTTCTGCTTCTTCTCTTCTGCTTCTTCTCTTCTCTCAGCCGAGGGGGACTCTCTCTTGGCAGGACTCCCTCTCTACTCTTTCTTTTCTGGCTTCTTTTTTTTTTCTTCTTCTCTCCCTTTTTCCCCTTCTATTCTCTTTTCTGTCTCTCTTTTTTCCTTTTCTATTCTCCTTCTGTCTCTTTTTGTCTCTCTCCCCCTTATCTGTTCGAAGGGAAGGGGCTTTTATAGGGACTTCTCCCCTTCTCGGCAGCAGCATCACGGCGCCCCCCAGATGGGGCTTCCCGGTGCGCTTGCAGGTGGCTCTCGGTGCCCTCTTTGGGCTTCGGCAAGTGGCTCTCGGCGCCATCCTTTGCAGGCCCAATTAAAGCTTTTTAGCCGCTTTCACAGACCCATTTGGGTCTTTCAAGGGCATCATCACCCGAAAGGGCCTTTTATTGATGAAATATCTTGTATTGAGATCATCATTACAATTTTCATTAGTCCGTAGACCGAGATTTCATCAGTCCGTAGACAAGGGTTTTATCAGAATTGCCATCTGAACGGTGACAAGACCGGGTATTATCTTATCGATATCGTCACTTGAATGGTGACGAGCTCGGGCATCAGGTTTAGTCCGGAAAGACTTCTGCCGGGAGTATAACCTGTGGAGACCATTCTACTTCTGTTCTGACTTTGCAAAAGCCTTTGCCATCTTCATCTGCCGGTACCGGCTTCATCTTCATCTCATATTACATCTGTCAGTAAGCCGACATCTGACTTACCCTGACATATCATCCGTGGATTCTTGGGCGAAACGGTTGTACAGCTCTCATTAAAGGGCTGGAAGGTCTCATCAGTCGAGTGACTGCTGCTTTATCAGTGCTGCCGTCTGAGTGACATTGGCACCGGGCATCAGCTTTGCCGACAAGGGCTTCAGCCGAGCAGACAGTTGATGAGCTTCATCATTGGTCTTTCACTGTTGGTCCGACTCTCTTTTCAATTATGTTTCCACCCTTGTTCATTTTCCAGGTGTCAACAAATGCCCCCCACCTGTGGGCGGCGTAAGTGCAGAATAAGCGGCACGGGGCTTGCAGGTGTTTTTCATCATTCGAGGGTATCTTCCTCAATTTGTTTTCAATCCGGTTCTCGGACCTGATCATCTTGATGCAACAATATTTTGCACTCTTATCTTCCCTTTTCACATTTTCATTCTTCATATTTTCTTTATTTTCAGCAATTTGGAGCTTCTTAGCACAGGGCATTGACTTCTCGGTGTGAGCCTCTGCATGAAGGGCCTCTCGGCGTGAAGCTTCTCGGCTTGGAGCTCTCGGCGTGGAGGGCCTTGGGCAGGGCTTCTCGGCGTGCCTTTGACCGGGCTCTCGGCCTGGACTTCTCGGCGCGCCCTGGCGGAAGGGGGCCTCGGCGAGGGCTTCTCGTCCTGGGGCTCTTGGCCTGGGGTTCTCGGCGCGCCTTCTGGCCGCCGGGGGCTCTCGGCCTGGGTGGTTCTCGGCGCGCAATTCTTCGCGCCGAGAGCCTGCTCGCTTGGGCCTCTATTTGAGGCGCCGAGACCTTGTTTTTTCTCATTCTCATCCTTTCTTTCTCTTTCTTCATTTTCTGATTTCTTTCAGCGGCGGGAGCTTCCTCTCCTCTCTCGGCCGTCTCATCTTCTTCGCCCGTCAGGACGCTCTTTGGGGATTTAATCCCTTTTGATTTCGGGACCACCCCCTCTTGGTTGGTGACTCCCTATTCTCTTTGGGTAGACATCGAATAAGGGGAGATGCTGTCAAAATTTTATAGAATCTCATGTTGCAATCTACACAAGACTGGCTTTTAATTCACACTTTTTCTTCGACTGCAGGCACTGCAATGGCTTCCAGTTCTGATGTTGCATCTTCCGGAGCTGTTGGTGCTAGCTCATCGGCCCAGCCAGACATATCTCGGGCCACAGTGAATTGGCTGAATGTGCATAACCTGGATTTCGGTTATGACAGGATTGCTTCATTTGACGAATCATCTGACTCTGAAATGGACACCGTGTCGACAGCCCGGGTATACTCCACGGCGACTGAGACATGCTTCAGGCGAGATGGTAACTATCGACCAGACCTCCCGAAGGACCGACATTTGATGCCGTTCATCCGAACTTTCACAGTGGGCGGCATGCGAGATTACCGGATAGCTCGCGTAGTTGAAGCTGCCATCCTTGCTGAGCGAGATAGCCTGAAGGACTCAGTGTATCGTAGCAAGGCCATCTATCTTCCTGGGGAAAAGCGCGACTGGGATGCCGTCCTTGGCATATCGGAGCTGGAACCAGAGAAGAAGATGCTGGTCCGGGCCCCGGAATTCACACCAGCCCGGTGGGATAATGCTAGCGGCCGAGTTCATAGGGAGAATCCCGGCTATGGTATGTTGTTGGCACCATTAAAGTGGGGATATCGCGAAGAACCCTTTGTGCTGAATTGTTCGGCCGTTCAGTTCAAGTACCTTTTGGCCGCTGGCTGGTTCGGAGACACCAAAATCACTGACGCCCACCTATTCCGAGTGGGGGCAGTGGAGTTTACAGAGTTTGTTCTGCTAGAATATGCCCCCCTGCTAATCAGAGCAGGGGTGTACCACAGTGTCTTCGCTTCTAGATTCCGGTATCCCATATCCCGAGGACTGTGCTGTGGAATGTTTGAAGTGTTCTGCCCTTTATTCAACACTTTCTATACAGCAGAGGGGGGGACATCCCTGGATCTCTGGAGTTTATCACAGCTCTCCGGCCTGCCCATTGATGGCGAGCCGTATGAGGAGGTTTGCTTGTCAGATTCCGAGAAGGATAGCTCTGATGGCGAGGGCAAGTATTCCATCGGCTTCTCATATCGATATCTGATGAAGGTATACCGCTCCATCTGTCTGGCGTACAGTAGGGGGTCCTCTAAAGGCTATCAACCCCGAGAGAAAGGCAGCAAAATGAGGGTCTGGATAGGGAAGTGGATCCAGTATTTCTTTGACGGTCCCCTGAAGTATGAAGACTTTCCTTCTATGGGTCCGGCTGCTAGCAGGCAGGTAAGGGCTCCCCGTTATAAGTCGGCGCTACCCTCCTCATTGCGCTGTGCAGGCAGCGGTGGTCCCAACCCAGTAGGCGTAGACCCCATCACACACTGTGCGGCCTATTTCACATTTTGGCTGTGCACTTTTGCTCTCCCACAAGGGGACGAGACAATCATTCGGCCAGAGGCCATATATCCAGCTTGTCAGATGGCATGGGGGATGAAACTGTCGCTCTGCCCAGTGGCCCTGTGTTTGATATATAAATCTTTGGGGAACCTGTACAAGCATCGGACTCCCCGTTCTTTGAGGACCGTGGGTCCTTTTCATTTCTTCAACGCCTGGGTCTGCAGTATATTCCCTGAATTAGCTCCGAGAACCTTGCAGGCGGATACAGTGTCACCCAGGATGGTTGAATTTGCCAGCGCTGAGCCTGGTCCCTTTTATGATCAGCTATTTAAAATAAGGGGCCGACTGATAAAAGTACCAGTGGACGCCCCTGGCAGTATACATTTCTGGAGCTTGGCAGCAGGTTCAGCTCCTTTGATTGATCCTCAAAGATAGTGCAAGCTGGAGGAGATAGATACATATATCCACCCTGTCTCAGGGGTCAACACTGCTCGGCCAATCCTGGAACCGGAGCTGGTGAGATGGGCCATGGCAATTCGGCCCAGTGTTTTGGTTTACAGAAAGGGTGGCCTGCTTCTGTTGGAGCCATACTATCCGTTCCGCTTTGGGCGAAACTTTGGCTACGACCAGCATATTCCTACCTCAGCTGCCCAATTTCCCCTAGATAGCCGGGCCAAGCACGGGTCCATCATTGTTGGCGAGGGCCGGTTGTGGTGGGATTTCTATCATCGCCAGGATGATGTAGTTTTCAGGGTGCCCACTGTTTCTAACCGTGTTCCCCGGGTAACACCAGAATATATCAAATGGTGGAATATTCGGACTGACTTTTATAGGGACGGTAGGGGTGCCTTCTAGGACGTGGCAGAGCGCTCCTTCTTGAAACAGCAACCTGGGCCAGTGTTTGATATTTCTGAGGCCCACTTGAAAAAACTTTACTCACAGCATCTGAGGGAGGCGGAGAATTATCTGACTCAGCGGCGGGCCTTGAAGGAAAAGAGTTCCGAGCCGCTTGCTCCTGTCTTCGCTGCTATCAACGAGGACACCTTTATGCAGAGTTTGAAACATCTGAGCCATGTAGGGGGCGCTCACTTGGAAGTGCAGCAATACCCATTTCCTGTCGAAGAGCCGCTCCCGACAGTAGCTTCCTGGAGGGGTCCAGTTGATAAATTTCGTCCATATAGGACGTTTGTACGCCGAGAAGATAGAACTCAGACGTACTATAGACAAACGTCCTGGTTGTTCATTCTGCTGAATTTGCATGGATTATCTGCAGAAAGCCCGATAGCTGGCATTTTGAACAAGCCACTGTTTATATCATTTCATTATGTCGATGGCTGGGGCATGGACCATCTTGACTTGTTTCGATGCCTTGACTTTCACGGCTATAATGATCTGGCAGCTTTGGTAGAGAAGTGCCAGCTATTTGGTGATGTGTGCTGGCTCATCAAGGAGGCTGCTTCCCGCTCCAAGGAGGTAGCTTACATGTACTGGCCACTTTCTGTATTCTATGACGGCCCGGCAGGTAAGATTTCTTCTTTTCTGATTGCAGTGTTTTCTGCTTAGCATCTGAATTTTACATCCGCTGATCCCATCATCCTTCTGCCATTCTTAACAGACCGGCCTGATATAAAGCGGCAGGGGCTCTATAGAAAGATTATTGCGCAGGCCGAGAAGCCCACTTATTTTGAAGTCCCTGCTGCAGCACCGACCACTACTCCCCTGCCTCCTGGCAAGAAGAGGAAGGCTTCCGCAGTCAAGACTGCAGTTGGGAAGGCCAGGAAGGCCAAAAAGGCCCACATTCAACAGTCGACTTCGGTGGCGATGGATACTGGGACCCCTCTCCCTGACATTCCATCATTCGATGAGTTTGAGCTGCAAAGGGAGGCTGCTTCGACACCGGTTCAGGGTAACATCAACAGCTTGCATTTGCATTCTTCACTGTCTTCTACAGGATCTCAAAGAAGTCCTTGAATCTGACCCATTCTTTTTGCACAGCCGAAGAGACAGTCATAGCACCTTCTGTGGCGGAGACCAGATTGCCTTCTCCTACGTCGGCTAGTGAGGCGAGGGGTAAGTGTATCTTCTCATCTGTCTCATACCTGTATTTGTTTTCTTTGCTACATTTCTCAGAGGTCTCTTTTTGCATCAGCGGCAGGCGAGGACCAGACTGAGGCTGTGGTGACAGAAGAGTTGCTTCAACCACAGGAAGGTCACAAGGCTCAGTCGAAGCAGCGTGCCGTTCCGGCCAGGCGCATAATTACCCGGTCTACATCTCGGCATGTTTTAGAGGCAGCCCCATAGATAGCTAGTGTGGAAATATCCTCAGGCAGTTCTAAGACCACCTCTGATGAGGAGGAAGCAACCTTCAGCGACAGTGAGGGAGATGCTCCTGAATCAGAGGCCCCACTTGTGTTTGTAAAGGGTGTTCCGTCTTTTCAGCCTGCTAAGCTGGTGGTGCTATCTCCTGAGGAGGAGTTGCAAGAGGAGTTTGCCGGGCTCGATACCGAGATTGACATAACTTCACCATTTGTCATTCCGACTACGGAGCTTCCTTCTCTTTCACCCCACTTCGAGGATGTGGACCCTGCTTCAAGGGTGGGTTCCTTTTCATGTTTGTTGCTTCATCTGCCCCTTCTTCTTTTATATCTAGCACTGAAGTTGCTTTGTTTTGGTCTCAGGGCATTGCCATTGCTAGCTCAGACACAACTGCGGCTATCACGGACATTTCCTCCATAAACTGGGCTATTGTCCCTTTTCAGCCTTTAACTTGCACGGGAATTCCCGAGATCATTCGCCCTGTGCCGACGCGGATACAGTCCTCGACAGATTTAGCATCGTTGGACTTAGGATCACCAGGAGAGATTTCCATCCTTGTCAGGGCCTCAGAGTTCAGAGCCGAAGTAGACCCATCCAGAAGCTCTGCTTTCATACCGGCTGCCATAATGTCAACTGCGCCTGAGTCAGCAGTCCCTGCCACAGTGGCTATAGAAATTGGATTTCTGCCTTTACAAACTAGAGACCCTTCGCCCCCATTATTAGGAAGAGTAGTTGAAGATGAAGCCCTTATTCAGAAGATTCATGAAGAGATAGTTCCATCATCCATCGGTCCTCCCTCCGCTGATGTTCAAGCCATAGCGCCCGAGACGGAGGGGGAATCTTCAGTTCAGCCAGAGGGCACGGAGAGGGACCGGCCAGTTCTTCCAGCAGATTTACCGTCTTCATCCTCTCAGCCGGATGTCGCACTGTGGGCAGACATCGATAGCGAAGTGACCTTCGAAGTGATCCCCTCTGCTTCTTTTGGCTTTGCATCGTCTGAGAGTTTTGTCTGGCAGAACCTGGATATGCTACGCCAGCTGGTAGAATCTCAGCCTGGCTTGACATATTTGCAGCTGAAGGAAATTGCTGATCGCTTCACTGCCGGTCTGCAGGCTATGGGTTGCCCTCTGGACACATGGGCTCAGCGGGTCTTGCTTTTGCTTAAATTCGTGCATCGGAGGGATTTCTTAGCACGGACCATGGTTGATAAGCTAACGGCGCTGAAATTGCAGAGGTCGGAATGCAAATCCGAGTTGGGGAAGCTGACGCTTATGCTTGATGGACGCCGGGCTGAGCTAGAAGGTGCTATTCAGCGGGAAGAAGCCGTGCGGGACCGGATAGCCCTACTGGAGATGGAACTCTCTGGACTTCGAGCCGAACTGCAGCAACTCTCCTTTATCCGGCCGTAGTCTGAAGAGGAGGTAGCCTCGCTGGAGGGACGGGTGATGTCTCTTCAGAACATGTCCATTGGGCTTCAGGAGGAGGAGGCGCGCCTTCATGAGCTAGGAGCTGCCCCTTATGTGGGTCTTCTGGCCTTCGAAGATATATTCCGGCGGCCGTGAATTGTTTATCCCTCCCTTTTTGTTCTCTTCTGTAATGTGATGTCCCCTCGGGGCCCTTTATGTATTCCCTTTTTATTGGAAAGGAATCTCTTGGCTTCAATCGTCTCCATCTTACCTTGCATATGATTTTATCACTTTGGGAAGTGGGGTAGCGGTTTTGACAATCCCTCATGCGAACGGCTCGTACTTGGCAGGAGAGCGTCCACCCCTTCAGAGAAAGGATGGGGGACTCGCTCCACCGCGTGATGGCATCCGAAGAGGTGCTTAAATCGGGTTTTGTGAGTGGCAGCAAAAATCCTTCTGGCCATGTGCGCCGTAAAGGAGACAATTTGCGGGAGTGTGAAAGGAGAGGTTCCATCAGAATAGACGTGAGGTCTAGACTGGGTAGGGGTTATAGTAGGTGGGACAATTAAAGGATATGTGGTTTTCATCAAGACAGACGTAGGGTCTGAACTGAATAGGGTTTCATCATTGATCGGGTGAAATGCCAATCGATCAATAGTTGGTCTCATCATCGATACTGGGTTGATATCGATGCAAGCAAAAGGATTTATAAGTTTCATCAGAATAGACGAAAGGTCCAAACTGGACGGGGTTTCATCATTGATCGGGCGAGGTGCCAATCGATCAACGGTTGATTTCATCATCGATATTGGGTTTGTATCGATGCAAAAGGATTTATAAGTTTCATCGGAATAGACGAAAGGTCCAAATTGGATAGGGTTTCATCGTTGATCGGGCAGGGTGCCAATCGATCAACGGTTGATTTCATCATCGATATTGGGTTGATGTCGATGCAAAGGGTTTTATAAGTTTCATCAGAATAGACGAAAGGTCTAAACTGGGTAGGGTTTCATCATTGATCGGGCAGGGTGCCAATCGACCAACGGTTGATTTCATCATCGATATTGGGTTGATATCGATGCAAAGGGTTTTATAAGTTTCATCAGAATAGACGAAAGGTCTAAACTGGGTAGGGTTTCATCGTTGATCGGGCAGGGTGCCAATCGATCAACGGTTGATTTCATCATCGATATTGGGTTGATATCGATGCAAAGGGTTTTATAAGTTTCATCAGAATAGACGAAAGGTCTAAACTGGGTAGGGTTTCATCATTGATCGGGCGAGGTGCCAATCGACCAACGGTGGGAAGTGTGTGAAGGTGTAGGTCTCATTAGGACAGACGTAAGGTCTATTCCAATAGGTTTTGTCGCAGGTGGGACTTTGCCAAGAAATGCGTAGATTTTATCAGGACAGACGTGAGGTCTGAACTGGATAGGCTTTAGCCAAATGGTGATGGAAAGAGGGTGCGTAGATTTCACCAGGACAGACGTAAGGTCTACCCTGGAAAGGTTTTATCATCGGTGGGGCTTGGAACCAGTTGACCGACGGAAGGCTTCATCAATAGAAGGGAGGTAAAGGTAGCGTGCCGGTTGGCATGGAACTTTTAAATTACCACATTACTGACCCAAGTGCCCTTTCGGGTTTTCACTGGAGCCAGCCCCCTCTTGCTTTTGCCCACGCGTCCTTTCGGATTTTCACGTGGCGGGGTACCCGATTTTGCCTGCGGTGCCCTTTCGGGTTTTCACCACAGCTGGGTTTTTGGCCATTTTTGCCCTTATCCGGGATGTCCGAACAAGTCTGGCGGGGTATCTCTATTTTTAACACCATTTTTATTTATATATGCATATATTTCATGAATTGGGACTTCAGTACGGATCAGGCGATGTGCTGCTTCATTGGTGCATGCTCTTATCATCGGTATTGGGTATATACCGACGCAAGGATTTTATAGGTTTCATCAGGGTAGACGTAAGGTCTACACTGGGCTGGTTTTATCATTGATCGGGCAAGGTGCCGATCGACCAATGGTAGGTTTCATCACGGCGGGACGTAAAGGGGTATGCAGATTTGATAGGACGGGTTTCTTTGTCGATCGGGCAGGATGCCCATTGATCAAAGGTGGGTTTCATCATCGGTATTGAGTTTATACCAATGCAAGGATCTTATGAATCTCATCAGAATAGACGTAAGGTCTACCCTGGGCTGGTTTTATTGTTGATCGGGCAGGGTGCCAATCGACCAACAGCAGGTTTCATCATCGGTATTGGGTTTATACCAATGCAAAGATTTCATAGGTTTCATCGGGACAGACGTAAGGTCTAAGCCGGATAGGTTTCATCATTGACCGGGCAATGCGCCTAATCGGTCAACAGCTGGTTTCATCATCGGTATTGGGTTTATACCAATGCAAAGATTTCATAGGTTTCATCGGGATAGACGTAAGGTCTAAGCCGGATAGGTTTCATCATTGACTGGACAGTGCGCCTAATCGGTCAACAGCTGGTTTCATCATCGGTATTGGGTTTATACCAATGCAAAGATTTCATAGGTTTCATCGGGATAGACGTAAGGTCTAAGCCGGATAGGTTTCATCATTGACCGGACAGTGCGCCTAATCGGTCAACAGCTGGTTTCATCATCGGTATTGGGTTTATACCAATGCAAAGATTTCATAGGTTTCATCGGGATAGACGTAAGGTCTAAGCCGGATGGGTTTCATCATTGACCGGGCAGTGCGCCTAATCGGTCAAGTGCTGGTTTCATCATCGGTATTGGGTTTATACCAATGCAAATATTTTATAAGTTTCATCAGAATAGACGAAAGGTCTAAACTGGGTAGGGTTTCATCATTGATCGGGCGAGGTGCCAATCGATCAACGAGAAGTTTATGACGGGAGGTGAGGTTTCCTTTAGGATCACCATATTACTGGCCCAAGCGCCCTTTCGGGTTTTCACCGGAGCCAGCCCCCTCTTGCTTTTGCCCACGCGCCCTTTCGGGTTTTCACATGGCGGGGTACCCGATTTTACCTGCAGTGCCCTTTCGGGTTTTCACCACACCTGGGTTTTAGCCATTTTTGCTCTTGCTCAGAAAACCTGAACAAGACTGGCGGGGTATCTCTATTTTTAACCCCATTTTTTACTTATTTATTTTCATTCTTTTATTCTCTCTTCCCCTCTTTTTGGGAGGGTAACAAGTCGGACTGTCATTAGATCATGATGAGGGATGGCTTGGCTAGGGCGGAGTGCCACTAGACCAAGGGAGAAGGGTAGCTCGGTTAGGACGGAGTGCCGCTAGACCAAGGAAGAAGGGTAGCTTGGTTAGGGCGGAGCGCCGCTAGACCAAGGAAAAGGGTAGCTTGGTTAGGGCAGAGTGCCACTAGACCAAGGAAAAGGGTAGCTTGGTTAGGACAGAGTGTCGCTAGACCAAGGAAATGGGTAGCTTGGTTAGGACGGAATGTCACTAGACCAAGGAAGAGGGTAGCTTGGTTAGGGCGGAGCACCGCTAGACCAAGGAAAAGGGTAGCTTGGTTAGGGCGGAGTGCTGCTAGACCAAGGAAAAGGGTAGCTTGGTTAGGGCGGAGTGCCGCTAGACCAAGGAAAAGGGTAGTTCGGTTAGGGCGGAGCGCCGCTAGACCAAGGAAAAGGGTAGCTTGGTTAGGGCGGAGTGCCGCTAGACCAAGGAAAAGGGTAGCTTGGTTAGGGCGGAGTGCCGCTAGACCAAGGAAAAGGGTAGCTTGGTTAGGACAGAGTGTCGCTAGACCAAGGAAATGGGTAGCTTGGTTAGGACGGAATGTCACTAGACCAAGGAAGAGGGTAGCTTGGTTAGGGCGGAGCACCGCTAGACCAAGGAAAAGGGTAGCTTGGTTAGGGCGGAGTGCTGCTAGACCAAGGAAAAGGGTAGCTTGGTTAGGGCGGAGTGCCGCTAGACCAAGGAAAAGGGTAGTTCGGTTAGGGCGGAGCGCCGCTAGACCAAGGAAAAGGGTAGCTTGGTTAGGGCGGAGTGCCGCTAGACCAAGGAAAAGGGTAGCTCGGTTAGGGCGGAGTGCCACTAGACCAAGGGAGAAGGGTAGCTTTTAGCCTGATTACTCGGGGAATATTGGTTGGGCAGCATGATACAGCTTTAGGTGTCTACCGTTGAGTGGTGAGAATTGGATTTCCCCTCGATGGTTAACAACCATGTAGGCCCCTCCTTCGTAGACCCTATATATCACATAAGGACCTTCCCAATTAGGATTTAGCTTTCCTTTTGGGTTGGACGCCATGACTTCTCTTTTCTTGACCATGACAAGGTCACCTTTCTTAAATTCTCGTCCTTTTACGAGTTTGTTGAATGCAGTGGCCATGCGGGCCTGATACATCTGGATATTCTTCTGAGCTTGGAGGCGCTTCCCTTCCAATTCAGCCAATTCTTGTAATCTTCTTTCTGCATTGGTTTGTTCGCCATGGGCCAGGTCATATTGGACTGCCACTTTGAGTGACGGGATTTCCATCTCTAGTGGAACTACTGCCTCTGAGCCGTATACTAGTGAGTATGGCGAGCACCCTGTAGGTGTCTTGAAGATAGTGCGGTATGCCCATAGAGCTTCATACATCTTTTCTTCCCAGTCCTTCTTATTAGAACTGACGACTTTAGCCAGCAAGGTGCATAAAGTTTTATTGAAGGCTTCTGCCAATCCATTTGCCTGTGGATTGTAAGGAGTGGAAGTCCTCCATTCGATCTTATACTTCTCGGCAAGCCGATAGATCTTTTGATTTCTGAAATGACTTCCATTATCAGATATTATCCGACTGGGGATCCCAAACCGGAAGATAATGTTCTGCTTGATGAATCTGGTGACCAGTTCACCAGTCACTTCTCGTAATGCTATAGCTTCCGCCCATCGGGAGAAGTAATCTGTTATTGCCAGTATGTACTTATGTCCGGCCGAGGAGGTCGGTAGTGGGCCGACTACATCAGTTCCCCATTGTGCAAACGGCCAGCTAGGGACTGTAGGGTGCAGAACGGCAGGTGGCCTTCTAGGCACAACAGCATGCTCCTGACATTTCTGGCATGACTTTGCAAACTTGCAACAGTCTTCAAACATAGTGGGCCAATAGTAGCCCAGCTTCTTGATTTCTATCTTCATCTTAGGGCCAGCTTGATGAGCACCTGCCGTCCCAGCATGTATTTCTTTCATTGCTTGCCAAGCTTCCTCAGTAGACAGACAGCGGAGCAAAATCTTCTTGCGTGCATCTGCCATTATTCGGAACAGAGTTCCATTTCTGAATTCATAAGAATCTTTGATCCTTAGAAGTTTCATCTTTTCTTCTCTTTTCTGCGACAGCTGTTGGTGTGAAAACCATTGTAGCAGGTGTTGTCTCCAATCAGATGCCTGTTCTGTACTGATCATGGCGACTTCATTTTCTTCGGGGCAGCCTTCTAGCATGCTGGGGACTTGCCGCCGGTTTATAACAACAATGTTCAGTGTCTCATCTGGTGGGACTGCTATTGAGCTGGCTAGCTTTGCCAATGCATCAGCCTGGGCATTATGTGCACGGCCCACATGCTTGAGCTCAATATGATAGAATTTCGCCATGAGGCGCACAGCTTTTTGGTGGTAGGGGTTCAACTCCGGCTTTCGCACTTCGAACTCCCCTTGGATTTGCTTTATTATCAACATTGAATCCCCGAATACCTGAAGCATCTGGATGCCCATGTTGAGGCTGATGTGCAACCCGATTATCAGAGCTTCATACTCGGCTTCATTATTAGTGCAGGGCTTGTTTATAGAACAGGAAGTATGCACAACCTCCCCCTCTGGCGATCTTAGCACAATACCGGCTCCGGCCCGTATTCTGGTCTTTCCATCGGAGTCCGTCTCTGTTCTAGATGCTCCATCAAAGAATAGCTGCCACATAGTTGACTGAGCCTGGCAGGCTTCTAGTGTTTCATCATCGGGTAACTCAGTCCCCAACATATCATTCTCTGGCACAGGATGCTCTGCGAAGAAATCGGCCACGGCCTGTCCTTTTATTGCCCTCTGGGGTATATATGTGATATCGAATTCCATCAGAATTACTGCCCATTTGCCCAACCGGCCTTTCAGTACTGGCTGAGTCAATATGTATTTGAGCGGATCTGCTGCAGATATCAATCTGATTTCGTGTGACAGCATATAGTGCCGGAGCTTTTTAACGGCAAAGACTAGTGCCAAGCATGTCTTTTCTATATAGGTGTAGCTTTCTTCAGTTCTAATCAGCCTCCGACTCAGGTAGTATAGAGCCTGCTCTTTGCCTTCTTCATTTATCTGTGCTAGCATTGCCCCCAGGGAACAGTGTGTGGCTGCAATGTATAGTATCAGGGGCTTGCCCTTAATAGGTGCCCCCAGCACTGGAGGGGTCTTGAGATATTCTTTCAGCTTCTCAAAGGCTTCCTGACAGCCATCGTCCCAGAGGAACGGTACATCTTTCATCATGAGCTTGTGAAAAGGGTGGCATCTCCCCGACAGATTTGATATGAATCGTCGGATGTAGGCCAAACGCCCTTGTAGAGATCTCAGCTCGTGGAGATTCCTTGGTGGAGGGAGCTCCTGGATAGCTTTAATCTTGGATGGGTCGATCTCAATGCCCCTATGACGGACAATGAACCCAAGGAATTTTCCACTGGACACGCCGAAGGCACATTTCATAGGATTCATCTTGAGTTCATATCTGCGCAGCCTCTGGAACACTATCCTCAGGTCTTGCAGATGATCTTCTCTTCTGCTGGTTTTCACCACCAGGTCATCGATGTAGCACTCCACTTTCTTGAAGAGTAAATCATCAAAGATCTTTGTCATAGCTCTTTGATAAGTAGCGCCGGCATTCTTGAGGCCGAACGGCATCCTTTTGTAGTGAAATATCCCCTTCGGGGTGCGGAATGCAGTGTGCACTCTGTCTTCTTCAGCAATCCAGATCTGGTTGTATCCGGATGACCCATCCATGAATGACAGGGCTTCATGGCCAGTGGTTGCATCGATCATTACTTCAGTGATTGGCACTGGGAAATCATCTTTCGGGCAAGCCTTATTCAGGTCCCTGAAATCCACACATATTCTGATCTGCCCATTTTTCTTCTTCACGGGCACTATATTGGCCAGCCACGTAGTATACTGGTTCTCTTCAACAAAGCCCACATCGATCAGCTTGTCGACCTCTTTGTTGATCTGATTTATCAGTTCGGGGCGCATTCTCCTGGAAGGCTGCTTCACAGGGCTTGCCTCTGGGTTTATCGCCAATCGGTGCTGTGCCACATCAGAACTCAGTCCTGGCATTTCATCATATGTCCATGCGAAGCAGTCTCGGAATTCTTTCAAAAACTGAATATACTGTTCTTTGACAGCTGGCTCCAGCAGTGCACTGAGGAATGTAGGCCTTGGCTCCTCTGCTGACCCCAGATTCACTTCTATCAGCTCATCGACGGTGGCTTGGCCTCCGTCTTCAACTTCGGGTGGGGCTTCTTGCAAATCAATAAAGCCTCCCGGGATATAATCTTCTTCGTTCTCATGATTTTCTATTTCATCAGATTGGTCATCTGCAGATGCTGGTGCATCGTATAAGGCCAATACGGCCGGATTCTGTTCAGTCTGCCCCGAGGACGTGACTGGCTCAGCGGAAAACTTCGAAGTGGAATCTTCCGTGCTTAGAGGCTCTTCTGATGTGGGCTCCCCTGAGAGGTCATCATTATGTAGAGCTCGGAATTCTTCTAGAATGCGCCCAAACTCCAGGCACTCTTGCAGCTCTCTGGCTACTTGATCTTCATCCGGGGTTCCCGTGTCAAATTTCGCTTCATCCTGGAACAGATCCTCCTTGCAAGATAGATCTTCCCAGTACCAATCTCTCTTTGTCTCGTCAGGTATCCCCACCCCTGGCAGATTGTCTGGGATTTCATTGTCCACTACGGACTGATAAATGATTTCTTCATCTTCCGAAGGGTATTGGTCATAGTCCATCCCAGGGGAATCTTCATGCTGGTAGAAGGCAGAGATGACATCTACCTCAGCTTCATAGTATTCTTGCAGGGTATAGCCCAGTCCCGGGTGCTGTGTGATCTTCCTCAGTTCTTTATTATCTCGAGGTGGATCCCATAGCTCCTTGAATGCTTTCTTCTGGGCTGTAGATTGTATTGAAGGCATTTGCATCTTGGAGAACATTTGCGAAACCCGTTGGGTAGTGTACTCTAGGCCTGTAATTGGCACCATCCGGTTTGCGGCTTCTTCAGGGACCATGCAATCTCGATCGTCTTCTTCGACTGCCCCCCCCGGTGTAGAATATGATAGGAGGTTCGCAGAAGCGAGGGATTTTCATAGTCTTCAGTGGTAGCACCGTCTGGTATTCTATGCTGGCTATGGGCTTGACTAGACCCTGAGGAACTTCCACCTGTGTGTATTTTTCTTTCATCTTTTCTTCAGTATCATCTGGGTGTATGCCAGGAGGAGTGATCCGAGCAAAATCACCAGCATAAGAGATGTGAGATACCCCATGCTTTTTGATGTAGCCCTTTGGCGGCGGCGGAGACCAATTTCTTGTCTTTGTCGCCGGCTTTTCCTGGCTGACCACAGCTTCTTTTTCTTTATCCCTTTGTGACACCTCGGTGTAGTAGGATGCATCGAGCATATGGCACTCGAACACTTCGAAGGGATGTAGGTCTGCAAACACCCTTTCTTCTTTTCCTTCATGGCAGTATTTTATGCATTGGTGTAGCGTGGATGGCACTATCTGATATTCGTGCAGCCACGGTCTTCCCAGTAGGGCCTTATATGTGGTGTTGGAGTCGATTACATAGAATCGTACCACTGTAGTGAGGTCGCCCAGTGTGAGATTGAAATCAGCCATCCCGAGAGGTGTTTCACATTTCTGGTTGAATCCTGCAATCTTCATGTCTCTGACCTTGGTGAGCTGCAGATCAAAGTAATATTTCTGATAGATGCGGTATGGGAGAATATTCACAGCAGCCCCTGGATCTATCAGTATTCTGCTTATCGGCTGACAGTTCAGGGAACCCCTCATATATAGCGGTCTATTATGACCGGAATTTGGGATTAGCATATCATCCTCCGTGAATGTGACTGATGGCCCAGCATTCACTTCTGCCAAGAGTGCTTCACATTGTGCCGGGGACTGCAGGGCATCCACGATTGCTTGGCGAGCTTCTTCACTCAGAGAGAGAATTTCCCAGATGGAGAATCTGGTAGGGAGCTTCTTCAGCATTTTCATGACTCGACTGCCCACCCGGACATTAGACAGTCTCATCTCCTCTGCCCATCGGGGTCTTGGAGGTTCATGTGGTGCCTGTGGCCTTTGCTGCCCATTTTCAATTTTATCTTCTTCATCGGTCTCCCGGAAGGCTTCTTCTGTAGCGACTGCCCCTGGTTTTGCTAGAGGGTTACCTTCTTCATTTTCTTCATGCTGTTTCTGCTTTCCAGCCGCTGTCTGCTGGCATTTATTGCTTTTATCTGGAGCAGTATGAGCCGGTTGCTCATTTTCTAAGCTGGACAGGAACTCCAGGAATGAAGGGGCTTCATCTGCCTTCTTTTTGTCTTGGTACAGACTGGCAGGGGGAGGAACCTGGACACCTCGTATCTCTGGTTCCGGGATTTGATAGGGTTGCTCCCCTCTGAACATGATATTATGGTTGGCTGGTGGTGGGCGCCCCCATCTTCTCCCAGAACGTGTTGCATGGGCCGAGGTAGAGGCTTCGGCATGGTTAGCTTCTAGCGGAGCGTTGGATGCTTCCGGCTCATCATCCTCCCCGGGCAAGGAAAAGAGTACTGACAGAGTGTTACATTGTACTGTCGTGACCTTCTTTCCTTTCTTGGATTTGGGCCGTTTCTTCTTCTTTTGGGAATTTGGCTTTGCTGGCTCCTGCCCCCAGAAGGGCTCATTTTCAGCTTTTTCTTGTTCTGCCTCTGGCTGCTCTTTAATTTTCAATTCTTCGAGCTGTTCCCAGAGTATACAGTCTTTCATCAGCAGATGCTTGGGCTTCTTCTGTTCGTACTCATCAAGCTCATTAATATATTGCTGCAGACGCCTGGCTGTAGGGCTTACCTCTTTACGCGTAGGGAGGGGAGTTTGTCTCCTCCGGTTGTGAGTAGGGATCCGGATGACTGGTCCGGTCTCAGCTGTATGCCATATTGGCTTTATTGGAGGCGGCTCGGGCCTTGGGGTAACACCCCGGATAACTGCTCCGCTGGTACTGGCTGCAGGAGTCTTCTTTCTGCTTTTTATGGGTATCATCTGCCATCCTTCCTGATCCTTCTGTGGGGTGAGGAAGCAAGCTTCATAGGTATGCTTGGTGCATTCTTCAACGGCTTCCTTGGGCAACTGTTGGTAGACTGAGATCATATTGGCAGCCACTCTCCAGGGTGGAGGCTCATGTGGATGGGGCGGCTTTACCTGGTAATCTCCCAGCTGCAGCTCACCTTTCTTGACCATTCCTTCCATGATATCTTTGAAGACATAACAATCTTCAATTGCGTGCCCCAGCGCACGGTGAAATGGACAGAACAGCGGATCATCTTTCTTTGCTGCATCTGCTGGTCTTTTGGGTTCAGGCAATGTTACCTTATTGAACTTGTATGCCCAGTTGAACAGTGCGGCCGTCTTATCTTTTGGGAAGGAATATGCTTTTCTCATCTTGTCTCTCAGAGAGACTTTATCTTTTCTTTCTGCTGTATCTGCCAACGGGGGAGCTTCATCTGCCCCTTTCTTCCCCTTCTGTTGCTCGAAGGTTCTGAAATCGACGGTGTTGGCCTCAGAGTGTGATGGCCGTCGTTCATTGGATTTTCCCTTCGGCATAGTGAGAACATTGGCGGTAGGACGCTTGGACAAGAACGTCTCGACTTCCGCCACTATATTATTCAGCCGGTCAAATGTTCTGACATCTGCACCGATCATCTTTTCTAGCACCTCCCTCCTGAGGCTCTGCTTGCATATCTGCACCGCATCTTCTTGATGAGGAGGCCTTCGGCATCTCATGGCTAAGTTCCTCCATCTTTTGATGTAGTCCAGTGCAGTCTCATCTTGTTTCTGCCTGGTTGCATATAGCTCTGCTATCGTGATTTCCCTTTCCGTGACATGAAATCTGTCACGGAAATTTCTCTGCATATCAGGCCAATCAGCCACTGACCCAGTTGGCAGACTTGAGTACCATTCAAAGGCCAGCCCAGTGAGGGATGAGCCAAAGAACTTGAGCAGATAAGCTTCATCGACTGCTAGGTCGCCCATGATTGTAGTGTAGTAGGCTATATGCTCCCTAGGGGAGCCTTGGCCATTAAATTTCTCAAACTTCGGCGGCTTACTGACGCCTGGGGGTAGTTTCTTGGCAGCATACTGGGGAGGATACGGTACCTTGTACACATCATAAGTACCCGCATCACCACCAGTCTTTTCTGACAGCTTCATTTCCACAATTCTTTCAATCATCTGCTTGTGGGCTACAGCTGGATCTATCTCTTCTGGGAAGAAGTGAGCTTGTTGCTGGCTGTGAGGAGTTGTCATCACAGTGGCGCGCAAGATGGGCGCGGTAGGCTGTGTCTGAGACACAGAGGGCTGAGCTGCTGTTTGCTGTGGAACAGGTAGGCTCGGTGTCTTGCCCTTATCAGCTAGGAGAGGGTTAGCTGGGATAGCCGTCTCTGCTGAGCTGGATGTTTGCCCCGCAGGTTCAGCTTGCTTTGAGACTGATGTAGCTTCATGTCTCTCATTGAGCTGTCTTCGGAGAGCACTGATCTCCTGCTGATATCTCCTGAACATCATCTGGATCATGGGATCCAAGGTTGATGGGATTTGCATATCTTCAGAAGTCCCTTCAGCATCATCAACAAAGGGATTGTCTTCATCCTGTGCCGTCACCACATTGACTGTCATGGTGGTGATCTTGCGGGCTTCATCATATTTCTTTATTTTATCTTTTGCGGCCTGGCCTCTTCTTGTGACAGGACCAGGTCTAGTAGCCAACCTGAGCAGTTCATTTGGCTGAGTTGGTAGTATATCTTGCCCCCTGGCGAGTCCAGCCATGTTGCAGGCGAAGATTTGCATTTTTCCCTTCCGCCTGTAGACCTTTCTTTTCACCTGGTCAGGATATCTGAGCCGGTCAAAGACCGATATTCTTTCTTTGGCTTCTTCCCGGTACAGGTCTTCTTTATCATATCCAGGCTTGAGGCCTTCTTCATAGTGGTTTGAATCGGAGGAAGAGGCTCCGATCATCGTTTCCTGAAGTGTTTCTTCTTTTTCTTCACCTCTGGTGCCCAAGGCACGGGATAGTCTTTGTTGACCGAGGGCAGAGCTCCCCAGGTAGTGGAAGTAGTCTTGGACTATCTGCTTCATCTCTTCAGAATTGTGCCTCTGTGGCTCAGGTTGGAGTATCAATCTGTCCTGGCTCTTTTGCTGATAAGCCAGTCTTGCCACCTGAGCATTCAAATGCTCGGCTTTGGAGTATCTACAGATATCAGCCTGTCTGGCACAAGCTCTTGATTTTCTTGCAGTAACCACAGTGACTGGTTCACTTCTTCTCATATTGCCAACTTGGCAACGGTCGGCAGCAGCATTGTAGATCTTCTCTTCCCATCTCTTGCCCTTGGCCATGGGATGGGTAGTAGTGAAGTTTTCCCTTGTCTGGTATCTTCTGCCCCTCATCATGGGGCGAACAGCAGTCATATTTCTTTCCTGACCCTCAACCTCATCTCTCCTCCCCCGGGTCCTGGGGTAGACAGTAGTAGCATTTCTTTCATCTTTCTTCACTTCCCTTCTGCCCCCTGCTCTGAGGCGGGCAATAGTGACATCAGTAAGGTTCTCCCTGTCCTGAGCTGGGGCCCAGCTTTGGATCTTCTTCGGCCGCCAGACCTGTTTGTATTTTGCTGGCTTGGGCGCCAGCGGCTTCTTTTCATTAGCCTCCCAATTGGCCTGCCTGGTGGTCAGAGTTTGGAATCTGTTGGCAGTGGGCACCATCGGGACGATCACGTCCGGCTTGACCGCCCTTGGGCAACCGTTCATGTTTGCCCGGACACCACCGATCATCATTGTCTTTCCGAAGTTGGAAAGACGGCGGTCAACAGCAACATACCGGCTCCTCCGGTTGGTTCTTCTCCCCTTCTGAGCAGCAGCGGGGACCACGTCCCTTTTTTTGACGTGATGGACAAAGCAGGCGACGACCGTGGGGACCGTGTTCTCTGGTACGATATTCTTCTGGTCAGTGATCTTCACCGGGGCACTTACAGCAGTGCCTTGCTCATTGTCATCGACCTGCAGAAGGTCAGTGAAGATGACGCCCAAGCAGTTGGGCAGCCCAACGGCAGGCGGCATTGATCCGAACGTGAGGGGTACCGCCAGGTAGCCTTCTCGCACATGCATGTCAATCGGCTGCTGGTCGAAGCAAACGGACATGATTCCTGCTGTCATTGTAGATTCCTGAAAATAAGGAAAGTACACAGAATCAGAAGTTTCAGGGGGGCCCGCCGGGCCTCCTACTTTAGCGTAAAGATGAAGGGAGACTAAGTCCCACCGGGCGTGCCAGACTTGTGGAACGCGGATTTTTTATTTATTTATTTTTATTTTATTTTTATTTATTTATTTATATTGATTTATTTATTTATTGGCGTGCCAGTCACCGAAGTGACAATTTTATTGTGCGCTCGATCTGACTTGGTCAGTCGATTGTGAGGTCCGAGTCAGGACCCAAAGTCCGTCATACCATAAACGCTATGACGTTAATTACGTCCTCCCTAAGGAGGACAACCCTTGATTAAACGCTAAAGGTAGGAGGATGACAGCGGTAAAGCCACATGCTCAAAAGAGACGGAAGTCGTTCACTTGCAAGACATTAAATGGATTAGACGAAGCAGGGGTTGGTTATTTTCGGGATAAAACCGACGGCATATTCCCACCATCTTGGACCATGCCAAGTGGGGAATAGGAAACCACCCATGCAGTGGCAGGGTGGGATCCGTAAAAGATCGGGCATAACTGACCCAGAATCCGAGTAAGCACTGGCGTAACATGACGCGCCCCGTGCGTACGCGATGTTGCATCTATATCCCCCTTCAAAGGACCGTCGGAGAGCATGTAGGGACATAGCTCCGTGGGCCAACGGGGTTGAGAGAGAGGACATCACAGCTACCTGGCAAGGTACGTGTAAATTTCGGCAGCATGTCCCCTCAACTTGGATTATGCCAAGAGAGGATAGGTCATCATCCACGGAGTGCCGGGATGACAACCGAACGAGGATGGGCACCGGGCCCCGGGACATCGCTTACCTTTATTCCATCGTTTAATATCCCCTTGAAATCCCTCGGAACTCATGTGATGACATGGCCCTTTGGGTTCATAAGGGTGAAATCTGGATCGGGAATGAAGACTGTAGGGGAGGCCTTCCCCATTACTATGTCTTCTCAAGGCATCCATGACGATCTCTGAACATCCCCGGGGCACATGTGTATGGAGACTAAAAGATTGAAGGATGTCAGTGCAGAAGAGGGCCTCGGACTGGGTTTCATCGGCCGAAGAAGGAGGGGCTCTCGGCACAGTTTTAATTTGACAGAGAAATAGGGTTCTCGGCATGGGTTTAACTGGCCGAATGAAAGGGGGCTTCTCGGCATGGGTTTAGCTGGCCGAATGAGGGTCTCGGCGTGGCTTTAGTTGGCCAAAAAGGGGGCTTCTCGGCATGGTTTAGGGGCTCAAAAAGGGGGGTCTCGGCGGCGGCTTCCCGGCGCGCTCATGGCCGCGCCGAGAAGGTGGCGCCGAGAGGCTTGCATGGAGGGGTTCTAATAGGCTGATAGGGGAGGGGGTCTCGGCGTGGGGCTTCCCGGCGCGCTCATGGCCGCGCCGGGAGTCTGGCGCCGGGAGGCTTGCACGGAGGCTCACGTGAAAAGGGTTGAAATAGCTTTGTTTGTCGTTTAGCTGAAGAGGGAGGCCTCTCGGCTGGATAGTTCTCGGCGGGGAATTGTGCACGTCGAGAAGATGAAATCGCTGCAGGGTTTCAGGGTTTACAGAGTTCAGACGATGCTCTGCTTCTGGGATTTCTGAGTTTTCTGGCTGCGATTGAAGTTGAATTTGAAGTATAGGAAGGGGGATTTTGTGGATATTTCCGTGAGAAAGGGCCAAGGGGGGATCTGGAGGGCAGGATTGATGGGGAATGAGACCATCGTCTGGATCTCTGAAGACTTTGTTTTATTTCTGCCGCCGGCCGTCTGGGGATCAAGAGATGACTGTCTCTGATCCCCTGGACGGACCCAATAGCATCTGAAACTCGATGGCTAAGGAACCTTTAGCATCGAACTCCAGACCCTAGTCATCCAAGGGATTAGGATGGAGGGTCGAGAGATCGAGGTTGTCATTCGCTAGCATCCGCGGAATAGCAGTGATCTGAAGAATCGATATACCCTCGTATAGCCAGCGGTTCAGGGGACCAAGAGATTGATGTCTCTGGTCCCTGAACAGCACAAGGAGGGGCCCGGTTTCCATGCCTCTAAAGAGAAGATTCATATGAACCATTAAATGTTTTGCATAAACGATAAACATACAAAGATAAGCGGAGAGCAGACATTTCGATCAAAGGAGAGCAAACATCTGAATCAGTAGATCCCCAAATGGGTCACGTTGACATTTCATTGCATCGCATTGAAGCCTTACATCGACTGTGAAATAGAAATGCAAAGCAGAAAGATAGAGATTGAGACCGGAACTGGCCGGCTATTTTCGATAAATCAAGACAAAAGCTCAGTAGATTACATCAATAGAAAAGAAAAGACAGCATGGGGAGGGCGGAGCATTGACTCCTCTCCCTCCCCCTAGCAGCCCACCTGGAGCCCTTTTCTTCTTCTTTTCTTCTGCTTCTTCTCTTCTGCTTCTTCTCTTCTCTCAGCCGAGGGGGACTCTCTCTTGGCAGGACTCCCTCTCTACTCTTTCTTTTCTGGCTTCTTTTTTTTTCTTCTTCTCTCCCTTTTTCCCCTTTTATTCTCTTTTCTGTCTCTCTTTTTTCCTTTTCTATTCTCCTTCTGTCTCTTTTTGTCTCTCTCCCCCTTATCTGTTCGAAGGGAAGGGGCTTTTATAGGGACTTCTCCCCTTCTCGGCAGCAGCATCACGGCGCCCCCCAGATGGGGCTTCCCGGCGCGCTTGCAGGTGGCTCTCGGCGCCCTCTTTGGGCTTCGGCAAGTGGCTCTCGGCGCCATCCTTTGCAGGCCCAATTAAAGCTTTTTAGCCGCTTTCACATACCCATTTGGGTCTTTCAAGGGCATCATCACCCGAAAGGGCCTTTTATTGATGACATATCTTGTATTGAGATCATCATTACAGTTTTCATTAGTCCGTAGACCAAGATTTCATTAGTCCGTAGACAAGGGTTTTATCAGAATTGCCATCTGAACGGTGACAAGACCGGGTATTATCTTATCGATATTGTCACTTGAATGGTGACGAGCTCGGGCATCAGCTTTAGTCCGGAAAGACTTCTACCGGGAGTATAACCTGTGGAGACCATTCTTCTTCTGTTCTGACTTTGCAAAAGCCTTTGCCATCTTCATCTGCCGGTACCGGCTTCATCTTCATCTCATATTACATCTGTCAGTAAGCCGACATCTGACTTACCCTGACATATCATCCGTGGATTCTTGGGCGAAACGGTTGTACAGCTCTCATTAAAGGGCTGGAAGGTCTCATCAGTCGAGTGACTGCTGCTTTATCAGTGCTGCCGTCTGAGTGACATTGGCACCGGGCATCAGCTTTGCCGACAAGGGCTTCAGCCGAGCAGACAGTTGATGAGCTTCATCATTGGTCTTTCACTGTTGGTCCGACCCTCTTTTCAATTATGTTTTCACCCTTGTTCATTTTCCAGGTGTCAACAGGGTCATCGTTTAGGAAAACTATCAGTAATTCGCCACCAGGTTTGGTGGTTGCGGTTTTATCCTCGACTCCCCGGGGGCCCTTGTCCTTCCCGTCCGGCCTTGTGGCCTCTACCGAGATATTGTAGCACCTTCTGGCCGTAGCTTGGTTACCTCGGACTTCCCCCAACCCATTTTTGGTGGGGAACTTCATTTTCTGGTGATAGGTAGACGGTACTGCCTTTATTCGGCTGAGGATTCCCGGCCGAAGATGGCGTTGTACGCTATCATACCCTTAATCACTAAGAAGTCCACCATGACCGTAACGGTTTTGGGTGGGGTGCCGAGGGTAACCGGCAGGCTTAGGGCTCCCTCGGTGTCACGCCCCGAGAGCGGAAGATACCCGGAGATGCGTGACGAGTTTATATCAATCATGTCAATCAGAGTATTAGTGTATTCGACACCAAAATCAGAGATGCGCAAAAGTAAAGATAACCCAATCCTTTATTCCTTCATAAGAACATGTCTATTACAAACCTTTGAAGTACTAACTAAAATAAAGGAAAAATACAAGGTTGACTCAAGAAAATATGAAAAAGACTAGATAACACGGGAGAAGCTCTATCTCTTTCACTCTTGATTTTCCCCATCCGTTTGAGTTCCCTCATCGTCGGACTTACCTGAAAAGTAGGGAAACACTAAGTGAGCGAACGCTCAGTAGGAAATTATATCTCAAGAACTAGCAATGGGTTTAAGTAATTACAGCTTTCATGAATGCACTATAGCTATGCATGCTTGCATAAAACGACAAGATAGAGAGAGTGTATAACAATAAGATAGCGACGAGAACTAGTCATGAACTTTCAAGAACTTATATCAAAAGATATCAAGATATTCAAGCAAGTGTATTCATCATGTCATGTTGGAATTTGGCTATCACGTTCAAGCACGCAAGTATGCAATTACCCTTTTTCGGGCCACGCAAGTCATGTAATATCAAGTCAAGTATAAGTATAAGATTTGTAGAATGTTCAATCAAGCTAGTCATGCACTTCGGTATAATGCCAATACCGTGATCAATCAACTCCCATGGGCACAAGTACTTTCGGGTGCTCCTCCCAGGACCAGATCGGGCCCTATATGCGCAGACATTAATCATGTATTTTAACATCCACTTTTGTGTATAGCCAATATGGAATTTCAAGAATAAAGCTTGTAGACATGTAGGATAAACTTGGATAGAGTAGAGTCCAAAAATATGACACTTAACATAGAATGGCGATAATAACGGTACAATCACAATTATCGATAAAACTAGGTGGAATTGGTTCCCTAACTTGGGTACCATGACAAGTAAATGCCCACAAGTAGATGGTCACTCCTTTAATATAGAATTGAGGTCCACAAGAACATCATAACAAAGTTGTTATAGAATTGGGGTCTACAATAACATCACATTGATGGCATGCTTTCCCCGTTCATTAAGAAAATTCTCATATCATACTCATAGCATAATATGAGGGCCGGTATACCATGTTTCTATAGAGTGACATGGTAAAAATAGTGTGATAGGTTTTTATGGTACAACCCGCTCAGTCGGCCTTGAGGGAATCCAAGGCTCGAGGAGTCTTACGGAGGTCTCTATGACTAACTCGCTAGTCCAAAGGAGCGGAATGTCCAATGGAGAACTTGTATGTCACTGAGAGTTAAGGGGGTAACGTTAAAACATCATGAAACGTGGGACTATATTCATGGAGTGGAAATATAGTGCCAATATATATATACATAAGTATGAAACCGTGTTAACCGAGGGAAAAATAATAATACAGGAAAATAGCGACTTGACTAAAGTCATTAATCATATAATTAACGCCTTACTTAAGGATGTCTATTAATCATTTAACGACTTGTGAAGCAGTCGTCCAAACCTTATCTCAATTCTTACATAATTTCAAATTTACAGAATTTTAACAAAAACGCGCCCTGTACAGGGGCGTTACTTTTCAATTAGCGCCCTAGTCTGGGGCGTCAGTTTAGTAATAGACGACCTAGACAAGGTCCTGAATTCAAGAATTTATCAATTTTCAGACAATAAAATTTCAGGAAACGAGGTACATGGTCATGACAAGATAAATAACAGGATTTCACAGGTATACTCATGCAACATATTATATTCATGGTTCCATAGATATTAAATATTAAACGTGGGTATTTATTAATTATGTGAAATTGACGACTCCTGGGAAGGGCGTCAAAAGAAAATTAGTGCCCTAGTGTGGGTCGCTTCTTTAAATTAGCGCCCTTGCCAAGGGCGTTTCTTTTTGAAATTACATAGAAAACATCTGAAACCACAATAAAACTATATGCATGCACGATCGATGATATTATTAAGATCTTAAGCTAGTTTGGGCTACGATCTTGAGAAAACCTACCTGAAGGTGATCTGGGAGAGGAAACGTGAAGGTTTTGGTAAGAAACCGATGCTCTGTTCTAAACCGGCCTCCAGAAGATGATGTTTGATGAAGAACCCCTCGTTCTTCAGCACGTCAGGAAACGCAAGGCAGGCAACCTATAGCAAAAGATGATGAAGAACATCAGTATCCTTCATAACCATGACTGAAGGCAGGGGAAAGAACATTACCTGTTCTTTACGGTCGACAGCAGCAGCAAAACGAAAGTTAGATCGCCAAAGTAGCGATCTGGGTGAATTAGGAGGGTATTTATAGGGTTTTTAGGATCGTAATGGAGTTAGTGTTGTATTGGAAGTAATATTTCCCTAATAGAGTTCTTACCCTATTCAATCTTTCTCGTAGTTATCCAGAAACTTGCTCTGGATAGTCTCCTGGGTCGAACGAAACTCAAACTGAATTAACGTCCTAAGTGAGGGCGTTAATTTAAATTGACGCCTTGTCAAGCGTCATTTTTTGTATAAAACGCGCCCAGGTGGAGGGCGTCACTTCTACTTTCCTTTTTATTTATTTTGGCCGTTTAAGAATTGACGACCTCACATGTTGGCGTCCTTTCATAAATTAGCGCCTTGTATAAGGGCGTTTCTTCTTGAAGTAGCGCCTTGACCCAAGGCGTTATTTTCCTTCTGGCTTATTCTTATGCGTTTAGGCTTTCATCATCTATTTACTTATCTTTTATTTTAATTTGATCCATTTTAAAAATCTTTATTTTTCCAGGGTTGCTACACTCGGGATAGGTGGCTAGGCCATTAAACCCGCAGAGGGGGGTTCGGACCGGGCGGAGTTTGGATGGATCCTCCCCCATCTTGAGGAAACAGTCATAAGATAGGACATCAGGGGCACTCCCATTGTCAACCAGAATCCTTTCTATGTTACAATAGTTTATCGTAGCCGAGATCACGAGGGCGTCATCATGCGGGGTGCTCAGCCCTTCCAGGTCTCGGTCGGAGAAGACTATGACCTGGGGCTCACTTGGCGGGGCCTTGGGAGGCTCTATGGCTCGGCTCGCCCGCTCGGCATGATGCTTCCTTCCTCGGCTGCTGTCGCCTCCTGATGCCGTCTCTCCGGAGATGACGTTGATGTAGACCCCTCGGGGGGCGTTGTCAATCTCCTCTGCGGCGCCTCGATCTTCTTTACGCTCGGCAGCGAACCGAGCTAGGTGACCCAGACGGATGAGGCGCTCGATCTCATCCTGGAGCTGGTGGCAGTCACCAGTGTGGTGCCCGTGATCGATGTGGAATAAGCAATGCTTGTCGCGATTATGGTTCTTCGACCTCATCGGCTCGGGCTGGCGGAGGAGTCCCGAGTCTTTGATGTCTTCATATATCTCGTAGACCGGGGCGGCTAGTGGGGTGTACCGCTCGTACTTCCGCTTGCGCTCCCCATCACGGTCTCTCTTTTTCCCCGGGCCTGAGTTTGGCTAGGGAGCCCACTTCTTGTCCCCCTCCCGACCCGGGCCAGTTGCGTCTTGGCAGGCGCTGAGCACTTCTTCGCACTCGGCGTGGCGCAAAGCCAGAGTCACTAGCTCGGCGAGGGTCGAGGGAGGGTGGAGGACAAGCTCGCGGTGGAGATTCTCGTCCCGGGTGCCCCCAGTCAGTGCGGTTATGGATGAGGCCACATCCAGGTGGGGGATTCTCAGGGCTTCCGATTTAAATCAGTGAATATAGGCCCGGAGTCTTTCCCCTTGCGCCTGTTTGAGGGCCAGAAGCCCCGCTACCGACCTTGGGGGGGCACTTCCGGCGAAACTCTCTTTGTAGACTCACCCAAATTGCTTGAAGTCTCGGATGGATCCAGGGGCGAGGGCCCGGAACCATGCTTGAGCTCCTTGGACCAGGGTGGTCACGAAGGCTCGGCACTTGATGGCGTCGGCCGCTCCGTGTAGGGTCATCAGAGCGTCGAAGCTGTCGTAATGATCGGCCGGGTCGCCCTGGCCGTCGTAGGCATGGAGGTTCTGGGAGATACCTCTGCCTTCAAGATGTGCTCGGAGAATGGGGATTTCTCCTCATCCTCTGGGAAAGAGGTCTTCTGCAGGGCGCGGAGGGTGCGCTCCTGTTCTGTGAAACGCCTCTCGAAATCTCGTAGCCGGAGGGATAACTCCGGCTGCTGCCGCGTCGTGGGGCTGGGGGGAGCGTCTTGGCGATCTCCGGGAACGTCAATCTTCGGGTTCGGACGGCGTGCCCCTATTTTTCCTCTCCTCAGCGTGGAGGAAGCCTCTTGCTCCTGAGGCGAAGCATGCGAGGGGCCTCTAATCCGGTTGCAGATGATTTGCTGGCCGTAGAGGGTGAAGCGGCCTCCGGCGGTGTGTTGGGAGATACTCCCGCGGGGAGGGCTCCCTGACGGAGCGTGGGACCTTCCATCCCTAGCCGCCTGGCCCTCATGAGCTCCACGAGGACATACAGTTTCGCGTTGAGGGCCTGGAAGGCTACGGCGCCACCTTTGGGTGGTAGCCCTACCGCCGCAGGAGGGGATGGTGGATCGTCGGCGGGGGCGCTGGCATTGGAGGGAAAGTTCTGTGAGGCCCGAGAGGGGCCATCCCCTGCTGCTACCATGGCCTTTCCCCTCTCGTCGGCGGACCTCCTCCCTGAGCTCCTTCGCACCATACTGGCTCTTTGCGCATTTCCCACAGACGGTGCTAGATGAAGAGGCGTGATCTCGCGCTGGTCCTGAGCGGATGGAGGATGACCGGGTAGTGAACTGCAAGATAGGGAAACAGATCAGGGGGCCCAGGGAGAGTCCCTGGGGAAAATCCTCCGATGCTTAAGTCAGTGGAGCTATGGCGGGAGCAATAAAGGGAGGTGAGAGCTTGTGTGCGAGATCCCTCTCCACCAAAAGGGGTGAAGTGGTTCTTGCTCAGGAGCTTTGAGCGTATGATTGCCCTTACCTTCGTCGGTGGGTCTCCCTGGTTTAAATAGTACACCGTCTCCAGGAGTCCTGTAAGCCGAGGGGTTTCAGGTGGGGGTTACGTCCTCATCATGGGCTTTTATTACCTTATCGTGGGAGCGTTATCACCTTGGGGAAGAAGAAGTCCCTTGCCTTCCTGAATTCCTGCCTGCTGTGGACTCTTAACGGCTGCAAAGGATAAGCAATCATCAGCCGTTCCGAGCTCAGAGAGGCCAGCCCTATCAGGCGATAGGCTTAGCTCGGAAGAGGATGGGTCGGATGGGTCGGCGTACGCCTTCTTCTCCCGGGCGGAGATATGGCTTGGGCCGGACCTTTCCTGTGACCTGACCGACACTCGGGCCTCCGAGCCTAGAGGCCGCCTAGGAAGGTTGTGTCCTCGAGCGATTTTTTATTGGGCTTTCTTCCCTGAGTGGGCCCTGTGGGCTGTCACTTAGGCGAGCTTGGCCTCATTGGGTCCTGTCAGGCCTAGTCGGGCTGCTCTTTGAATGGGCTACAGAAATCCCCCTCTCCAATCTTCTTTGATCTTTGAATAGATCAGAATATCATCAATGAAGACCATAATAAATCGGTCTAAGTAGGGCCTAAATATGCTGTTCATTAACTGCATAAAAGCTGTGGGGGCATTCGTTAGTCCGAAAGGCATAATAGTAAATTCGTAATGCCCATACCTGCTTTAGAATGCAGTTTTATGAATGTCTCCTTCTTTGATCTTGAATTGGTGGAAACCAGAATGAAGATCAATCTTGGAGAAGTATGTAGCTCCAGATAATTGATCGAACAGCTCATCAATTCTCGACAGCGGGTATTTATTCTTGATTGTAAGGTGATTTAGTTGCCGATAATCAATGCATATTCTCATTGATCCGTCCTTCTTTTTGACGAATAGCACAGGTGCTCCCCATGGGGAACTACTCGGCCTGATGAAACCCTTTTTCAATAACTCCATTAGTTGCTCCTTTAGCTCTTTCAGCTCAGCAGGGGACATTTTGTAGGGTGCCTTGGAAACAGGACCAGCACCAGAGATAAGGTTGAGTGTGAATGACACTTCCCTTTCAGGGGGTAAGCCAGGCAATTCTTCCGAAAAAACATCGGGAAAATCCTGAATTACACGGATGTCTTCAAGTTTAATCTCCTCTACTTCCGTGGCAATCATGAATGCTATGAAAGCCATACATCCTTTACTTACAAGTTTGCTAGCCCGGAGAGCTGATATAGAAGGTGATCTATTCCGAGGGCTAGTGTAAACCAGCTCTAGGAAATCCACGAAAGTTACCTTGCCATGTCGGCAATCTACAGTTGCTTGGTATGTGGATAACCAGTCGGCACCTAGTATGACATCATACCCCTTCATATCTAGGCATATCAAGTCGACATGTAGATTATTTCCTTTAACTTTAACCTCACAACTTGGGTAGTGATGCATGACATCGGACTCATTCCCAAGAGGTGTAGATATGACCAAATCTAACAGTTCAGGTTTCTTAGAAAATGAAGCAGCAAAATTCTTGGAAGCGAATGAATGAGTTGCTACGGTATCGAATAAAACTTGTGCAGTTTTAGAACAAATAGTTAGAGTACCTTCCACAATTCCACCTTCTGTGGGTTCCGTATCATGGAGAGCTTGCAGACAGCCTTGTTTCTTTGTCGGACGCTTCTCGTCCTTAGTGGCTTGCTCCTTCATCAATGAGCAGTCTGGGATTCGATGATCTTGGCTCTCACATCCGAGACAAGATCCTAGCTTCCTCTAGCATTCCTCAGTCTTGTGGCCGGCTTTGTCACAGTACTTGCAAACTTCCTTAGGAGGTGTGATGGTGGAGAATGGCTTGTTATTCTTCTGGAATTTCTTTCCTTTGGAGAATTCCCCTTCATTGTAATACCGCTTCTTGTTGAATGATGATTTGAAATTTCCCAGGCCTGTGACGGGTTCCTTCTTGTCCCTTCCTTGAATCCTTTCAGATAATTCGGTGGCGTCTTCTAGCAATTGGGCACGCCGAACTATCTCTGAATAGACTTGGATGTCCATCGGTGCAAGTTGTGTAATATAGTGGGGCCGAAGCCCGTTAAGGAACCTTCTCACCTTCATCTTTTCAGTGCACACCAAGTGGGGTGCATACTTAGACAATCTTGAGAATTGGGCCTCATACTCAGCCACTTTCAGGGTCCGTTGTTTCAGTGCGGCAAATTCCGTGGCCTTCTTCTCCGGAATACGGTCGAAGAAGTACTTATTGTTGAAATGTTCAACAAAGTCATCCCATGTGACATGGTCGTCAGGCAATGTTGCTTCTACGGATTCCCACCAGCCTCGAGCGTCCCGCTCCAGTTGGAATATAGCCAGTAAGACCCTTTCCTCATCCGTGCATTGCATTACACGAAAAATTCTGTCAATCTACTTCAACCAATTTTTGGCATGTTCGAGGTCGGACGAGCCCGCGAATCTTGGTGGGTTCATGTTGAGAAAACCACTGTGGAGATCACCAGCTCCACGGTTAGCTCCGCCTTGCGCCAATTGCTGTAGCACCTGCGTAAGACCTTGCATGGTGCGCTGCATCTCGCGCCATTGTGCTCTTTCAGCGGCCATGATCCTACAAGAGAATTTAAGTGTACTAAATATCATGTTTAATTTATAAGGTCGCATGTCATTATAGAACTTAACCCATGGCTCTACCCCTCTCACCGGGTACCAGATGTAAACATATCCTTGTACTCATGTTTTTCCTAGATTTCGATCATGACTTCTAATTTCTTAACCTCTTATTCCCTAGGAGATTGAAATCCTAGGCACTGATACCACGAAGACTGTCATAACCCGAGCACGGAAGATACTCAAGGTCATGGCCAACTTATATAGAACCATTCAATCATAGCAGTATACATATATTTTTTTTGACAAAAGACAGAGTACGCAATTTATCTAAATCATAACTAAGATTTAAATTCCTAAAATAATACCAATGTCCAAGGTGACAATTATCCAATTAACTAAATGGTGATAATTCTAATCCATGACATTTCCTTATTCAAATCCAATACTAGGCTACAAGTCTTAACAAGCTTTAATCAACTAGACTGACATAATTTGGAAATATAAAAAGGGGACTCAAGAAAATCAAAAGGCACGACTTGTAATGCCCTGAAAATTTATAGAATATTTCTGAAGTATTTAATTTTTTTTTGAGAATTTATAAGAATTTTAAAAGACCAAAATAAGTAATAAATCAATTTCTGGGTTCAATAAAATCATTATTAAGGCCCAAGTGTGATAACTAATTGACCTAGCCAATTTAAAATAAGCCCAAAGGACTTAAGGACCATGTCCATAAAGTTTGGCCCATATTCTAGAAGGTTGATTAACTTATTCATGGAATATAAGTGATAAATACCCCTATTTAAGATAATTAAATGGATAAGTGAGTAAAAGAGTTTGAATTAAATTCATAATCGGTGCCCAATGATAATGGTGATCTATCGTAAAACCGCTATATGGAGATTGACGGTCCAGTCTTAGATCGCTACATTCTGTCAGTTCCGTAAGTTGAAGAAAGAGCAAAAAGATTAGATTTTTAACATTTATCTTCCAAGAGACCGAGATGGGAGGTCTAGTAAACATCTTAAGGACTCTCAGAAGTCAAAATAGTACCAACTAGGGACTCTAGAATTGATCTAAACCACGAAACCCTAGTCAAACCCTATAAATAGACTCCAGGTTTCACATGCGCGACCCTTACATTTGGCTCGCATGGAACTAAGGTAAGGAGATATTATTTTAGGTAGGTTCTTTTGAGGTTTTTGTTCCTAATAGTAAGGAATAACTTGCCTCAAAATTTCGTGCTAGGAGATCAACTCATCAGGAAGATAGAAGCCCCCAAAGTTGCTGGTTCCACATCAACAACTCAGGAAACTGTGCAACGGTATGGTGAAGATCAGGAAATTAGGGATCCAGAACGAGGTATTTAGCATTAGTGCCTTTAGAACTTTTTGTTCCCCTTAGTATCTTCTTCTTACCCTCTAAATTTTACGTTCTTAAGTCAACTAGATCAAGAAATATCCAGGCGTGAAGTTACTGATTTATCACAGGAAGTGCAAAACTAGGGTTGACTTCCAGTCCGAAATTCAAAGTCTAGAGGTGTTACCATAGGTAGGTCATCTCATGAACGGCTAAAATATCATTCTAAGATTAAAAGCCCTCTTATTGCACTTTTTTTCATATATTGTGTATGGAGAATTTCATGTTTTAATAGGATCTATACATCCATGCATCTTTCTTAGCCCTAAATGAACTAAATTAATTCTCTTTGACATAATACATGAATCCTATGCATATTGTTAGCCTAATCTTCATTCTATCATGATAGAGAAGTTAATATATGTTGATTTCCAGACATGATGTATTTTAAACATTAGTTCTTCTTATTTAATTTACTATCAGATGTGCTCTAGCGGCCTAATCTTCTACCGCCAACCCTGTGTAGCGGCCCTACGATAAATTGCTAGTCAGATTTTTATGAAACCTCTGGCGGACCAGAAATAGAGCGTTAAAGTCCCTTTGGCGGCCTCACGAGAAACCGCCAACACTAGTAACGGCTCTAATATAGACAGCCAATGTTCTGATTTTTGTCAACCCGAAACTGAATCAAGAGCAGTCCGTCTAGCTTATAAATAAGCCTAGCTAACTATATACCAACATGTTTTAATGTTATTTCACTACTCTGAGTTTTAATTACTGATTCATAACAGTGATTTCATGTTCTTTATTGTACTTAGGATTATTTTTAACATAAGTTAATTTTTTGCCAAAGTCATATACTTTTGTATTAAATACATGTTTCTAAAGTTAGATGATTCATGGTTTACCTTGATCGCTATTTTTGATCTCTTTCTCATCTATAGAGTCAATTTCATAAGTTCATGGCATATATCCCGGTATATGACCATTAGTTACACTTATGCACATTAAGCACATAATCCTGGACTTGATAACATCTCCTTTGGATATTCCTTCCAACGGCTAGGAAATCTTGTTTCAAGGCGTCTGTAATTTTCCGTCAGCCTGGGATTCCCCTCAGGACGCCGAGTTGGTTGTACCATTAAAACCCATTGTCTAGAAAGCACTTATACCGGTGTTTTATGTTTCTGGAATTTAGCGGCCTTATTGTTGACCGCCAGAGTCTGCTAGCGAGCCTTTACTAGACCGCTAAAGGATCCTTGACGGTTCTTTATTTGGCTGCTAACTACTCCAGATAATCTATTTTAAATATCGAACAGTCTTGTCCTTAACGGTCCAAAACTAGACCGCTTTATTCAAGAAAGTGCCCAGTAAACGACTACTATTTCCCTGAGTACAGTTGACCCGAAGTTTGACCCAAGGGTTAATATTATTATGATCCTAGATAGTCCAATTGATTATCTAGAACATGTCACATTATTCCAAAAATACCTAAGTAAATCGTGAGAATTGAGAAATGTACCGTTATGCTGCCGATTTATTTCCACGGTGTAACCTAGTTATTAATGTGTTTATTGACATCTTGTTCTCAATAGAAGCATTCTTACTTTTGGATACTTATTCATGAAACATTCATTGAAATTGTACATTCTTGGCCACATTATTTTTATACGTGGAAGTAGCTTGATTTATACTTGAAGATGTAGTTTGAGCACTGATTGTATTCAAGGACTCTATACTAGTCCTCTCGGCTGATTGTCGGGAACATATTATTTAAACCATGGGGTATGATGCTACGGGCGTCGCATTGCGCTGGGAGTACTTTCTTTATAAATAAGTGAAATGTCCACGGTAATCCACGGAAATATCCACGGCTCGTAAGGTGAAATATCCACAAAAATTCACGAACTACTTGTTACTAAGTGAAGAGTACATTATTGCTTGTTACATGACTTGCTAGTACATTCTTGTTACATTCTTGTTCATGAAAAGGCCAAAGTAACATTCTTGATATATTCTTGATTTATCGCATCTCAAGCTTGATTATACTTTGTTACTTTAAGTTTTAATCGCATGTTTGATCGTATTTGCATGATTTATCTTTTTCTTTAGAGCAAAAGATATTAATTACTTTAACATTGCCAATCATGTTGATGCGAAGATACCTACAGGGAAAGTGTGCTCATTACCTACTTTCTCAATGTTTCAGGAAGTACTAGTGGGTCAGATTCGGATTCAGGTCATTCCAGTGATGGGTCCGAGAGCGATTAAAGGATATATGGACTTGAGTGAAGACTTAGAATGTCAAATTATGTCTAGATTGAGTCTATGTAATTTTATCTTTATTTGAGTCTAGAAAGAAAGTGGGATATTATGTACTTGACTTATGGTTATTTAATATGAAATAAAAGTGAAGGTTGATTAAATTATTGTGCAATTACTTTGTGTGATTGTTATTGCGCTCTGATTATATTGCTTGCTCGAGGCTTACCATGCCGGCTGTTCGCGTTCCCGAATATTTCCGCTGCATAATCTCGGGGCGTGACAGTTAAGGTGGTATCAGAGCCTAAGTCTAAGGACTTGGGGGAAAATGTCACCTCATAGGTTATGTCCAAGGTTTAAGAACCCATACCTATGAACTAGGAAAGAAAATCCCAACCTGTGAGAGAAATTGAGTAGAACCTGGGGTGAGGTAGTCATTAGACTTATTTCTAAGATTAACATCCCCTTAGAATTAACAAATTCATTATTTTTCTCAGGTACCTTATTCTTATCATAATGGCTCATCGCGTAGACTGGAATGGAATGCAAGAGACCGCCACTGGTCTTACTCAGGCTTTACAAACTATGGCGCAAGTTGGCGTAGGAGCAAGGGCTAGAGATTTACATTGCAACTTTTGGAGTCTAAATCCTCCATGATTTTATGGTTCTTCTAATCCAGACGAAGCTGAAAATTGGATTGATGAGATGAACCGTATATTTGAAGTTATGCAATGTGCAGATCAAGAGAAGGTTCGCCTTGCCGCTTTTCAACTTAACAAGGATGCCCGTACATGGTGGAAGTCGGTTCCAGCACCACCAGCAGATGCACCCCATACATGGGAAGGTTTTCTTATACTATTCCGTGCCAAATATTTTTTCGAGCACGTCAAGGAGCGGAAGGCTATGAAATTCACTTCTTTACGCTAGGGTATGCTGTCAGTGGCAGAATATGAGCTTCAGTTTTCCAGGCTGGTGCCATATGCTCTTCATCTGATCAATACCGATTTACTAAAGGTAAATCGGTTTATGGACGGGTTAAGACCCGGTTTTATTCAGCAGCTCGGGACTCAAAATATCCGTACTTATGCAGAGATGATCCAACGGGCATATCTATGCGAAAGGACCTTAGAGAAGGTCAAGAAGTTGAAAGGAAAGGGCGAAGAACCAAGCCGAAGGTCTGATCAGCTGTTGACACCCATTTTTTGCCTATGAGTTGAGTCATTCCTCTTACCATCATTTGTTGATGCCTCGAGTTGTCCATTACTCATTGGGCTATTTTCAGGTACATCTTTGGGCTTATTTTATGGGTACCTCCCTCCCTGGCTAGGTTTGCTCTCAAATTAGGGTTTGATTGGCCTTGATTTCAATTGGTTTTGGGTTAAGTGGGCTCATTTATCCCATTTTATCAATTTCAATCATCCAGGCTTTACACGGTATAACGACCGGCCGTTCAGTGACTGGGCGGTCTTGTTGGAACAGTTTACAGATTTATTGGATATTTATTTGATTTTCTGAATTTCCACCGACAAGCCTTTGCACGGTCTTGGTTTAACCGTTTACATTTTTTGAACGGCCAGGCTTTAGACCCTCCCATTCCCTAGAGTCCTAAGTCGGTCAGTTTTTCAGATAATTATTTATTTATCCTATTTTTCTGGATTTATCACCGACATGTGTACACGGCCTATCATTGGACCGTTCTATTGATTGAGTGGTCTAACAGTAGACCGTTTTATCCTGAAGAGTCCAACACCGTGATGGCCAGTGAATTCGGTGGATATTTTGATAATTGACATTTTTATTTATTTATCATCGACAGAATTGGACGGTCTAGTAATAGACCGTGCAATTTTATGGGCGGCCTATCGCGTGACCGCGTACATGCTCGAAAACTGTGGATTGTTTGGATTTTCTCTCTCTATCCATGGTTGAACCCCTAACTTCCTCCGCCATTTTCTCCGTGGTTTCTCGACCAAATGGGGTGCCGTTCGATCCTGGTGGAAGATAAAGGTATTATCTACGATTTTTGTTTTGAAATCTCAGATTATTATCCATTGGAAAATCCAATTTCGAGGTTGGACTTTCAAGGGTCTATAAATAGAACCCTTAGTCCAAGCTTGAAAAAAAGGGGGAGATCCAACGTCGACGGCGAAGCTCTGTCAAACTTTTGAGCAAACTGTAGCAAGGGAGGGAGGCTTTCTACATCCTTCTAAGCCTCTGATTCAGGGAGTAGTTACTTTTTTTGGCGTTTGGTCTAGGTTTTAATAGTTCTTTCACCCATTGCATACTTCTTTTCACCATCCTCTCCCACGTTTTTTCACCATTTCACATCAATTCCACACCATTCCTATTGTTTTGACGCCCTATAGGGGTTTAAAAATCTCCCAGGTATCGCCCATTCCATGTTATTATGTTTATTATCCATTCTTTTCTATAGTTACTACACTTCCTAGGGCTAATTTGGGTTGCATTTTTGTGTTCTCCACGTTGTCTTGCAGGTCAGCATAGCACGAGGCCCATCCCCTCTGGCTGGCCGGAAGGGGTGGAGGATCGAGTCCCACCACTTGGGCTCTGGAGGCATTGCGCGGTCTTATTCCGTCCGTCTGCAGAGGAGAGCGGTCATCCATTAACCATTTTGGTCCGGTCAGTGGCCCTTTTTGAACTGTTCCGTCGCCAGTCAAGCTTCGTCTCGCTTCCCTTTTCAACATTGGAACGGTGTATCGACCGGCCGTGCTATCCATAGAGCAGCCCGTCCTAGACCATGTACCAGCGTTGCTTCTTCCAGGCGAGTGTCCTCCCTTTTCCAAGGCACGTTGTGCTGTCTTGCAGCATATGCGTGTCTTGGTGGTGATCACATCCACACACCTTCTTCTACCCCTTTAGCATCACTTTTCATTCATTCTTCACACTAGAAAGGTAGGAGAGGTACAAAGGGGAAAGTTAATGTCTACATCGGCGTGATAAGAAAAGCAAATTCAGCATCACCGAACCTTACAAATCCCATGATAGCAAGAAGAGATCCCGGAATGGGAGTGGTAGTGGCTACCACAGGAATAAGAAAGTCAAGGAAGAAGACAAGCAGAAGTTCAGTCATTCGGCCAAAGAATGTTGGAAGCGCCTTGGTGCTTGTTTACGTTGCGGCAGTAGGGAGCACCGCATGCCGGATTGCCCCCTTATGAAGGAACTATCTTCCGGGAGTGGACATAAGCGTCAGGCTCATTTAAATGCTATTCAAGAAGAGGAAGAAGCACCCCCGAATGATGGGCTAATGGAAGGTACTATCCAGATCTATTCCCATCCTACTTTTGTATTATTTGATACTGGTGCTTCTCATTCCTTTATATCCACTGCTTTTGCAAAGACTTTGCCCATTTCATTAGTTCCTTTACCTTCGGACCTTGCTATTACTACACCTTTAGGTCCCGGAACTAAACTTACCAACTATTATCCTGATAGTGAGGTGGTAGTAGAAGGTCACAATCTTCCTGCAAACCTCGTATGCCTTGATATGGAGGGCTACGATGCCATTCTAGGTGTGGATTGGCTAGTGGAACACGATGCCTACATTAATTTCCGAAACAGAATTATCTCTTTTTGGAAACCTGGTCTTCCAAGGTTTTCCTTCCTTGGTGTCAAATATAGGAAGCATCCTGCCATTATTTCATCTCTTCACGTTTACAAACTTATCTCGCAAGGGTGTGAAGCCTTTCTTGCTTCTGTAATTATCACCAAATCCAAGGAGATTATCTTAGGAGATATTCCTATCGTAAATGAGTTTCTTGATGTATTTCCATCAGATCTATCCAGTTTACCACCCGAAAGGGAAGTAAACTTCTCCATTGAACCTCTTCCTGGAGCAGCACCTGTTTCAATAGCTCCTTACAGGATGTCCCCCACAGAACTTAAGGAATTGAAGAAACAGCTTCAGGAGTTATTGGATAAGGGATTCATTCGACCTAGCACATCCCCTTGGGGTGCGCCAGTTCTATTTGTCAAAAAGAAAGATGGATCTCTCAGGCTATGTATCGATTACCAGCGACTAAATCAGCTTACTATCAAGAACAAGTATCCGTTGGAGCGTATTGATGAACTCTTTGATCAACTTTCAAGAGCAAAATATTTCTCCAAGATGACCTCAGGTCGGGTTATCATCAACTCAAGATCAAGGATGAAGATATACACAATACTACTTTTCGAAGCCGCTTTGGCCACTATGAATTTATGGTAATGCCGTTCGGGTTAACTAATGCCCCGACAGCATTCATGCAACTGATGAATAATGTCTTCTAGCCTTATTTTGACCAGTTTGTGGTCATCTTTATTGATGACATCCTTATATATTCCAAGACTAAGGAAGAACATGAAGAGCACTTGAGGATAGCCTTGCAGACACTAAGAGAACACAAACTCTATGCAAAGATTAGTAAGTGCGAGTTCTGGCTAAAGAAAGTCTCATTCCTCGGTCATATTATTTCAAAGGAAGGTATTGCTGTCGATCCTTCTAAGGTGGAAGCTGTTAAGAACTGGAGCCGGCCAACAACCGTGTCAGAAGTAAGAAGCTTTCTAGGGCTAGCTGGCTATTACAGGATATTTATTAAGGATTTCTCTAAGATCGCCGTTCCTTTGACTAGACTTACAAGAAAAGAAAATCCTTGTGTATGGTCGAAGGACCGCGAGGAGAGTTTTCTAACTCTTAAGGATCATCTCACCACAGCCCCTATTCTGACATTGCCCGTTGAGGGTGGTGGATTTGAAGTCTATATGGATGCATCTGGCATTGGCCTAAGATGTGTTCTCATGCAAAATGGGAAGGTGATTAGTTATTCCTCAAGACAATTGAAGATTCATGAAGAGAATTACCCTTTGCATGATCTGGAATTAGCTGCGGTTATTTTCGCTTTGAAGATTTGGCGACGTTACCTTTATGGGGAGAAATTCACTATATTGTCAGATCATAAAAGTCTAAAATATCTTTTCACCCAGAAGGAATTAAATATGCGACAACGTAGATGGTTGGAGTATCTCAAAGACTTCGACTTTAGTATTCAATATCATCCAGGAAAAGTAAATGTTATGGCTGACGCTCTTAGCAGAAGACCGATGGCAACATTAGCAAGCCTCAGAGAAGGTATGACTTGTCTTATCAAAGATTTTTCTCACTTAAATCTTGATATTGACAGGGAAGAAGAAGGATGTATTATTGCCAATATAAGATCTCAACCTACATTAATTGAGGATATAGTCAAATTGCAAGAGAATGATCCTACATTGATGGAAATCAAGGATAATGTTGATCAAAGACTGGAATTCTCTATTTCACATGATGGAAGATTATTATTTAAAGATAGGATTTGCATGCCAAATCATAATGATATTAAGAAATTAATCATGGAAGAGGCATACAAGTCAAGATATGCTATTCATCCTGGTGCTACCAAGATGTATCAAGATTTGAAAAGAAACTTTTGGTGGCCCAACATTAAGAGGGAGGTAGCGGATTTTGTGTCACGCTGTCTCACTTGTCAACAGGTCAAGGCAGAACATTTAAAACCAACAGGTAAATTACACCCCTTAAATATTCCCGAGTGAAAGTGAGAAAGTATAGGGATGGATTTCATCATGGGTTTACCTAATACAAGAGGTGGACGTGATGGTATATGGGTAATCATAGACCGGTTGACTAAGTCTGCACATTTTCTACCAATCAAAAGTCGATGGTCTATGGATGTATTAGCGGCATTATACATGAGAGAAATTATCAAACTACACAGTGTCCCAGTCACCATCATATCTTACCAAGATCCTCAATTTACATCTCAATTCAGGAAGGGTCTACAACATTCTATAGGGACCCGACTGAATTTTTGCACGGCATTCCATCCACAAACTGATGGTCAAACTGAAAGGACAAATCAAGTGGTGGAAGATATGCTTAGGGCATGTGCTATCGACTTCGGAGGAAGTTGGCATGATCACTTGCCTCTAGTAGAATTTGCATACAACAATAGCTACCAAGCTAGTATTCAAATGGCACCATTTGAAGTTTTAAATAGAAGAAGCTGTCGTTCGCCTATTTGTTGGAATGAAATAGAAGAAAGGCAATTTCTCGATCCCGACATCATTAGGGATACTACCGAGAAGATTAAACTTATTCGAGAAAGACTTCATATGGCCCAAGACAGGTAGAAATCATATGCTGACAATCGAAGGCGCGACTTGGAGTTTCAAGTAGGAGAGCATGTATTTCTTAATGTTTCTCCAGGTCGAGGTATTCGAAGATTTGGTATTAAGGGCAAGCTTACTCCAAGATTCATTGGTCCTTTTGAAATTCTAGAAAGAGTTGGTGAAGTGGCTTATCAAATTGCTTTACCTCCTCAATTATCTGAAGTCCATGATGTATTTCTCGTCTCAATGCTCAAGAAATATGTTCCTGATCCTTTCCATGTCATTACTTACGACAACTTGGAAATTAAAAAGGATTTAACATATGAGCAAAGGCTAGTCAAGATTATTGAATGAGAAGTACGTCAACTACGGAATAAAACTATTCCTTTCGTCAAGATCCAATGGACAAATGCAGGAGAAACATGGGAAACAGAAGAAGCTATGCGTAAAAGATTTCCAGAATTATTTAACTGTAAGTACACTCACCGTATAATCCATACATTAAATTTTAGGATCAAATACTCTTAAGTGGGGGAGGGTGTAATGCCCCGAAAATTTATAGAATGTTTCTGAAGTATTTAAAAATTTTATGAGAATTTATAAGAATTTTTAAAGACCAAAATAGATAATAAATGAATTTATGGGTTCAATAAAATTGTTATTAAGGCCCAAGTGTGATAACTAATTGACCAAGCCTATTTAAAATAAGCCCAAAGGACTTAAGGACCAAGTCCATAAAGTTTGGCCTATATTCTAGAAGGTTAATTAGCTTATTCACGGAATATAAGGGATAAATACCCCTATTTAAGATAATTAAATAGATAAGTGAGTAAAAGAGTTTGAATTAAATTCAAAATCAGTGCCCAATGATAATGGCGGTCTATCGTAAAACCGCTATATGGAGATTGACGGTCAAGTCTTAGACCGCTACATTCTGTCAGTTCCGTAAGTTGAAGAAAGAGCAAAAAGATTAGATTTTTAACGTTTATCTTCCAAGAGACCGAGATGGGAGGACTAGTAAACATCTTAAGGACTCTCAGAAGTCGAAATAGTACCAACTAGGGACTCTAGAATTGATCTAATCCATGAAACCCTAGTCAAACCCTATAAATAGACTCTAGGTTTCACATGCGCGACCCTTACATTTGGCTCGCGTGGAACTAAGGTAAGGAGGTATTATTTCAGGTAGGTTATTTTGAGGTTTTTATTCCTAATACTAAGGACTAACTTGTCTCAAAATTTCATGCTAGGAGATCAACCCATTAGGAAGATAAAAGCCCCCAAAGTTGCTGGTTCCACATCAACAACTCAGGAAACTGTGCAACAGTGTGGTGAAGATCAGGAAATTAGGGATCCAGAACGAGATATTTAGCATTAGTGCCTTTAGAACTTTTTGTTCCCCTTAGTATCTTCTTCTTACCCTCTAAATTTCACATCCTTAGGTCAAGTGGATCAAGAAATATCCGGGCGTGAAGTTACTGATTTATCACAGGAAGTGCAAAACTAGGGTTGACTTCCAGTCCGAAATTCAAAGTCTAGAAGTGTTACCAGAGGTAGGTCATCTCATGAAACGCTAAAATATCATTCTAGGATTAAAAACCCTCTTATTTCACTTGATTTCATGTATTGTGTACGGAGAATTTCATGTTTTAATAGGATCTATACATCCATGCATCTTTCTTAGCCCTAAATGAACTAAATTAATTCTCTTTGACATAATACATGAATCCTATGCATATTGTTAGCCTAATCTTCATTCTATCATGATAGAGAAGTTAATATATGTTGATTTCCAGACATGATGTATTTTAAACATTAGTTCTTCTTATTTAATTTACTGTCAGATGTGCTCTAGGGGCCTAATCTTCGACCGCCAACCCTGTGCAGCGGCCCTACGATAAACCGCTAGTTAGATTTTTATGAAACCTCTGGCGGACCAGAAATAGACCGTTAAAGTCCCTTTGGCGGCCTCACGATAAACTGCCAACGCTTGTAACGGCTCTAATATAGACCGCCAATGTTCTGATTTCTGTCAACCCAAGACTGAATCAAGAGCAGTCCGTCTAGCTTATAAATAAGCCTAGCTAACTATATACCAACATGTTTTAATGTTATTTCACTACTCTAAGTTTTAATTACTGATTCATAACAGTGATTTCATGTTCTTTATTGTACTTAGGATTATTTTTAACATAAGTTAATTTCTTGCCAAAGTCATATACTTTTGTATTAAATACATGTTTCTAAAGTTAGATGATTCATGGTTTACCTTGATCACTGTTTTAATGATCTCTTTCTCATCTATAGAGTCAATTTCATAAGTTCATGGCATATATCCCGGTATATGACCATTAGTTACACTTATGCACATTAAGCACACAATCTTGGACTTGATAACCTCTCCTTTGGATATTCCTTCCAATGGACTATGAAATCTTGTTTCAAGGCCTCCGTAATTCTCCGTGAGCCTGGGATTCCCATCAGGATGCCGAGTTGGTTGTACCATTAAAACTCATTGTCTAGAAAGCACTTATACCAGTGTTCTATGTTTCTGGAACTTAGCAGCCTTATTGTTGACCGCCAGAGTCTGCTAGCGGGCCTTTACTAGACCGCTAAAGGATCCTTGATGGTTCTTTATTTGACCGCTAACTACTCCAGATAATCTGTTTTAAATATCGAACAGTCTTGTCCTTAACGGTCCAAAACTAGTCTGCTTTATTCAAGAAAGTGCCCAGTAAACGACCGCTATTTCCCTGTGTATAGGTGACCCGAAGTTTGACCCAAGGGTTAATATTCTTATGATCCTAGATAGTCCAATTGATTATCTAGAACCTGTCACATTATTCCAAAAATACCTAAGTAAATTGTGAGAATTGAGAAATGTACAGTTATACTGCTGATTTATTTCCACAGCGTAACCTAGTTATTAATGTGTTTATTGACATCTTGTTCTCAATAGAAGCATTCTAATTTTTGGATACTTATTCATGAAACATTCATTGAAATTGTACATTCTTGGCCACATTATTTTTATACGTGGAAGTAGCTTGATTTATACTTGAAGATGCAGTTCGAGCACTGATTGTGTTCAAGGGCTCTATGCTAGTCCCCTCGGCTGATTGTCGGGAACATACTATTTAAACCATGGGGTATGATGCTACTGGCGTCGCATTACACTGGGAGTACTTTTTTTATAAATAAGTGAAATGTCCACGGTAATCCACGGAAATATCCATGGCTCGTGAGGTGAAATATCCACAGAAATTCACGAAGTACTTGTTACTAAGTGAAGAGTGCATTCTTGCTTGTTACATGACTTGGTAGCACATTCTTGTTACATTATTGGTTATGAAAAGGCCAAAGTAATATTCTTGATATATTCTTGATGTATCGTATCTCAAGCTTGATTATACTTTGTTACTTTAAGTTTTAATCGCATGTTTGATTATATTTGCATGATTTATCTTTTTCTTTAGAGCAAAAGATAGTAATTACTTTAACATTGCAAATCATGTTGATGTGAAGATACCTACCGGGCAAGTGTGCTCATTACCTACTTTCTCAATTTTTCATGAAGTACCAGTGGGTCGGATTCAGATTTAGGCCATTCCAGTGATGGGTCCGAGAGCGATTAAAGGATATATGGACTTGAGTGAAGACTTAGAATGTCAAATTATGTCTATGTAATTTTGTCTTTATTTGAGTCTAGAAAGAAAGTGGGATATTATGTACTTGACTTATGGTTATTTAATATGAAATAAAAGTGAAGGTTGATTATATTATTGTGCAATTACTTTGTGTGATTGTTATTGCGCTCTGATTATATTACTTGCACGAGGCTTACCATGCGGGCTGTTCGCGTTCCCGATTGTTTCCGCTGCATAATCTCGGGACGTGACACGACTAGCTGACAATAGAGGATCGGTGACTCTAGCACTCTTCACTCGGTCTCATTCCCATTCATGTGAGGGTCGCTATCCAGATTACGTGAAAAATGTTAGGAAGCAACTGGATGAGCGAATCGCTCAGTAGGAATTACATCTCAAGTTCGAGCAATCTTTAAGTAGTTTACAAGTTACATGTAATGCAGGTATAACAATGTATGATGAACAAGTACGAAAAATAGGCATACTGGTATATCTATGCATGATGAACAAGTAAGAAGTCAAGAACTGTATAGAGGGAGTATCGCATGATTTCAAGTATTTGACAAGCAGGATATCAAGTACTTTATAGTTGTGATGTCACTTTCTGGGCAAGCAAGATCTCATGTACAAGCAAGTAATAATCATGTTCAAGCAAGTAAAATTCGTGTTCAACAAGTAATATCAAGTATGTGTCAATAGAATTGGCTATTTAAATCAAGCAAGTACTTTACCCTTTTTCGGGCCACGTAAGTCAAGTATTGCCCATTCTGGGCCACGCAAGTCAAGTCAAGCAAGTAGAGAGAGTACATGTGGAATGTCTCAAGTCAAGCAAGTCAAGCAAGTACTTCGATGCAATGCTTAAACACCGTGGTCAATAAACTCCCATGGGCATAAGTACCTTCGGGCGCTCCTCCCAGGATCAGACCGGGGCCTATATGCACAGCATTTTCATGTATTTCTTTTGACATTGTGGACACCAAAAATTGCACACCCAGATGTCCTACTCGACCTCGCATCAACAACGGCGCCGAGTGAAGAAGCCCCGGAGAGACTGGTCGTCCGGACTCCCCAAATATGCACACTGCCGTGAAGCCGTCCCCGGAGTCACGACGGCAAAGAGAAACCAATTCCCGGGAAGCGCATAATCCATGGGCCTCGAAGAAAATCAAGCGGGCCACGACTCGTGCTCACAACGGGCTCAAAATTGCCCACTTAGCCCCTCAGCGGCACGCCCTGTGCCCTGTTCAGCGGCACACCCCAGGGAGCCCCAGCGGTACACCCCTGGGAGCCCAGCGGCACACCCAGGCCTTCAGCGGCCCACCCCGGAGGTGGTTCAGGGGCACACCCAAGAGGGCGCCCAGCGGCACACCCCCTGGGCCGCCCAGCGACACGCCCCCAGGCCGCCCAGCGGCACACCCATCTTGCCCTTCAGCGGCACGCCCGTGCTGGCTTCCGGCGGCACGGCCTTGCTGTGCTTCGCCGGCACGCCTTTTGGCCCTCTCAGCGGCACACTTGTTGTGCCTGCCAGTGGCACGCCATTCAGGCTCTTCAACGGCACGCTCCGGCAGGACGACGTGATGCCCACGCCCTATGAATCCTTGGCGCACAGTGGGCTGCCCGAGGTGTCGGCCGGGGATTGGGCCACGTTGCCTACTCCTCCTGCCACCCAGGACAAGGGAGCCAACTCCCATTAAATGCACTTCGGACGCCTCCCGCCTCCGAATGCTCCTGCCAAAGGGGGTATCAGACCCCTCTCCTTCGCTACGAAAAAAAAGGAGGGGAGAGGCATATACACAGAGAGACACACACACGCAGAAGAGAAGAAGAGGGAAGAGGAGAAGAGGAAGAGAAGAAGAGAAGAAGAAGGAGAAGACAAAAGGGGGGAAGAGAGGAAGAGAGGGGGAGGGCTCGCTGCTCCACTTGCCGCCGCCGTCTGTGCGCAGAGGGAAGAGAAGAAGAGAAAGAGGAAGAGGAGGGGAGGCTCTGCCTCCCCCTCCCGCTGCTCCGTCCACCGCCGTCCGCGCGAAGAGCAGAAGAAGAAGAAGAAGAAGAAGAAGAAGAGAAGAAGAGAAGAAGGAGAGGGGAGGCTCCGGCTCCCCCGTTGCTATCCCGTCCACCACCACCGGTGTGAAGAGAGGAAGAGAAGGAGAGCGAGTGAAGAGAGAGAGTGAGGTCCGGGAGGGGAGGAGTCCATGCTCCCCCCATTGTATCTTCTTTCTTTCTTTCTTTGTCCCCTTGTTTTCTTTCCCGTCACCATGTATTAGCTCCCTTGGGGCACTCCTTTTGTGAGAATAAAAGTAGAAGGCTTGCAAGTATTTTCTCGGACGTCTTTCTAAAGCATTTCCTCCGTGTTTGCATCCTTCGGTGTTTCACGCCCCCTTTCCCTTTCTCCTTTTGTTAGGGTTTGTTTCCTCCCGAGCATTTTTGCCTTCGCTCACCCCTGGGCGCCCTCAGCGGTACGCCCTCCATGTGCCTTCAGTGGCACGCCCTTGGGCACCTTCAGCGGTACGCCTCTGGCGGCCTTCAGCGGCACGGGCTCGCCCAGGGCTCTCAGTGGTACGCTCCTACCGCCCCTCAGCGGCACAGCCCCTTCATGCCCCTCCCGCGCCTCCAACGGCACACCCTAATTGTGCCTTCAACGGCACACCCCGACTGTGCCTCCAGCGGCACACCCCAACCAATTCTTCCCCGGCACGCCTCGGCCAGGCCCTTCACCGGCACACCCTCTCGTGCCTCCCTTGCCCGGCACACTTGCCCTTCCTTCTTACCCGGTGCATCCCCCCCTCAGCCAGTCCTAGAGTAGTCTTCCACTCGTCGTTCCCTCCGAGTTTTCCGAGGTTTATAAAGGTGTTGCCGCTCTTGGGCGCCCACATCCAGTTGTCGGGTTCCGCCACTCCATGTGGGCGCGTTCCCTATATCTCCCTTACGCTCGGGTCGAGGAGAGATGCTGCCGAATTTTCGTTCGAAACGATAACATATTAAAAAGATAAAAGGAAGCAACAAAAAAATGGAACATCCACACATTTAAAAGACAAAAGATAGTAACAAGCAAACGAAAAGAACAACGGTGAAATGTCTTAACCAAAGCAAATGGAACCACAATCAATTCAAAGAAGACCGAATCGAACGACAACTAAACAACTCGAACATCCGCCCTCACAAAAGAAAGAATGAAAGTTAATCAAGAGAAGAAAAGAAGAAACCCATGCAAACTTAATAAAATCAGAAAAGAAGAAAAGAAAAGCCTTAAAAGAAACGGAGGAGGAGTGGGCTCCCCATGCCTTTCGCCGGTACGCCCCTTCAGCTACCTTCGTCGGTACACCCTCTAGCTACCCTTGGCCGACACACCCTTGGCCGGCACACCCACTCGCGCCCTTCGCCGGCACACCCTCCATGGCCCCTCGCCGACACACCTTGCCAACTCTGACCCGGTATGCCCTTCAGTGGCCTTCGCCGGCACACTCCCTGTTGCCTCTGCCGGCACGCTCCATGCAGCCTTCGCTGGCACACTTCCTGCCGCCTTCGCCGGCACACACCCGCTTGGCCCTTCGTCGGCACGCTCCTTTGGCCCTCAGCGGCACGCACCCTTTCAGCCCCTCAGCGGTACACTCCCTCAGCCCTTCAGTGGCACACTCCTCAGCCCTTCAGCGGCACAGCCCCAGGCCCTTCAGCGGCACACTCCCAGCCCTTCAGCGGTACACCCCCAGGCCCTTCAGCGGCACACTCCCAGCCCTTCAGCGGCACACTCTCAGCCCTTTAGCGGTACGCCTTTCTCTTAGCCCTCTAATGACCCATTCTCTCTCCAGAAAATATGAGTAATAATAATAATAATAATAATAATAAAATAATAACAGATTCAAAAAATGAATAAATAAATAAGAATAATAAAGGAATAAGTAATAGTAATAATAAGCTTAAAAATAATGACGATAATAATAATTAGACAAATAAACGATAACAAAAAATGAATTAATAATAATAACGAACTCAATAAGAATGATAAATAAATAAAAGATAACCAAAATAAATAATAATAACAAACTTAACGAAACACGACAAGCAAATGAATGACAATAAAATGAACAAAAAATAATAACAAACCTAACAATAACACTGATAAATAAATAAATCATAAAAAAATGATAAATAGATAGTAATAACAAACTCACTCAAAGATACGCATAAATTAACGAATAATAATGATAAAATTTCAAATGATAACAAAACAATGAGATCCACTTTGCAGCCCCGTCTCTCTGGTGACTCGGTGCCGAAGGAACAACAATGTCGCCCTTCCAGGTTGGGCCTGAGTCTTGGGAATCATCTTGAACTGGCCGTGACCCGACCTCGCCTCGGGCTAACATTCCGATTAAACCGGATTCATTTCTCCGGCCGGATCCCTTCCGAGCCGCTACTAAAATTGCCGCACGTTCGGGAGACATTTGAATGGGTTCACATCGATTTTCGCCGCGTTTCTATTACGGACCTGTGTCTAAACATGAAAAGACCCGTGAGCAATCAATATGGCCGGCGGCTCCCTCCCCGACATGGTCATGAGCCGGCATTACTCCGGACCGATAGCCCGTTAAATCGGATTCATTCTAACGGGCCGGGATTCGCTCCCGCTCTTTCATTGAAATTGCCATAAACTCGGCATACATTTGCATGGGGTCGTTTCCGCCCACGTCACACTTTCAATATGGGCCCTTGCCCGAACATGAAGAGGTCCGCAAGTGACCGACAGAATCGGAATAGAACGAGACGGCTCTCGCCACCCCTGGACTCCTTCCATGGGAATATTAATAAGACCTCCGTGGGCCACACTTAGACCTCGGGCCCGCCCCGATCATGGTCATCGTCTGGCTCATATCCATGATCTACAGCCCGCTCCTTTCGAACACGTTTTCGGTTCTTGAGTCTACTCCCCGGACTCTCCCCCGTTGCCCTCCGGCACCGGAAATATTAATGATGCCCGCGCAAGCCTCGTTTGGACCACGGGAGGCGCCCCCAATATGGTCCTGGCTTGATCTCGCACCGGGCTAATAGATTCACTGGTTTCTGACTACAACAACCGAGATTCAACCGAATGTTTTCAGTGTCTCGGAATAATAAACTTGCCGTATCCCGGCACGCATATGTTCCAGGTCCTCCCGCGGCGATTACAATATTCTCAAGCCGGACTCCCGTCCGAATATTAAATGGTCTCCCGAATGATCGATATGTTTCGAACGCCCGCTTCTCAGGACACAGGGCTTTTCAGCCGATTCAAGGGATATTCCCTCGTTGCCCCTTGGCACCGGAAATATTAATGACGCTCATGCAAGTCTAGTTTCGACCGCAGGGGGCCCACCGTAGTATGGTCGCAGCTTGCCCTTGCACCGGGCCAACAGATTTACCGATTTTCGACCGCTCTAACCGAGGTTTAGCCAAACGTTTTTCGTTCTTCTGAACAATAAATTGCCACATCCTGGCGTACATATGCTCCAGTCTCCCCGCGACGATCGCACTTTTCTCGAGCCGGACATTCGTCTGAAGATTAAATGGTCAGCACATGACCGACACGATCTCGAATGTTTCCTTCTCGCCCTCGCATGAGGATTTCAATACCTCGTAATAGACCTTTCATGCAATTAATCTCTTGGCCATGAGGCCCTGAATCTCGATGATTAATCAAGGGTGTTCCCTCGTATGGGGGATGTAAATGACGTCGTGACCTTTATGGCGCGGCGGGTTTTGGTCCCGACACGAACCACACAATCGTCTGACGAAGTCAGATCGAGCGCACCATGGGCTCTTCGGAGCCCGAATAAATTGTCACTTCTGTGACTGGCACGCCCACGCACTCAATAAACGAATAAACCAACAAGAGAATAACAGGTGAAAAAAGTGCGTCCACAAGTCTGGCACGCCCGATGGGACTTAAACTACCCTTCATCTCTTCGCCGGGATTCAGGGCCTCATGGCCCCCTAATAAACGATGTTTGCCTGCTTTGATGAATTGCGGGTGCTGTCTTCGCCAGCCCTATGGGGAGAAAATCCAGACTCGTTGCAGCTGCCTTCGCGGCCTCGAGGACGCTGCTTCGAAGCATATGCAGCTTCCAGGAATCATGGGGGCTGTTATTAAAAAAACGGAAGAGAAAGAGAAGAGAAGGGAGGGGAAACCAAGCCCCCTGTTTCCCTCAAGAAGAAAGAGAAGAAAAGAAGAAAAGAAGAAAAAAAAAAGAGAGAAAAGAAAGAAGCAAAAAAAAAGAAGAGAAAGAATTGGCAAGAGAGGGTTGTACGGCCACGTCCGTCGAACCACTCATCCCCTCCCTGAGGGGGTGAGTGCTCTCCTGCACCTCCACCTTGGTCAATCATACAAAAAGGGGATAAATAAAGAAGAAAGGAAGAAAAGTTGGCCAGCATCGCCGACTGAAAGAGCAAGAAGAAACCCAGCATCCCGCCTGACTCTAGGAGGTCCCGAGTCCGCGGTGCAATGACCCCGCTCGTTCCTCCTTCCTACTGCCTCCATCCGGCACAAAACGGTCCCGAGTGGTTGTTAAAAGACCCAGCGAGCCACGATCGTAGCTTGGCGAATGGTTGCCCGCTGTGGGGAATGCTTTATAGCAATGAGGCCAAGCACGACCATCACTCCCGAAGAGAGCATGCACATACCCCGCCATGGGAGATGAGAAGAAGATATATACCCTGCTACGGGGGCATAGGAGGCAAAAAAAAGAAATACACCCCATTCCCAGGGGCACATGAAGAGAATCCGCCCCGACTGAGGGGCACACAAAGCAAAAGCTACACCCCGACTTCGGGGCATTTGAAGAAGAATCCGCCCCGACCTGGGGACGTAAGAAGAAATAGAACTGCACCCCGGCTTAGGGGCATTTGAAGGGGAAATACACCCCGATATGGGGGCACCTGAAGCAAAAGACATACCCCGCCATGGGGCGTAAGAAGAAAAGAATTCACCCCGGCTTGGGGACACACAAAAAGAGAAAATCACCCTGGCTTAGGGGTATATGAAGAAGGAACGTACCCCGGCCTCGGGGCATAAGAAACAAAAGCACACCCCATGCTAGGGGAATATGGAGAGGAATGCACCCCGCCCTTAGCAACGCAAAAAGTATAAGAACACACCTTGGCTTAGGGGCATTTGAAGAAGAAACATACCCCGCCAGGGGGCATAGAAGTCATGAAGAATATGTCCCGGCTTAAGGGCATTTGAAGAAGTCACATCCCACCTCGGGAGCATGAGAAGCAACAAGAATACACCCCGTTTTAGAGATATTTGAAGAAGAAATATATCCCGCTAGGGGGCATAGAAGCCATAAAGAACACGCCCCGGCTTAGGCGTATTTGAAGAAGATACATCCCGCCTCGGGAGCATAAGAAAGAGAAGAATACATCCCGTTTTAGAGATATTTGAAGAAGAAATATATCCCGCCAGGGGGCATAGAAGCCATAAACAATATGCGCCGGCTCAGGGGCATTTGAAGAAGAAACATACCCCGCCCGGGGGATGCAGAAGCAAAGAGACAGAGTACACCTCCACCCGGGGGCACCGAAGCAAAGAGGCATACATCCCGACCTGGGAGCATAAGAAGAGAAGAATACACCCCAACTTAGGGGCCTTTGAAGAAGGAATACATCCCGGCCTCAGGGGTCCATGAAGCAACATATATCCCCCCCGGGGACATCTGAAGCAGAACAAACAACATCCCCCGGCTTAGGGAAACATATGAAGAGAGGAATACACCCCGATATGGGGGCACGTAAACAAAGAAGAAGAATTCACCCCGCCTCGGGTGCATAAAAAGCAAGAACTACATCCCGCATCAAAAGCGGCAATACACTCCACTCTGGGGGCACTAGAAGCGAAATACACCCCGTGCCGGAGGCATATAAAAAAAAGGATACCTCGCTCAAGGGCATCAGAAGCAGCAATACGCCCCACCTTGGGGGCATCAAAAGCAGCAATATGCCCCACCTTGGGAGCACATGAAGAAAACATTCCCCCCGGTGTGTCTGGGGAGAAGAAAACAATTCAGCCCGGCCTGGGGACACTTGAAGAAAGAAGCACATCCCGCCACGGGGGCACATGAAGAGAACCCCTCCCGCCTCGGGAGTATAAGAAAGAGAAGAATACACCCTGGTCTGGGGGCTTTTGAAGAAACGACACACCCCCTCCATGGGAGACAAAGCTACACCTCGGCCTGGGGACACATGTAGAGCATCCACCCCGCTCAGTACTCTGCCCTTGGCGCATAAGAAGCAGAAGCATTTACCCTGATCCGGGGGCGCAAAAAAAAAAGCAAAGAGACATACATCCCGACCTGGGAGCACATGAAGAAAGAATATACCCCGACCTAGGGGCGTCGGAAGAAGAGACGTACACCCCGATCTAGGAGCATAAGAAGGAAGATATACTCTGCCTAAGCAGCACTTGGAGAAACAACATACCCTGCTTCGGGGGCATAGAAGCCGTAAAGAGATACACCCCGGCCTCAGGGGGGCATAAGAAGCAAGAGATACACCCGTACCATGGGCATATTAAGAAGAAGCATACCTCACCTCGAGGGCCTAGAAGCTATAAAGAACACGCCTCGGCTCAGGGGCATATGAAGAGAAGTCCACCCTGGCTTAGGGGCATTTGAAGAAGAAACATACCCCACCCAGGGGCATAGAAGCCGTGAAGAGTATACCCCACCATGGGGGCATTTGAAGAGATCTACACCCCGCCTCGGGGGCATTAAAAAAAACACACCCTGGTCTGGGGACATAGAAGCCAAAAAAATACACCCCGCCTGGGGGCACAGAAGCGAAGAGGCAAAACACACCCCCCTCAGGGGGGATGCACACCAAATGAAGCTACGCCCCAACCTGGGGCACATTAAGAAAAAAAAAAGAGCAGAGTAAAGAAAAAGACACACATGAGACAGACGTGATCTTCGAGCCCGCCTCATCACGCAAAAGAAGAGAAGAAAAGGAAGAAGAGACACATGAGACAGACATGGTCCCTTAACCCGCCTCTTCACATAAAAGAAGAAGAGCAGAACCAAAAGAAGACACATGAGGCAGACGTGGTCTTCGAGCCCGCCTCACCACACAAAAGAAAAGAAGAAAAGGAAGAAGAGACACATGAGGCAGACGTGGTCCCTTAACCTGCCTCTTCACATAAAAGAAGAAGAGCAGAACCAAAAGAAGACACATGAGGCAGACGTGGTCTTCGAGCCCTCCTCATCACGCAAGAGAAGAGAAGAAGAGGAAGAAAAGACACATGAGGCAGCCGTGGTCCTTGGACCCGCCTCTTCACACAAAAGAAGAAGAGCAGAATCAAAAGAAGACACATGAGACAGACGTGGTCTTCGAGCCCGCCTCATCACACAAAAGAAGAGAAGGAAAGAAAGAATGCACATGAGGCGAGCATGGTCCTTGCACCTGCCTCTCTACAAGAGAAGAATAGAAGAGAAAAAAAGAGACATGAGGCGAACATGGTCCCTGCACCCGCCTCTCTACACAAAAGAAGAAGAGAAGAATAGAAGAGAAAAAAAGAGACATGAGGCGAACATGGTCCCTGCACCCGCCTCTCTACACAAAAGAAGAAGAGAAGAAAAGAAAGAAATGATCACGAGGTAAACATGGTCCTTACACCTGCCTTTCCATAAAAAAGGAAGAGAAGAAGAGAAAGAGCAATCATGAGGCAAACATGGTCTCTGCACCTGCCTCTCTACAAAAGAAGAATAGAAGAGGAAAAAAAGAGACATGAGGCAAACATGGTCCCTGCACCTGCCTCTCCATAAAAGAAGAATAGAAGAAGAGTCACGAGCCAGACACGGTCTTCGCACCCGCCTCATCACATAAAAGAAGAAGAAGAAAAGACACATGAGGCAGGCATGGTCCTCGAGCCCGCCTCATCACACAAAAAGAAGAGAAGAAAAAAAGACATGATGCACACATGGTCCTTGCACCGGCCTCTCCACAAAAGAAGAAGAAAAAAAGAGAGATGAGGCAGACGTGGCCCTCGAGCCCACCTCACCAAACAAAAAGAAGAGAAGAAAAGGAAAGAAGAGACACATGAGACAGACGTGACCCTTGAGCCCGCCTCACCAAACAAAAAGAAGAGAAGAAAAGGAAAGAAGAGACACATGAGATAGACGTGGCCCTCGAGCCCGCCTCATCACACAAAAAGAAGAGAAGAAAAAGAGACATGAGGCGAACATGGTCTTCGCACCCGCCTCTCTACAAAAGAAGAAGAGAAGAGAAAAAGAGACATGAGGCGAACATGGTCTTCGTACCTGCCTCCCTACAAAAGAAGAAGAGAAGAAGAGAAAGAAGGGTCATGAGGCAAACTTTTACCTCCGACCTCTAGACATCCAACAAATAGAAACCAACTAAACCTTCCGTCGACGGGGCGTTAAACCGACTAGACCATCCGCTGACGGGGCGTTAAACCGACTAAACCTTCCACCGACGGGGCGTTAAACCGACTACACCTTCCGCCGATGGGGCGTTAAGCCGATGGGGCGTTAAGCCGACTAAACCTTCCGCCGACGGGGCGTTAAACCGACTACACCTTCCGCCGATGGGGTGTTAAACCGACTAAACCTTCCGCCGACGGGGCGTTAAACCGACTAGACCATCTGCTGACGGGGCGTTAAACCGACAAAGGCCTCCCAGATCCTGGCTTTTGTAGCTTGCTTCCCAAAATTTGGCCCTCGTGGCCCGCTTCCCAATTTTAGCTCTCGCAGCCTGCTTCCCCTAGCTCTCATAGCCTGTTCCCTAATTCTGGCTCTCGCAGCCTGCTTCCCCCTGGCTTTTATAGCCCGCTCCCCAACTTTGGCTCTCGCAGCCTGCTTACCTTTGGCCCTCGTGGCCTGCTTCCCATCCTTGGCTCTTGCAGCCTGCTTCCCTTTGGCTTTTATAGCCTGCTTCCCAATTCTGGCTCTCATAGCCTGCTTGCCCTTGGCTTTTGTGGCCTGCGCCCCAACTTTGGCTCTTGCAGCCAGCTTACCTTTGGCCCTCGTGGCCTGCTTCCCAACCTTGGCTCTTGCAGCCTACTTCCCTTTGGCTTTTATAGCCTGCTGCCCAATTCTGGCTCTCGTAGCCTGCTTCCCCTTGGCTTTTATGGCCTGCTCGCCAACTTTGGCTCTCGCAACCTACTTACCTTTGGCTCTCACGGCCTGCTTCCCTTTGGCTTCTATAGCCTGCTTCCCAGAATTCGGCCTTCACAGCCTTCTTCCCGTAACTTCGGCTCCTGCAGCCCGCTTCCCAACTTCGGCTCCTTCAGCCTGCTTCCCATAATCTGGCTCTTGCAGCCTGCTTACCTTTGGCTTTTATAGCCTGCTTCCTAACTTTGGCTCTCATGGTCTGCTTCCCCTTTAGCCTTTGTGACCTGCTTCCCAGTTCTGGCTCCCGTAGCCCGCTTCCCCTTTGGCCTCCGTGGCCTGCTCCCCAATTCTGGCTTTTATAGCCCGCTTCCCAACTTTGGCTCTCGCAGCCTGCTTTCCAACTTGGGCTCTCGCAGCCTGCTTCCTTTTGGCCTTTATGGCCTGCTTCCCCAATGTCCCTCGGCTTCTATAGCCCGCTTCCCTGATGTCCTTTCGGCCCTCCGTTGTCTGCTTCCCTAATACCTCTACTACCACTACACTTATACGTAACAACAATATTTTCTTATGCGACAAAAAACAACAACAACAAACAAAAAAAACACAGGGAAAATAAACAAAAAAAAAAACAACAACAACAACAAACAACAAAACAAAAAAGATGGAAGAAGAGAATGCTTAATTGCCCTGTTTGCATGGTTACTTAATATAGAATAATACACCTCCTTGGAATTTTCTAGTACCGTGTTTCCTTGCTAAATAATATCGCCTGATTTTGGATGCACGGGCGTCATGGCCTGCGTTCGAAGGGAACCCAGTTATGGCGGGTGCACACGTCGAGGGGAAGAGTCATGGCCGAATCGCTAAGCCCAACTCACAAAATAAACCTGAGGCAACGCTCCCACACTTAGCACTTAATGTGTTCAATAGCCTTCGACTATAGGGATTGCCTGAATTTCTTCTTAGCACTCTACGGAGGCTTGAATTCCTGCACTCGCGTGAAAGGTAATCGTGAGGAAAAAGCTGCCTACCCCAACTGTAAAAAGAGAGAGAGAGAGAGAAAAAAAAAGAGAGAGGAAAAAAAAAGAAAAAAGAGAGAAACGTAAATCCGAGTAGTCGAGAATCCCCATTGAGACACATGAGGAGACTCGCGCGAAATGGTGAAGTGAATTACAATAAGGATGAAACCTATTAGCCGGGAATCCCCATTGAGACATATGAGGAAACTCGCGTCAAACGGTGGAATCCGCAATAGAATCACAATAAGGACGAATCTTAGTAGCCGGGAATCCCCATTGAGACACATGAGGAGACTCGTGCTGAACCGTAAAATCTGCTACCAAAATAAACAAGTGGGGGCTGTGTGAAGCTACCGAAAGTCGAAAGCCTGGAACTAATGTGTAGGCGCTAGAGTGATCCTCGGGTGTCACCGGGAAAACCTGCATATCCCTATGGTTAGGGCTCTTTGTTCACACACCGCCACGCCACAGAGAGTTGCCTCGGGTGAAATGCGTGAATTAAGGCTATGCATGTAAGACGTGTGATATCCTCTTGACGGGTCCACCACCCCTCAATTGTGCCTCATGACCCGCACCGTGTCTGCGAATTATGGGCGATGTCCCGATCCCATCCTCTATAGAGGGAGCTATCACATACGTAAGTTTATGTTATGTCTGCTAATGAATGCCTGCATGCTTGAATAAAAAAAATAGTAACAAAAAAAATATAAATAAAAAAAATAAATTAATGTGTGTATACAATAAACTCAATTCCGACTATCGAAGCCTACCTTCCTAGCGCTGGCTCGTAGAGCCTAATCTTGGCCCCCTATGGCCTACCTCTTGCCCTCGCGGCTCGTTAATCTCCCAACTCCGGCTTCTGTAATCCGCTTCCCCGATTCGGTCTTCACGGCCCGCTTCCCGTAATTTCGGCTCTTGCAGCCCGCTTCCCAACATCTTTGGCTCTTGCAGCCTGCTTCCCGAAAATCGGCTCTCATAGCCTGCTTCCCAGAATTCGGCCTTCACGGCTCACTTCCCATAATTTCGGCTCTTATAGGCCGCTTCCCAATATCCTTGGCTTTATAAGCTGCTCCCCCAATTCGGCCTCCGCGGCCCGCTTCCCGACTTTGGCTCTTATAGCCTGCTTCCCAACTTTGGCTCTTATAGCCTGCTTACCTCGGCCCCCATGGACCGCTTTCCCAAGTCTGGCTCTGGCAGCCTGCTCCCCAAATTTCGGCTTTCGCAGCCCGCTTCCCTGATTTGAGGACACTAAATAAATTCTCACCCCGTGTTTACGTGCAAGGGAATATAGAAGAGGAGAAAAGTGAAGAGAAGAAAAATAAGAGAAGAAAAGGCAAACAAACCATGTCAGCTCCCGGCACCTTGTCGGCACTGACGAAGAGACAAAGAGACCAACAGAGCATGTCAGCTCCCGACGCCCCATCGGCACTGACGAAGATGAAGAGATGAAGAGATCAACAAACCAGGTCAGCTCCCGACACCCTGTCGGCACTGACGAAGACGAAGAGACGAAGAGATCAACAAACCATGTCAGCTCCCGGCACCCTGTCGGCACTGACGAAGAGACAAAGAGACCAACAAACCACGTCGGCTCCCGACACCCTGTCGGCACTGACCAAGAAAAGAAGAGACGAACGAGTCATGTCAGCTCCTGGCACCCCGTCGGCACTGATAAAGAGACGAAGAGACCAGCATACCATGTTAGAGCCCGACATCCCGTCGGCACTGAGGAAGAGAAGAAGAGACAAGCAAACTACGACAGTCCCCGGCACCCCGTCGGCACCGACGAAGAGAAAAAGAGACCAGTACACCTGCGGGCACCGCCCGGCTCATCCTTCGCCCGCGCTACCGGTGGGTGGGGGGCATTTGTGGACACCAAAAATTACAGACCCAGATGTCCTGCTCGACCTCGCATCAACAACGGCGCCGAGTGAAGAAGCCCCGGAGAGACTGGTCGTCCGGACTCCCCAAATATGCACACTGTCGTGAAGCCATCCCCGGAGTCACGACGGCAAAGAGAAACAAATTCCCGGGAAGCGCATAATCCATGGGCCTCGAAGAAAATCAAGCGGGCCACGACTCGTGCTCACAACGGGCTCAAAATTGTCCACTTAGCCCCTCAGGGGCACGCCCTGTGCCCTGTTCAGCGGCACACCCCAGGGAGCCCCAGCGGTACACCCCTGGGAGCCCAGCGGCACACCCAGGCCTTCAGCGGCCCACCCCGGAGGTGGTTCAGGGGCACACCCAAGGGGGCACCCAGCGGCACACCCCCTGGGCCGCCCAGCGACACTCCCCCAGGCCGCCCAGCGGCACACCCATCTTGCCCTTCAGCGGCACGCCCGTGCTGGCTTCCGGAGGCACGGCCTTGCTGCGCTTCGCCGGCACGCCTTTTGGCCCTCTCAGCGGCACGCTTGTTGTGCCTGCCAGCGGCACACCATTCAGGCTCTTCAACGGCACGCACCGGTAGGACGACGTGATACCCACGCCCTATGAATCCTTGGCGCGCAGTGGGCTGCCCGAGGTGTCAGCCGGGGATTGGGCCACGTTGCCTACTCCTCCTGCCACCCAGGACAAGGGAGTCAACTCCCATTAAATGCACTTCGGACGCCTCCCGCCTCCGAACGCTCCCGCCACAAGGGGTATAAGACCCCTCTCCTTCGCTACGAAAAAAAAGGAGGGGAGAGGCATATACACAGAGAGACACACACACGCAGAAGAGAAGAAGAGGGAAGAGGAGAAGAGGAAGAGAAGAAGAGAAGAAGAAGGAGAAGAGAAAAGGGGGGAAGAGAGGAAGAGAGGGGGAGGGCTCACTGCTCCACTTGCCGCTGCCGTCTGTGCGCAGAGGGAAGAGAAGAAGAGAAAGAGGAAGAGGAGGGGAGGCTCTGCCTCCCCCTCTCGCTGCTCCGTCCACCGCCGTCCGCACGAAGAGCAGAAGAAGAAGAAGAAGAAGAAGAAGAGAAGAAGAGAAGAAGGAGAGGGGAGGCTCCGGCTCCCCTGTTGCTATCCCGTCCACCACCACCGGTGTGAAGAGAGGAAGAGAAGGAGAGCGAGTGAAGAGAGAGAGTGAGGTCCGGGAGGGGAGGAGTCCATGCTCCCCCCATTGTATCTTCTTTCTTTCTTTCTTTGTCCCCTTGTTTTCTTTCCCGTCGCCATGTATTAGCTCCCTTGGGGCACTCCTTTTGTGAGAATAAAAGTAGAAGGCTTGCAAGTATTTTCTCGGACGTCTTTCTAAAGCATTTCCTCCGTGTTTACATCCTTCGGTGTTTCACGCCCCCTTTCCCTTTCTCCTTTTGTTAGGGTTTGTTTCCTCCCTGGCATTTTTACCTTCGCTCACCCCTGGGCGCCCTCAGCGGTACGCCCTTGGGCACCTTCAGCGGCACGCCCTTGGGCACCTTCAGCGGTACGCCTCTGGCGGCCTTCAGCGGCACGCGCTCGCCCAGGGCTCTCAGCGGTACGCTCCTGCCGCCCCTCAGCGGCACAGCCCCTTCATGCCCCTCCTACGCCTCCAACGGCACACCCTAATTGTGCCTTCAACGGCACACCCCGACTGTGCCTCCAGCGGCACACCCCAACCAATTCTTCCCCGGCACACCTCGGCCAGGCCCTTCGCCGGCACACCCTCTCGTGCCTCCCTTGCCCGGCACACTTTCCCTTCCTTCTTGCCCGGTGCATCCCCCCCTCAGCCAGTCCTAGAGTAGTCTTCCACTCGCCGTTCCCTCCGAGTTTTCTGAGGTTTATAAAGGTGTTGCCGCTCTCGGGCACCCACCTCCAGTTGTCGGGTTCCGCCACTCCATGTGGGCGCGTTCCCTGTATCTCCCTTACGCTCGGGTCAAGGGGAGATGCTGCCGAATTTTCGTTAGAAACAATAACATATTAAAAAGATAAAAGGAAGCAACAAACAAATGGAACAGCCACACATTTAAAAGATAAAAGACAGCAACAAACAAACGAAAAGAACAACGGTGAAATGCCTTAACCAAAGCAAATGGAACCGCAATCAATTCAAAGAGGACCGAATAGAACGACAACTAAACAACTCGAACATCCGCCCTCACAAAAGAAAGAATGAAAGTTAATCAAGAGAAGAAAAGAAGAAACACATGCAAACTTAATAAAATCAGAAAAGAAGAAAAGAAAGGCCTTAAAAGAAACGGAGGAGGAGTGGGCTCCCCATGCCTTTCGCCGGTACGCCCCTTCAGCTACCTTCGCCGGTACACCCTCTAGCTACCCTTGGTCGGCACACCCTTCGCCGGCACACCCACTCGCGCCCTTCGCCGGCACACCCTCCATGGCCCCTCGCCGACACACCTTGCCAACTCTTCCCCGGTATGCCCTTCAGTGGCCTTCGCCGGCACACTCCCAGTTGCCTCCGCCGGCACGCTCCATGCCGCCTTCGCCGGCACACTTCCTGCCGCCTTTGCCGGCACACACCCGCTTGGCCCTTCGCCGGCACGCTCCTTTGGCCCTCCGCGGCACACACCCTTTCAGCCCCTCAGCGGTACACTCCCTCAGCCCTTCAGTGGCACACTCCTCAGCCCTTCAGCGGCACATCCCCAGGCCCTTCACGGCACACTCCCAGCCCTTCAGCGGTACACCCCCAGGCCCTTCAGCGGCACACTCCCAGCCCTTCAGCGGCACACCCTCAGCCCTTCAGCGGTACGCCTTTCTCTTAGCCCTCTAATGACCCATTCTCTCTCTAAAAAATATGAGTAATAATAATAATAATAAATAATAACAGATTCAAAAAATGAATAAATAAATAAGAATAATAAAGGAATAAGTAATAGTAATAATAAGCTTAAAAATAATGACGATAATAATAATTAGACAAATAAACGATAACAAAAAATGAATGAATAATAATAACGAACTCAATAAGAATGATAAATAAATAAAAGATAACCAAAATAAATAATAATAACAAACTTAACGAAACACGACAAGCAAATGAATGACAATAAAATGAACAAAAAATAATAACAAACCTAACAATAACACTGATAAATAAATAAATCATAAAAAATGATAAATAGATAGTAATAACAAACTCACTCAAAGATACGCATAAATTAACGAATAATAATGATAAAATTTCAAATGATAACAAAACAATGAGATCCACTTTGCAGCCCCGTCTCTCTCGTGACCCGGTGCCGAAGGAACAACAATGTCGCCCTTCCAGGTTGGGCCTGAGTCTTGGGAATCATCTTGAACTGGCCGTGACCCGACCTCGCCTCGGGCTAACATTCCGATTAAACCGGATTCATTTCTCCGGCCGGATCCCTTCCGAGCCGCTACTAAAATTACTGCACGTTCGGCAGACATTTGAATGGGTTCACCTCGATTTTCGCCGCGTTTCTATTACGGACCTGTGTCTAAACATGAAAAGACCCGTGAGCAATCAATATGGCCGACGGCTCCCTCCCCGACATGGTCGTGAGCCGGCATTACTCGGGACCGATAGCCCGTTTAATCGGATTCATTCTAACAGGCCGGGATTCGCTCCCGCTCTTTCATTGAAATTGCCATAAACTCGGCATACATTTGCACGGGGTCGTTTCCGCCCACGTCACACTTTCAATATGGGCCCTTGCCCGAACATGAAGAGGTCCGCAAGTGACCGACAGAATCGGAATAGAACGAGACGGCTCTCGCCACCCTTGGACTCCTTCCATGGGAATATTAATAAGACCTCCGTGGGCCACACTTAGACCTCGGGCCCGCCCCGATCATGGTCATCGTCTGGCTCATATCCTTGATCTACAGCCCGCTCCTTTCGAACACGTTTTCGATTCTTGAGTCTAGTCCCCGGACTCTCCCCCGTTGCCCTCCGGCACCGGAAATATTAATGATGCCCGCGCAAGCCTCGTTTGGACCACGGGAGGCGCCCCCAATATGGTCCTGGCTCGATCTCGCACCGGGCCAATAGATTCACTGGTTTCCGACTACAACAACCGAGATTCAACCGAATGTTTTCAGTGTCTCGGAATAATAAACTTTCTGTATCCCGGCACGCATATGTTCCAGGTCCTCCCGTGGCGATTACAATATTCTCAAGCCGGACTCCCGTCCGAATATTAAATGGTCTCCCGAATGACCGATATGTTTCGAAAGCCCGCTTCTCCGGACACAGGGCTTTTCAGCCGATTCAAGGGATATTCCCCCATTGCCCCTTGGCACCGAAAATATTAATGACGCTCATGCAAGTGTTATTTCGACCGCGGGGGGCCCATCGCAGTATGATCGCAGCTTGCCCTTGCACCGGGCCAACAGATTTACCGGTTTCCGACCACTCTAATCGAGGTTTAGCCAAACATTTTCCATTCTTTTGAATAATAAATTGCCACATCCTGGCGTACATATGCTCCGGTCTCCCCGCGACGATCGCGCTTTTCTCGAGCCGGACATTCGTCCGAAGATTAAATGGTCAACACATGACCGACACGATCTCGAATGTTTCCTTCTCGCCCTCGCATGAGGATTTCAATACCTCGTAATAGACCTTTCATGCAATTAATCTCTTGGCCATGAGGCCCTGAATCCCAGTGATTAATCAAGGGTGTTCCCTCGTATGGGGGATGTAAATGACGTCGTGACCTTTATGGCGCGGCGGGTTTTGGTCTCGACACGAACCACACAATCATCTGACGAAGTCAGATCGAGCGCACCATGGGCTCTTCGAAGCCCGAATAAATTGTCACTTCTGTGACTGGCACGCCCACGCACTCAATAAACGAATAAACCAACAAGAGAATAACAGGTGAAAAAAGTGCGTCCACAAACATCCACTCTCATTTTTAGCCAATATAGAATTTCAAGGGTTGACCATTGTAAGAACATAAGATAGATTGTCATGGAATGGAGTTCGAAGGCATATATCATGCGGGAGATGAACTGAGGTTATGTCGGTATGAACCACGAGACAATTCAAGAATCAGAACGGAATTGACAGCTAATAGGCTGTCTCACTGAATTGGTGCCTGGGGGTTACCCAGTCTTTCAGGCTTTCAGGAAATGGTGCCTGGGGGTCAGTCAGTCTCTCAGGGAATTGGCGCCTGGGGGTCAGGCTATCTTTTATGAAATTGGTGTCTTGGGGTTGCCCTGTCTTTCAGGCTTTCAGGAAATGGCACCCGGGGTCAGGCAGTCTTTTATGAAATTGGCGCCTGGGGGTTGCCCAGTTTTTTAGAAAATTATATATATGGAAAATGGCGTCCCTGCAGAGAGTCTCCATTTAAAGGATGACTCTTTGGAGGGTCACTATTCAACAAATTGGCGCCCCTGGCTAGGGCGCCAATTCTTTTGGCTTCTATTTACACTGGGCAGGTACATCTTTAGACTCATAACACTAATCATTATCTCAAAGTTTCACGAAATCATGAACCAGGGATATGGATAGACAGAGAAATTATCGGGAGTTCAGAATTATGTTCATGCAGATTTGTTGGGTTTCAGTTTCATAGATTTTAATTTTTCTAACAGGGTGTCTATAAATTGCTGGAAAAGGAAATGGCGCCTCCCTAGGGGGTCTTCATTTAAATGACGACCCTCTGGAGGGTCATCAATTAAAGTAAATTGCACCCTGGTCAGGGGCGCCTATTCAGTTGAGTCATGTACTATTCACATTCCCAAAGTTTCTCGGAATCAGGAAGTAAGGACATGTATAGGTATAGAAAAATGCTAGGATCACAGAAACATATTCAAGCGAGAATTTTATGGTTTAGTTCAATAGATATAGATTTTTGAAAGCATTGATTATTAATTGCTGGAAGTGAATTGACGACACTGTATAGTGTTTTCAATTAAATGGCGTCCTAGACAGGGGCGCCCCTTAAAGAAATGGCGCCCTGGTCAGGGGCGCCCTTTACCTGAGGGCTGGACTTTCTGGGTTTTTAAAACATGTATATATCTCTTGTAAAACAGGTTTTATACTAGGGCTAAACATGATATTTTAAGGCTGTAAAAACTGGTGTAATGTGATATATTTGAATCCTATGAAATCAGTATAACAGACTATGTAAAAACTGGTGTAACAGGCTATAGTCGTTCTACTTAAAACCCGTGTAACATGCTATAGGAACAGGCTGCATGGCATGACAGATGGATTATACTAGCATGTTATGTTACCCTATTTTAGCTACGGGTTGAGCTAGATCTTTAGAACACCTACCTTTTTGGAGGAGTATAGGTGGTACAGATGAAAGAATAAGAAATCCAAGGAAGAAGCCACACGTTCTCCGCCGTCGCAAAGCTCTAGCAGCAAGACGTAGAGTGTAGGAAAGATGCTCCTTCACGTCTTCCGAGGGAAATAAGGGAAATATTCCCTTCTGTAAGCAGCACTGATAATGGCAGTAGCCTCTGCCTGTGCTTCGGAGGGAAATAGTTATAGGAAATCTGGTTGCCAACGCAAAGCATTGGTTTATTGTCTTGCGGGTCCAGTTGGGGAACAAGATCCTAGATCATTACTGTCCATGGTCAGAGGATGGTGCTTTGCCAGCTAAATGAGGTTGTTCGTGCCTCAACCTTCTAGAAGCACTTTGGAAATGGTGCCCTGGTATAGGGGCGCCCTTTAAATGGGTGACCCTATTCATGTAAGTGACGCTTTTGCATGAGGGCGTCCATTCTTCTTGGCTTTAGACAAAACTGCAACCTTCACGTGTTGGTCTTCATGGTGTATATATATATTAATATATATAGTGGGATGGTGGCCTTATGGTAAATGGCGCCCTTGTGTAGGGGCTCCATTTGGTTGGGTTGGCAAAAGAGAGACCCCACTACGTACTACCCATGTGTTGGCTTTTAAGTGATGTTGGGCTTTGTATATTTATATAGTAGCCCTCTTAAGGTACGGTGCTTTTTATAAGGCCAGGATTGTTTATCCAAGAAGTTCAACTTCTCTATTGTTTTATCGGAGGTGCTACAAAAGGTCTTAGTCGAAGGTTTGATCATCGATCTCGTCGATGATGATGAGAATCGAAGATAGTTTGTTCATCGACATTGGTTAAATGACGAAGCAAAAGAAGTTTTATTTTAGCAGCATAGGCGTAAGGCCTATGCCGAAGGGTTTGAGCATTATGGATTTTTGATGGGACGTATGATGGGTGTCTTGTCAGGAATTTCCACGAGGATGGGTAGAGCATATATCTTTGGAGAGAGTGAATTTTTTTGTATTACCACATTACTGACCCAAGCACCCTTTCGAGTTTTCGCCGGAGCTAGCCCCTTCTTGCTTTTGCCCACGCGCCCTTACGGGTTTTGACGTGGCAGGGTACCCTATTTTGCCCGCAGCGCCCTTTCGGCTTTTCGCCACAGTCGGGTTATAGCCATTTTTGCCCTTGTTTGGAAGGATACCAAACAAGTCTGGCGGGGCACCTCTATTTTAAGCCCCATCTTTTTTTTAAGACAAAAGTGGTTGATATAGGTTTTATTCATGGACTGAAATATGGCTTTCGAGTCCAAGCAGCTTATGAGTTAGCGCACGGATGTGCGTTTGACAATGTATTCATCAGCGTGGGGTGAACGCTAATGCAAAGGACATGGTTTATGTGCCGATTCAGATGTAGGATCCAAACTAGCGATAGCGTGTATAGATTGGCTTGGGCACAAAGCCTTTCGCCAAAAAAAAGTGCATATTCGTCGACGACGAGATCATCTCAACGTAAAGGAAGAGGATTTATGCGTCAATTCGGACGTAAGGTCCAAACTGGCGGTGATGTAAATGAGTTGACTAGGGCACGAAGCCTTTTGCCAACAAGAGTGTATATTTGTTGACGTGGAGATAACGTCAACACAAAGGAAAAGGTTTACACGTCAATTCGTATGTAAGGTCCAAACTGGCGATGGTGTATATGGGTTGGCTAGGGCACGAAGCCTTTTGCCAACGAGAGTGTATATTCGTTGACGCGTGGATAACGTCAACGCAAAGGAAAATGCCGATTTATGCATCTATTCAGACGTAAGGTCCAAACTGGCGATGATGTATATGGGTTGGCTCGGGCATGAAGTCTTTTGCCAACGAGAGTGTATATCCGTTGATGCGGGGATAACATCAACAGAAATGAAAAGGTTTATGCGTCAATTCAGACTTAAGGTCCAAACTGGCGATGATGTATATGGGTTGGCTCGGGCACGAAGCCTTTTGCCAACGAGAGTGTATATTCGTTGATGCGGGGATAACGTCAACGCAAAGGAAATGGTTTAAGTGTTAATTCAGACGTAAGGTCCAAACTGGCGATGGTGTATATGGGTTGTCTAGGGCACGAAGCCACTTGCCAATGAGAGTGTATATTCGTTGGCGCGGGGATAACGTTAACGCAAAGGAAATGGTTTAAGCATCAATTCTGACATAAGGTCCAAATTGGCGATGATGTATATTGGTTGGCTCGGGCATGAAACATTTTGCCAATGAGAGTGTATATTCGTTGACGCGGGGATAACGTCAACGCAAAGGAAAAGGTTTATGCGTCAATTCAGACGTAAGGTCCAAACTGGCGATGATGTATATGGGTTGGCTCAGGAATGAAGCCTTTTGCCAACGATAGTGTATATTTGTTGACGTGGGGATAACGTCAATGCAAAGGAAAATGTTTACGCATCAATTCGGACGTAAGGTCCAAACTGGCGATGATGTATATGGGTTGGCTAGGGCACAAAGCCTTTTGCCAATGAGAGTGTATATTCATTGACGCGGGGATAACGTCAACACAAAGAAAAAGGTTTATGCGTCAATTCGGATGTAAGGCCCAAACTGGCGATGGTTTATATGGGTTGGCTAGGGCATGAAGCCATTTGCCAATGAGAGTGTATATTCGTTGACGCGGGGATAACGTCAACGCAAAGGAAATAGTTTAAGCACCAATTCGGACGTAAGGTCCAAACCGATGATGGTGTGGCGGCCCAGTGGGACAAGGCTGGGGTTCTTGAAACCCTTATAACTTTGTGCACTGGGGGGAGTGTGGACACCTAAAAAATTCACCAAACCACTCCGAGCCGAATGAGGGCAACGGAGAAGAAAAAGAAGAAGTGTGCAGGCACGCATGCCCAGTACGTGCGAAAATAAAAGACAACACACCTGGTGGATCAAGGATAATCGGCCAAAACTAATTGGCATTGGCCATGGATGAACGGTCGCCAAGGGGCCGTTCAGGGCGATATGCAGTCCACTAACGGCCGCGCATGTCTCTGTTAGTCCAATTCGGACTATGACTCATATCACAGTAGTTCGATTGAGTCCAAGTTCAATTTTAGAAGATAATAATGGTTCAGGTCTAAGGTTATAACGAGTGTAATCCTAATAGTCATTTCAATTATAAATGATTCACAATTAAGATTGACATTCATTGGAAAGATGAATCAAGATCAAGCTCTAATTAAATAAATCAGCAAGAATTATTTACTGTCATGAATTACAGTTTATTAGGTGTGTTGCTAACATGCCATTTACCACTAATCTACTAACATAACATGCTGTAATGACAATTAATCTGTTCTGTTATAGATGTGCGGTCGGTTCTAGACCTTACATCCACATAGACGGTCACAGACAGGCCACACATGCCCCCTCAGGTCCAAAGGCCTGCTGGAGATGGACGGTCGGTAGTGTGCCACTGGGAAGGATGTGCGGTCTGGAACTGGCCGCGGGACAGACATGCGGTTAGGATTCGGCCGCACGTTCCAGGGAAACGATCAGAGATAGAAACCTTCAAACGGTCAACAACAGGCCACCTATCTTGGATGTGCGGTCTATCGTGTGGCCGTACAAGTCTAGACAGATCGCTGCCCCTTTCGCCTTGCCCGACTCCGGCGTGGTTTCTAGAGTTAGACTAAAACATGGAATTTGAATGATATAAAGTATTAAATTTGGGGCTTTTACTACCAACAGAAAGAGCACAAAAAACTCTACAAGATGCATGAATCAATTTCATATTTACTGCCTGAAATTACTAATTAATCGAAAGGGAACAGTTATAACCCTAGATGTGACATGCTTCTACTAAAACTAAAAATGCTCGCAGAACACTTGATAAAATTTAGGGCTTTCTACATCAATGAAAAGCTGGCACGATGATGCTTCCAACCATATATTATTTATAGGGTTTGGCTTGCTATCACCTACCTGAATTGGATGAAGAAGGAAGGAGAAAGAAAACCCAAGGCGCTAGTACACGCAGCCCCTAATCGCTAGAGATCTCTCTCGATCCAGCTCCCTTGCAGCCACCACTAGTTCTAAACGATTCTAGGGTTAGAGAGCTTCATTTTTATAGGTCACACACCATCTAGAGAGTTCTATGCGCGGAGTATTCGTCCATGCAAGTTGGGTTAATGCGAACGTCGCTGCAATTGCTGACACGATCCAATCTCCGCCGATTGCCTCTCCTAGGGTTAGGGTTTCGGGAGATTAAGAGAGGGGAAATGCTCCTCTCATCCTGGCCTTTCATTTGCCACTGGTTTGGGCTCATTTGATAGAGTATTGGGCTCAAATTTTACGTTTCAAGGTATGGTTAACTAAGTGTTTATTTTCGGCTTAATCCACTAATTCGACCTATTTACATATTTTATTTGGGTTGGTCATAGAAGACTAGTTTGTTAAACGTGTTATCCTCTACAAGAATATAATTTTTTGTATTTTTATAAAATGTTCAAAATTTAGCTTATTCTATTTATTTAGGATTTTCTAATTAATTTCTTGAAAAATCAGGTATTACCGTGGTTCACACTCAGGATCATTGCCTACCTTCTCGGAGAGTCTCCTTGGGGTTTATATAGCGATTCGTTTAATGTAAGAGTCCAGGGAGTCGAGAGGATTCAGGTGGATTACGTCCTCGTCGTGGGCTCTTTATGGCACAAGGACTCTTGATCTCCCTTATCCCTTGGAGTTCCCTACTCCTAAAGGATGCGTAACAGACGCTTGGATAAGCTTCCGACAGTCGGTTCGGGCTTGGGACGCTTGCTCGGGATTTTCTCTCGGGCGATAGGTGCGTAGCTCGGACAGGTTGCACTGGGCCCCCGCAGGGGCCTCCTCGACCGATCTGTCGCTCGGACTTCCGGACCCGGGAGTCGCCTAGGAAGTGCTAGTCCAAGTGAGTTTTGGGCTTAAAGTAAGTGGGCCCAAAATGGGGCTGTCACTTTGGGGAGCCGAGCCTTATTTGCTCAAATTGGACCTAGTTGAGTCGTGCTCTTGGGCGATAAATTTTCCCCCTCTCCACCACACATGCATGCTTAGTACAGATCACAGACACATGCACATGCATCCTCTCATGTAAGGCACTCACGTAACATGCAAAGCACACACATATAAACTCATATAAACAACACACACTGAAAATAACACACACACTTAACCTATACACAACACACATAATGCACAAGCCCAAAGTGCCCGAACCATGGTGCATCGGCGCAGGTCACTGTTCCTTTGCATTTTAGCCCTCTTTTCTCTTTTCACTTTTGTTAATAAATTTTATTCATTATCTATCTCTTGCACTTGAAGAAAAAGATAAAGAAATAAAAGGGGTGGATAAATAAATAGATAAATAATAACAAACAATGTCAAAGTAAATATATATATATATATATGAAATGCCAAAACAAAAAACTGACATAATCAAATCGAAATCCCCCCAAAAAAGAAGGAATAAATCAATAAAACAAAACAAACCAAAATAAAAGAATAATAACAAATGAACAGGAAAAACATACCCTTGCATTTCTTTTTTTAAAAGAAAAAGGAAAAACAAATAACAAATTAACAAAAAATACATACATCAAGAAAGAAAATTTACATAACTCGACAAACAAAATGTAATAACGTCCGTTTCGGAGCCCCGCTCTCCCGAGACCCGATACAAAAGGAATATAAATGACGCTCCGACAAGTCGCGTTCGGACCTCGGGGATCACCCTAATATAGCAGTGACTCGGTATTGCCCCGGGCCAATAGCTCAATAAACCGTACTCATTTCCAATGGGATCTAATCCCGCTCTCTTATCAAACTTGCCGCATACTCGGCAGACACTCGTACGGGTTTATTTCTGGCTTTATTGTGCTACAAACACGGACTTCCATCCGAACATGAAATGGTCAATAAGCGACCAACATAATTCAAATGTTTATACCCCAGTTTGGGGCATTTTCACGCGATTCGTGAATTTCATTAATCTCATTTCTTTAATGTAATTTTAGGCCATAAGGCCCCTTTTCCTGGCGACTAATCAAGGGTTTTCCCCTCTCCAAGGTGATGTAATTAACGTCGTGGCCTTTACGGCCCGATGAGTTCTTGTCCCGACACGACACATACAATCATCTGATCAGTCAGACGACACGCACCGCGTCTTCTTCGAAGTCCGAATAAATCATCACTCTGCGACTAGCATGCCCTCGCACAAATACACCGAATAAACGAATGAACAAACGAATAGATAAATTAAATAAAAAGATGTGTTCCAAAAGTGCATCCACAAGTCTAGCACGCCCGGTGGGACTTAGCTTCCTTTCATCTTCTCACCAGGAGCAGGGGCCCTATGGCCTTTTCAATAAACGATGTTTGCCTATTTTGATGGTTTGTAGGTGCTATTCCGGCAATCGTCATGAGTGAGTTCTACCTCGGGCTCGATCTCGCCTTGGACTTCTCATCTTCGGAACTTGGCTGTCCTAGCAAAATTTGGAGACTCTCCTCCTAATGGCTGGCCTCCCTAGCCTCTTGGGGGCAGCCTCCAAAACATGCTGAATATTGTGGCGGCGAAGCCCCCAATGGAGAACAACTCATCTAGAGTGCCCGGATCATATGCCTCTGCAGAGAGAGGGGGTTGTTCCCGTCGTCCTTCCTCTTCACAAGCGCAAGAAGAGACAAGCTCGACTGAGCGAAATCATTTTCGTGGCCTCGGGAGATGCTACTCCGAGATACCCAAAGCTTCTGGGACTCATGAAAGCTGCTAAAAAGAAAGGAAAAGAAGAAAAGAGGGAAAATCACCCCCCCAAAGAAAAAAAGAAGAAGAAAAAATAGAGAAGAAGCAAAAAAAAGAAGAAGAAAGAAAAGAAGAAAAGAGGAGGAAAAAGAATAAAAAGAAAGAATTAACGAAAGAGGGTTGGATGGTTGCATCTATCGACCGGACAACAACTCCCTGCACATCCTGATCCGTGCTGAATAAAGACTACCATTGTGGGATTGGTGTGGTGGAGCGAACCACTCATCCCTTCCCTGAGAGGGTGAGCGCTCTCCTGCACACCCACCTTGGTTTGTTATAGAAAAAGAAAGGAAAAAAAAGAAAAGAAAAGAAGAACAAAAAAAAGTTCGTGGCGCTTCTTCATGCGCACACTTATGGAGCCTATATTCTGGGGCCCGAAATAAAGAAAAAAAATAGGCAAGTATCACCGATAAAAAATAAGAAGAAGGCCGACATCTTGCCCAGCTCTAGGGGGGGGGTCCAAGTTCGTGGTGTAATGCGCCGACCCGTTCCACCCCTGCAGCCCCTATCTGGCATAAGACGGCCCCTCGAGTGGCTGTTAGAAGACCAACTACCAACAAAAAGGAAGCAGATCCCATTGCGGGTAAGTATACAACAAAAAAGAAGAAAATGGGGGCATGTCCTCCCGTAGATTGTGAACAACACTCATGGGGGCAAAGTCATGCCCAAACTCCTGAGTCTAAAATCAGGGAACATAGAATAAATACAAGAAAAGTGAAAGAATAAACCGCCTTGCGAAATGACGCCACCAGTTGGTGCAAAGTAATGTTAGGTGGGCCACAACCAAATAAACAAATATGGCCAATGCCAAGGCTGGCAGCAGCATAATGAAACTATTAAAGAAAATCCTCAGGAGATGCTGCTTCCAAATAAAAAGACCCAACCAGATGCAACTGCAGCTCGATGAATTCTTGTCCATTACGGGGATGCTTTACAGCAATGGGGACAGGCACGGCCACGACTCCCAGATAAAATATGTACCCACCTCTTCGCAACTCTTGACGGGTCACCCCATGTGAAAAGGGGGTAGCAGAACAATCAACCTTCGCAAGAAATCTCAATTCCTTAGAGGGCACCTAGTAGCGTACTCCCTTATCGGGGTCGCCAAAAAAAAAACTATTTCAGTATACACCTGACGGGAGACAAGAGCATGAAGACGGCCTCGCCGGGGAATTCACCATCAAACCACAATGTCAGGGCGCCCTTCGACTTCCGCCAGCGCGCCAAGTACCCCTATGTGGGGAATGAAAGAAGAAATCATCCGAATACACTCACGTGGGGCGCTTGCATGCCACCCCCCTTGAGGCACGCCTTTCTAAGAAAAGGAGCAAACAGAAGCACGCCGAGGTGGCCGAAGATGAAGATGCTGGGGTCCCATGACCGCTACCCCTACTGCTGCTTGGCCGATATGATTCACCATGAGGAGAGCCCCTGTGATTTTGATGATAGCAAACACTATGAGTCAGCATTGCATATCATGAACATCTCTGTCTAAATGAAAGTCCTGCTTGAGCATATAAAAAGTCTGTACATCGTCTGCCCGCACACACAAGTCTTTACATTCTCTGGTGGCAAGTTTGTACATCGCATTGTTTGTTCATGCATCATCTCTAAAGTCTATACATCGCCACTTGTTCATGCATATGTGCAAGTCTACACATTGTTAAGTTTCGCACACATATGCAAAGTCTGTACAGTCAGTGCATGTTAAGTTCCGTCTCACTTAGCATCTCATGTTGTGTCTCAACATACCCAGGTTCGAGCACATGAACGTCTTTGCTAAGGATTATAAAGGTCTGTGCATGTTATGTTCCGTCTCACTTAGCATCTCATGTTGTGTCTCAACATACCCAGCATCTCATGTTGTGTCTCACAAAGCGCTTCATGTCTGTACATCGTCTTGTGTCATGCACGCTAAGTCCATACACTATGCATTTGTGCATCGTTCAGAACACAAGTCTGTACATTCTATGCGGCTAAGTTTATGCATGCACTCAAAGTCTATACATTCCTAACTGTACCTACGTTCACTGTTTTAGCACACACACGAAGTCAGTACAGCCTGTGTGTTGCACGAACACAAGTCTATACATTGTCTGGTTGCACGCCACACGGCTGAGCAAGTCTATACATCCGTTAGCCTTGCCTCATCCACGCAAAGTCTATACATTCGGTGTGGTGTTCATGCATATGCTTTGTCCGTGCACCAAGTCTATACATTGCCTTGTGTAGCATGCACGCACTCAAGTCCATACATTGCATTGTAGCATGCACGCACTCAAGTCCATACATTACCTTGTAGCATGCACGCACACACAAGTCTATACATTGTCTGGTCGCACACACACAAGTCTATACATCCTTTGCTGTTATGTCCATGCACCAGTTCATCCAGTCTATACAGCCCATGCTCAGGTTAAGTCTGTACAGGGTCTTGTTGCATCGTGTGCTTCAAGCATTTCCAAAGTATGTACATTCGTAAAAGGCACGTCTGTGCATCCACTTTCAATGTACACACTTCACTGCATGCACACTGCATTACACACTTGCAAGTATGTACATTCGATTGGCGGCATGTTAGTGCGTCCATGTTCAATGTACATACTTTCCTGTTGCAAACTACATTTCACACATTCAATGTCTGTACATCCCTCAGTGGCATATCTGTGCATCGTTTGCACAGTACACGCGGAGTCTGCACACTTGTTGAAGGCATGTCCAAGCATTCATATTCAAAGTCCATACACTATATGCATTTGTGCATTGTTCAAAACAAAGTCTGTACACTCGTCGATGGCATGACTATGCATCTCGTGTACAATGCATACAAGGTCTATACATTCCCTTGTGACATGTCTATACATCGGCTGTGTCATACATACTACGTGCAATCTCTTTACATCTTATATAATTGTCTGAAGAACACTTTATGATTGATGCCCTGGCAGGTGCTATTTCGTGGAGGTTAATAAGGGCACGTGATCCGAGGCTGGAAGGGCTGATAGGATGATGACACGTGGAGGAACCTTCTGGACAAAGAGGGCACAAGCCCTGCACACGCCCTACTTCTGATGCTCTATAAATACCAAGCTTCTTCCTCAGGAGGAAGCTGATCGTGATAGAAGAGCAGAAGCAGAGAGATAGCCTGCACGATCTAGAAGAAGAAAAAGAGTGAAGAAGAGAAAGAGAGAAGAAGCAGAAGAGAAAGAAGAGAAAGAGAGAAGAAGCAGAAGAGAAAGAAGAGCGAGAGAGAAGGAGTTCGTGGAGAAGAAATCAGAAATCCTTAAAGATTTGTTCTCTGGCATTTGGATCAAATCCAAGCCAGACCTGCTCCTTTGAGAGCTATATAATTTGTGCTTTATTTTCAGCTTTTCGTTGCTGCATTCTCTTGTTTTCTATTTTACCTTTCTTCAAGCTGTTTGCCAGCAGTGCAAGCTGTGATGCACAGCGGTGAGGTGGATACCTCGGACGGCTAAGCTGTATTGCCCAACGGAGCAAGCTGTGAAGCTCAGCGGTTGCAGAGAACGTGGTTCTCTGGACAACAAGCTGTGAGGCTCAGCGCAAGCTGTTAGGCAGCGGATGGCTAAGCTGTATTGCCCAACGGAAGCAAGCTGTGATGCTCAGCGGTTGTAGGCTAAGCTGTAAGGCTCAGCGGACGCAAGTTGTGTTGCGCAGCAGTAAGCCACACTTGGGTTTGAGTGTGGGGTGGACGTAGGTCTGGAGGACCGAACCACCTAAAAACTCCTATGTGCAGTGGTTTGATTTGTTTAATTCTGCTTCCGCTAGATGAATGTTTAGGCGCGCTATACATATTTGCTCATTGGTTCAAAAGAGAATTTGATTAGTTCTTCAGATTGTCTAGTTTTGTCTAGTTAGCTTTCTAGATTCTTAATTGAGCGAAATTTTTAAGGGAGGGATTCATTCACCCCCCTCTGAATCCAATACACCGAACCCAACAATTGGTATCAGAGCGGGTTGCTGTGCATAGGATCTAACAATCGGTAGCAGATCCTGCATCTTCTGTGGTGCATTTCTAAGTGGGTTTCTTGTGCTCAGTGTTTAGTTTCACTGACTTAGTGCCTTGCTTTGCTTATCTGGTTGTGGTGCATTCTTGTCGATTATCTTGTGCGCTGTTGTTTACTATCTGTTGTAATGGCTCATCCGCCAATTTTCAAAGGTAATGATCTTGATCTATGGCTGAAGAACTTACATCGGTATGTTAGATCGACTGATCCTGAACTTTGGAAAGTAATGGTCCACGGTCCACACAAATTATCAAAAGATAAATCTAGATGGACTGATAAGGGTAGACTGAAAGACTCTGTCAACTCGAGAGAATTATATTTAATGAAAGCATCACTTGACAGAGCTCTAATTTCATGTGTTTCTTCTTACAGGTCTGCCAAGGAGATTTTAGAGAAACTGAAGCTTACCAGGAATCGCAACACATGTCTGATGGTTGACGATGATGGACAGTAAGAAGAAAATGAAGAAGATGATGAAGATGATGTACCTTCTAAATTTGATAATTATGATGTGGATGATTGGATTGATGCATACAATGATTTACTTGATTCTTACGAACAGTTGAGAAAATGAAATAAATCTCTAAAAAGGAAGTTGAATGATCATGTGAATGTTAATTCAGGGGGTGAGGACATGGAACTCCTGAAGATAGAAAATGACATATTCAGAAGACAATTAAAAGATTTTGATTCTGTTAATTCCGATCTAGAATACTTGAAATTTGAAAATGAAAAACTAAAAAAATAGTCCAAGGAATTTTAACACAAATCAATGAATCTTGAAAAAGAAAATAGACTGATTTCTGAGAAGCTGGAGGCTGATAGAGTAATAAATTTAGAGCTTCAGAAAAATCTCGACAAACTTCAATCTGAAAAACAACAAGAAATATTTTATGAATGTCAATTTTCCTCAGATGATTGGGTGCTTGATGATGAACTCACAGAGCAAAACAATAAATTGAGAGAGGAAATCAACAAGTTGAAACATCTAAACACCCAACTGTCAGATAGGTTATTGACAATTGAAAAAGGCAAGTGTGTGAGCATGGATAATTCTGATAAGTTGGTGGATGCAGAACAAGAAATTGAGAGCCTAAAAACCATCAACCAAATGTTGAGTGGAAATATCACTTGCTGTGAAGAGAAGATAGCTGGATATGAACTTGCAATCACATCCCTTCAACAAGAAGTTGATGATCTTAACAAGTCTCTATCTGAAGCTGACAATGAAATGAAATTAAAACAGGAAGTGAAAAAACTCAAAAGTCTGAATGATGCTTTGCATCAACAAGTCATTTCTTGTGAAACAGATCTGTCCACATATGAAGCTAATATTGCTGTATTAAATTCTGAGATTCAAGACTTGAAAAATTCTCTATCAAAATTTGTCAAAGGCAAGGACAATCTGAATAAGCTTCTTGGAAACAGTGTTAATTTTCAAAGAGAGGGACTGGGTTACAGTTTGACAAACAAAAGGATAAATGGGAATAAAACTTCTACTGTGTTTGTAAAAGCTTCTGATCAAAACAAAACACCTGCTCCTTCGGTTTTTCAATTCAGCGCTCAGAAAAACCAAAAATCCACTGTCAGTCCCAAAACTGTAGGACAAACTCAAAAATTAAAAAAGAATGAAAATCTACAGAAAAATGACAAAGATACTCCGGTTGGCACAAAGACTGCTGCACACAAGTCACATGATCTCTCACACACTCATACTAAATGGGGGTCATGTTATTATTGTGGGAAAGTAGGTCACATAATGGAAGATTGCAGATTGATGTTAAAGGATGAGTATGCAAGTAAAACATTACATTCTAGAAATTATTTTGGTAGAAACCATGCTACTAGGAAGCCTGATGCTTCATGTTACTATTGTGGTAGGCATGGTCATCTCATGAATGCATGTTTTATCATGAAAGAAGACAATAAACTGCATGCTAGGTCTTCCATGCATTTTCATGATCCATGCAGAATTAAACCCAAGTTCAGTCAGCACACTGTTTGCTCTAACTACAATAAGCCTGGGCACAAGGCTGTTGAGTGCTGGTCAGGATATTACTGGAATAATTATGAATCAAGCAGCAAGCACCTCAGGTGCTTTGAATGTGGCAAGTATGCGCATATAGTCAGGGACTGCTGGTATGTTCAGGGAAATCACATAAATTCCAAATCTGCTAAATTCCCTAGAGCAAGACCTGTAAATATTTCATGCTTCAATTGTGATAAGTCAGGTCACAAGTCTGCTAACTATTGGTTAATTGAAAATAAGAGACAAAATGTTCATGTAAATAACTGATAATCTCATGTTCATGCACTTAGGCCTCATGCTTCTGTTAATGTGCATCATAATAAAGTCAAAAAATCTGTTGGTACATGTAGATATTGTGGAACATTTGGACATTCTATGGACAATTGTTATTTGATGAAATTCGATGATAATATTGCTAAAAGATTATTCAGAACACCTGTCAGAGTTAACTCGGGACCCAAGGCTGTTTGGGTCCTTGCAGGATCAAATTGATTAACATACTACAGGTGTGCCTTGGTATGAAAAAGAAGGGTAAATAAACCGGGGCACTCGAATGAAAACCCCATGATTGCACCATTCAGGTCAGTTCCAAAACTCTGTGTTTAAAACTCATCATCTGAAATTGTGAGTCAAAAAGGGTGAATTTCATGTTGATTTGTTTGTTTGATTTATGATGTTCTCTTCTTGTCTAGCTGATCAATCTGCATTCCAGACTCAGCTACTGAATTTAATTCTGCACAAATTTAATGCTCTTCTCTTGCCATTTATTGCACTATGTACATAAGATGCTAGATGCACTGCACAACCATTTTTTTAGTCGATGCATACCTTGCACCGAGTTTGAATGGTTCATTTAGTGCATATAGTCTATGCATGTGTATAATGTCTGCATATATCATTTGCATGACTATCAAGGAAGTCGTTCAATGCATATAGGACTGCTTTATACTGTATATCATCAAATTTGAAAAATCTGAAAAGAAATGACTCATTGCATAGCATAATTGTTGCATCATGGTGTCAGGGGAGCTGAGAGTTAAGTTCAGTACATTGAATCTTTTTCACGTCTCTTCGTCCCCACTCAATTCATTCATATTCTTTGACATCAGATGCTCTTGGACCTTAATGCCTATTGCTATTATTTCCCTATCACCTTCACTGAACAACAGTATTGCTTCTGGTTTAGTACATTGAGCTGTGGTTATTGCAATTTTTCATTTATAAGAATCACACTTGCAAATTGAAAGGAACTAAAGGTTTAACCTTTATAAATTGAAGAGTTAAGTGTCTGTACTTCAGAACTTGAAATAAAAGAAAACTATTATAGCTCTTAATCTCTGTCTCATGGTTAGAATAGAAAAAAAAAATTTTTAATGCCTGAACGTGTTAAACTGGTAATGTCTCGGAAAGGTGAATAAGAGTGTGTACTGTTTTTAAAGAATCACTCTAAAAGAAATCAGGGCAGTAGTAAATAAAATCATCAATGTAAAGAGCTGAACACTGTGATAGAGCAATGGCTGAATTGCACTGAGAAACTGTGATCTCCTCCAAGGAAGCAGGAGAATTCATAAGTCATGAAGTGCTTCAGACTACCTCTGTTCATAGGGTCAACTTTATAGGGGGAGTTGTCACCAAGTAACTGGGGGTACTGCCCTCTGATCAAGGTGTACTCTTAATGTCAAAGGTGAAAACTGTTCCTTGTGGGTCTTGATCTGAAATAGATCTAGTAGTTTATGCCAAGTAACTGGGGGTACCTGCCTCTGATCAAGGTGTACACCTAATGTCAACAGCATAAATGCCACTGGTCTATTCACTTAGCTCAGTTTCTGAAAAATCAAAAGTGAAAAACAAACTGCTGTAACCCTTTGAAAAACAAAAGTCATTGAGTGTAAATTATTTTTCTCAATACATATTCAAGTTGCCTTTCTTGAACTTCCATGTTTAATCACAAAGGGTATTATTTCTGACTTCTCTATCAAAACCATGTGCCTGAGATTCATTGCTATAAATGGAGTCTATAACTCTTTTTTCAGTGGTCAGTTGCTTTACTCTATCTTTATCACTATTAAACATGAATTTGTGTCAAGAGTGTATATTGCTGATACTTATACTTTAACAGTTGTTTATAATCATGCTCATTTTCTGAACCACTGCTTCAGCTGTTGTGTAGTGACCCCTTACTCAATTCATGTTCTTTCCCTCCTATCTTCTCTACCTTTTGATTATGTCACAAGAGGAGATGTGTTTCATCCGTCAATATTCCTTTCTCAAAGGGGGAGAAACAATTCAGGGGGAGTTATACATTCAGGGGGAGAATGGGTTGTTCTAAGGGAAATCTGCATGTATACTGCATTTAACATTCATGTTGTGCCATTAAGGGAGAGAGAGCCTTTCATGACTTAGTCAAAGGGGGAGACTTTCATCCAATCATTGCATGCATATTTGTATTTCATATCAAACTATTTTCTTTTTGATGAAGTCAAAGGTGGAGAATAGTTTGACATGAGTCAGTGTGACTCATAGTGTTGCCATCATCAAAAAGGGGAGATTGTTGTGCCCCTGTGATTTTGATGATAGCAAACACGATGAGTCAGCATTGCATATCTTGAACATCTTTGTCTAAATGAAAGTCCTGCTTGAGCATATAAAATGTCTGTACATCGTCTGCCCGCACACACAAGTCTTTACATTCTCTGGTGGTAAGTTTGTACATCGCATCGTTTGTTCATGCATCATCTCTAAAGTCTATACATCGCCACTTGTTCGTGCATATGTGCAAGTCTACACATTGTTAAGTTTCGCACACATATGCAAAGTCTGTACAGTCAGTGCATGTTAAGTTCCGTCTCACTTAGCGTCTCATGTTGTGTCTCAACATACCCAGGTTCGAGCATATGAACGTCTTTGCTAAGGATTATAAAGGTCCGTGCATGTTAAGTTCCGTCTCACTTAGCGTCTCATGTTGTGTCTCAACATACCCAGCGTCTCATGTTGTGTCTCACATAGCGCTTCATGTCTATACATCATCCTGTGTCATGCACGCTAAGTCCATACACTATGCATTTGTGCATCGTTCGGAACACAAGTCTGTACTTTCTATGCGACTATGTTTATGCACGCACTCAAAGTCTATACATTCCTAGCTTTACCTACGTCCACTGTTTTAGCACACACACGAAGTCAGTACAGCCTGTGTGTTGCACGAACACAAGTATATACATTGTCTGGTTGCACGCCACACGGCTGAGCAAGTCTATACATCCGTTAGCCTTGCCTCATCCACGCAAAGTCTATACATTCTGTGTGGCTTGTTCATGCATATGCTTTGTCCGTGCACCAAGTCTATACATTGCCTTGTGTAGCATGCACGCACTCAAGTCCATACATTGCATTGTAGCATGCACGCACTCAAGTCCATACATTGCCTTGTAGCATGCACGCACACACAAGTCTATACATTGTCTGGTCGCACACACACAAGTCTATACATCCTTTGCTGTTATGTCCATGCGCCAGTTCATCAAGTCTGTACAGCCCATGCTCAGGTTAAGTCTGTACAGGGTCTTGTTGCATCGTGTGCTTCAAGCATTTCCAAAGTCTGTACATTCGTAAAAGGCAGGTCTGTGCATCCACTTTCAATGTACACACTTCACTGCATGCACACTGCATTACACACCTGCAAATATGTACATTCGATTGGCGGCATGTTAGTGCGTCCATGTTCAATGTACATACTTTCCTGTTGCAAACTGCATTTCACACATTCAACGTCTGTACATCCCTCAGTGGCATATCTGTGCATCGTTTGCACAGTACACGCAGAGTCTGCACACTTGTTGAAGGCATGTCCAAGCATTCATATTCAAAGTCCATACACTACATGAATTTGTGCATTGTTCAAAACAAAGTCTGTACACTCGTCGATGGCATGACTATGCATATCGTGTACAATGCATACAAGGTCTATACATTCCCTTGTGACATGTCTATACATCGGTTGTGTCATACATACTACGTGCAATCTCTTTACATCTTGTATAACTGTCTGAAGAACACTTTATGATTGATGCCCTGGCAGGTGCTATTTCGTGGAGGTTAATAAGGGCACGTGATCCGATGTTGGAAGGGCTGATAGGATGATGACACGTGGAGGAACCTTCTGGACAAAGAGGGCACAAGCCCTGCACACGCCCTACTTCTGATGCTCTATAAATACCAAGCTTCTTCCTCAGGAGGAAGCTGACCGTGATAGAAGAGCAGAAGTAGAGAGATAGCCTGCACGATCCAGAAGAAGAAAAAGAGTGAAGAAGAGAAAGAGAGAAGAAGCAGAAGAGAAAGAAGAGAAAGAGAGAAGAAGCAGAAGAGAAAGAAGAGCGAGAGAGAAGGAGTTCATGGAGAAGAAATCAGAAATCCTTGAAGATATGTTCTCTGGCATTTGGATCAAATCCAAGCCAGACCTACTCCTTTGAGAGCTATATAATTTGTGCTTCATTTTCAACTTTTCGTTGCTGCATTCTCTTGTTTTCTATTTTACCTTTCTTCAAGTTGTTTGCCAGCAGTGCAAGCTGTGATGCACAGCGGCGAGGTGGATACCTCGGACGGCTAAGCTGTATTGCCCAGCGGAGCAAGCTATGAAGCTCAGCGATTGCAGAGAACGTGGTTCTCTGGACAGCAAGCTGTGAGGCTCAGCGCAAGCTGTTAGGCAGCGGATGGCTAAGCTGTATTGCCCAGTGGAAGCAAGCTGTGATGCTCAGCGGTTGTAGGCTAAGCTGTAAGGCTCAGCGGACGCAAGCTGTGTTGCGCAGTAGTAAGCCACACTTGGGTTTGAGTGTGCGGTGGACGTAGGTCTGAAGGACCGAACCACCTAAAAACTCCTCTGTGCAGTGGTTTGATTTGTTTAATTCTGCTTCCGCTAGATGAATGTTTAGGCGCGCTATACATATTTGCTCATTGGTTCAAAAGAGAATTTGATTAGTTCTTCAGATTGTCTATTTTTGTCTAGTTAGCTTTCTAGATTCTTAATTGAGCGAAATTTTTAAGGGAGGGATTCATTCACCCCCCTCTGAATCCAACGCACCGAACCCAACAAAAATTGCCAAAAAAAGGAGGGAGGATGCTCCATGAGTAGTTTCCCAAATATGTCCCCGCTTGGGGGCACAATAAAAAATGCATACCCCGGCATAGGGGCATTTGAAGAAAAAGTACTACACCCCGGCCTGGGGGCATAAGAAGCAAAAACACATACCCCGGCCTGGGGGCATCTGAAGCAAATAATGCACCCCGGCCCAGGGACATATGAAGCCAAGAAATACACCCCAGCCTGGGGGCATATGAAGTCAAACAGTACACCCCAGCTCAGGAGCAAATTAAACCAAAAGAAACATACCCCGGCCTGGGGGCATCTGAAGTAAATAATATACCCCGGCCTGGGGACATTTGAAGAAAAGTAATACACCCCGGCTCGGGGGCATATGAAGCCAAGAAATGCACCCCGGTCCGGGGGCAAGGCGGTCAGGCCTGCAAAAACGAATCAACAAACTCTACTCTCCCCTCCCGGGGGCCCCAAAAAGGGAGAATGATGATGCATGATCAGCAAAGAGAGGAAAACACCCTTCGCGGGCATCAACTTTTGGTCTCGCTATACATCTATACGGCCTTGGCTTAGACATCCCATCTTCGCCAGATTGGTTGACCTCGACGCTCCATCGAATCAACATCTACATTTACACTTCCTTGGCCTAAACCTCTCGTCTTGGCCAAGTTCGTTGACTTCGACATCCCGTCGAGTTAACATCTACACATATGTCCCCTTGGCCTAGACCTCCTATTTTCGCCAAGTTCATTGACTTCGACATCCCGTCGAATCAATGCCTACATCCATACTCTACCCTTGGTCCAAACTTCATGTCTGGACAACGTTGGCCAAACCCGAATAAACCCCAATAAACCCAATAAACCCTATCAACCCAATAAACCAAATAAAAAAAATCTAAAGCTAAGCATGGTCGGCGTCATGACCTTTCATCTAAGCCGATGAACATTTTGCCTTCGGCCAGGACGGCCGTCCTAATAAACAAACAAAAGAGACCCCTCATATAGTTGGCTTCGCCAGCGCATCAAAGAACAAAAATCCTTCATATAACCGGCATCATGACCTCCCGTCTAGGCCGGTGCATTAAAGAACAAAAATACCCTCATATAGTCGGCTTCGCCGGGGCATTAAAGAACAAAAAGGCCCTCTTTCATATAGTCGGCTTCACCGACACATTAAAAGAATAAAAAGACCTTCCTCATATAGTCGGCTTCGCCAGCGCATTAAAAGAACCAAAAGACCTCCTTTCATATAGTCGGCTTCGCCGGCACATTAAAAGAATAAAAAGACCTCCCTCATATAGTTGGCTTCGCCAGTGGATTAAATAATAATAATAATAATAAATACTTTCACGTCGGCGTCATGACCTTCCATCTAAGCCGATGCATAAAAGAACAAAAAACTCTTTCACGTCGGCGTCATGACCTTCTATCTAAGCCGATGCATTAAAAAATCTCTCCATGTCGGCGTCATGACCTTCCGTCTAAGTCAATGCATAAAAGAAAAAAAAACTCTTTCATGTCGGCTTCATGGCCTTCTGTCTAAGCCGATGCATTAAAAAATCTCTTTACACGTCGATCGCATGACCTTTCATCTAAGCCGATGCATAAAAGAACAAAAAGAACCTTTCAGGTCGGCCTCATGACCTTCCGTCTAAGTCGATGCATTAAAAAATTTCTTTCCACGTCGGCATCATGACCTTCCGTCTAAGTCGATGCATAAAATAATAAAAAAAAACCTTTCACGTCGGCCTCGTGACCTGATGTCTGAGCTGATGCATAAAAAGAATAAAAAGACCTCCCATGAAGTCGGTGTCACGACCTTCCGCCTAAGCCGACGGCCGACGAATATCATACCTTGGCTAGAACTGCCATCCAAACAAAAATTGTCCTCGGTTAACACCAATTCTTCTTCCCATTGGGACCCACAAAAAATGAAAAAAAACTCAACAAAAGGGGTGAATAAAAAGGAAACATGCAAACGACAAAGAAGAGGATAAAAAAAAACAAGCAAGCAAAACGATCAAACAAACAAAACGAAAATAAAAATAGAAAAAATAAACAACAATAAAAAGATAAACACAAAGAAATAATAAATAAATAAATGAAAAAGAAAGAATAATAAACAAGGATGAATGAAAAATGAATGATGAAGAAAAATGATAATAAAAAAGAAGAAAGCAAAACAAAATAAAGAATAAAACAAAAAATATAAAATGAAGAATAAAACAAAAAATAATAAACAAACAAACACACAAAATAAAAAAACTTTTGCATGATCTTGATTTTGAACACTTGCTCTTGCATGCTTGCTTGTATGATAATTTAATGCGCTTTTCAGTGAATGCTTTAGGACCGTGGTTCTTTGAATAAATAACACTGCCCTAACTCCGGACAGGTGTGTGACATGTCGCATCCTGAGGGGGAAGAAACCAATTCTGGTGAGTGCATACGTCAAGGGGAAGAGTCGTAGCTACGTCGTTAGCAGAACTCACAAATTCAGCCGAGATAAACTCCCACACTCCGCACATAATGTGAATCAATGACATTTGACCGTAGGGATTGCAGGTTTTCTTCCTAGCACTCAATAGACGCCCGAATTCCTACACTCACATGAAAGGTAATCGTGAGGAAAAAACTGTCTGTCCTTTTCAAAAAAAAAGAAGAAAAGGAAAAAAATGATGATGAATAGGAGGGATGCGGATCCTAGTAGCCGGGATCTCCACTGAAACAAATGAGGAGACTCGCGTGAAATGGTGAAACAAAACTCCGACAAAGTCGCAATAAAGATGAATCCTAGTAGTCGGGAATCCCCATTGAAACAAATGAGGAAACTCACGCCGAACGGTAAAGTCTGGAATTCTAAAATAAACAAAAGGGCTGTGTGAAGATACCGAAAGTCGAAAGCATGAAATACATGTGTAGGCGATAAAGTAATCCTCGAGTGTCACTTAGAAAGCCTGCGTATCCCTATGGTTAGGGTTCATTGCCCGCATACCTACACTTTTACGTCATAGAGAAATTGTCTCGGGTGAATTATAGTTTTAACTATGAACATAGACTATGCGGTTTCCCCGTTGCGTGTGTACATTCCTTTTAATTATGCTTCATGAATCGCGCTCTGTCTATGAATTACAGGCACTGTCTATATCCTATCCTCGACAGAGGGGAGCTATTTTACGTATCTACCGTATGCTTGTTATTAAATGAATGCTTGCATGCTTAGATAAAAAAAAGAAGAGAAAAGAAATAAAAGGAATAAAAGAATAAAAAGAAGAAAGAAAAATCAATCAAGAATAAAAAAAAGAAAGAATCAAATCAATAAAAAATCATCATCAAAGTCATCGGGGGACATCCATTCATCAAGTCCCATCGGAATTTAAATCTCTGTATTCCGGCCCAGATCATCCATCTTGACTGAATAACCAAACAATTGCACTTCATGCAGTAGTAAAAAACCTCAAATATAGCCCAACACTACAACCGTATATCCCACCGACGAATAAACCTGTGGCCCGGAGCTTCCATCTAAAGCCATGAACAAAAGCCACTTCCACTCTAGATCGGACCTTCCGTCCGGTTAGAGAACAAAAGGCCTCCCTGTCACCTTGTCTCGGACTTTCCATCCAGCCAAAGAACAAAACCTTCATATGGCCGGTAGCCCCGGTGTATTAACGAACAAATAAAAACCTTCATATAGCCGGTAGTCCTGGTGCATTAAAGAACAAAAAAAACCTACATACAGTCGGTACCCCCGACGCATTAAAGAATTAAAAGAACCTGCATACAGCCGGTACCCCTAGCGCATTTAAGAATCAAAAGACCCTTCATACAGCCGGTACCCCCGGCACATTAAAGAATTAAAAGACCTTTCATATAGCTGGTACCCCCGGCACATTAAAGAATAAAAACATTCATATAACCGGTACCCCTGGCGCATTAAAGAAGAAAAACCTTCATATAGCCGGTACCCCCGGTGCATTAAAGAATAAAAACCTTCATATAGCAGGTACCCCCGGCGCATTAAAGAATTAAAAGACCCTTCATATAGCTGGTACCCTGGCGCATTAAAGAATAAAAACCTTGATACAGCCGGTACCCCAGGTGCATTAAAGAATTAAAAGTTCATACAGCCGATACCCCCGGCGCATTAAAGAATAAAATGATCCCTCATACAGCCGGTACCCCCGGCGGATTAAAGAATAAAAAGACCCTCCATATAGCTGGTGCCCCGGCACATTAAAGAACAAAAAGACCCTTTCACTCTGACTCGGACCTTCCGTCTAGCCGGAGAACAAAAAGACCCTTACTTTGACACTCACCCCGTGTCCATAAATAAACCACGTCAGCTCCCGGCACACCGTCGGCATTGATGAATAAATCCTTGACTTCTTTCACTTCACTCTAGCCAGAGAATAAAAAGACCCTTACTTTGACACTCACCTTGTGTCCATGAATAAACCACGTCAGCTCCCGGCACCCCGTCGGCGTCGATGAATAAATCTGTGACCCCTTTCACTCTGACTCGAACCTTCCGTCTAGCCAGAGAATAAAAAGACCATTGCTTTGACACTCACCCCGTGACAATGAATAAGTCATATCAACTCCTGGCACCCCACCGGCATTGACGAACAAATCTTTGACCCCTTTCACATGTGGCCCAGACCTTTCGTCTGAAGCCGTAAACAAAAAGACTTTGCTCTGGCACTCACCCCGTGTCAATGCATAAACCACGTTAGTCTCCAGCACATACATTAAGGCGACCGCTTACCGGCGCGCAGAATGAAGGAATATGTTGAAGAAGTTACACCCGCGTGCCCCGCGCACTTGTCCCCCGCTTGCGCCGCCTGCGAGTGGGGGGCATTTGTAGACACCTAAAAAATTCACCAAACCACTCCGAGCCGAACGAGGACAACGAAGAAGAAAAAGAAGAACTGTGCAGGCACGAATGCCCAGCACGTGCGGAACAAAAGACAACACACCTGGTGGTCCGTCACCTGATAAAGAAGTTTCCCGGGATGAAGATATGTGCCTGGTCCCTCTAAACGGGGTGCCGAAGGCAATATCAGCAGAAAACCCAAGTGACCCGATAAGGGCACATAGTATGTCGGAAGGGTCCGTCAGAGGCCGAAAAGCTACCTAATGGGGGCAAAAACACTTTGAGTGATTGCTCACTAGATGAAGACACTCCCCACAGGTAGGGAGCAGGCTTAAAGACACAATTCGCAGTGCCAAAGGCCAAATCAGCATAAAACCCGAGTGACCCTATCGGGGCACACGGTATGCCGGAAAGGTCCGTAGGAGGCCGAAGAGCTGCATAATGAGGTGAAAACACTTTGAGTGGTTGCCTACTCGATGAAGAAACTCTCCGCAGGTAGGGAGCAGGCTTAAGGGTACGACTCACAGTGCCAAAGGCCGAATCAGGATGAAGCCTGAGTAACCTGACACGGGTTTGACACGTGTCAAAAATCACTCGAAATTGCAAACCGAAGCTCGGGAGCTTTGAAATAAACACTCCGGAAGCAGTTCACCGAAACTAAGGTGGTATTGGATGTCAAGCACTCATCCGAGCCGGTTTGGAGTCAACGAAGTGGCGAGGAATATGACGTTTACCAACATACCATTTTGGCCAAGTGATACGGCACACTTTTTGGCCAAGTGATATGGCACAACACTTTTTGGCCTCCTAATACGACACAAAAAGTAACCCCTTTTAATGGCCAAGTGATACTGTAATGCCCCTAATTTTTTGGATCCTTGTTCGTGGGACTCAGATCTGGTTTTTTGGAATGTCCGACTCTGTTGTGTCCGAAATTTCGTTTCGGACATCTTTCGTGTTCGGATTGGCGCGATCCGGAGTTGTTTCGGAGGCCCGGAAGCGTTCCGCGGCTTTTTCCGCGTGTGTTTTCCTGATTCCCGGTGTGTGTTTCGGTAATTCCTTCGGAACCTCGTTGCGGGTGAACCGGACCATTCACCTGGGTGCGAGTGGTACCGTTGCGATTGGTGCGTTTCGAGGATCGCGAAAACTTGATTTTCTATTTTTTGGTATTTTTCAGAAATTCTGGATTTTCCTATATAAACCCCCCCTTTCTCTCTCTTCCCTCTCATTTCTCACTCACTCCCATCTCTCTTCTCCCACGCTCTCTTTCTCCCCTCTCTTCTCCGGCGGCCGATGGAGCGAGGCGGGGGCGAGATGGAGGCGATGCGGGCAAGGATGCGCGAGGATCGAGGTGGTTGCGGGCGCGATCCCTCGGTGGATTCCGAGATGGCGTCATTCGCGTTCTGGGCAGTTTTCGGCGTGGATTAGTCGCTTCGGCACGCGATTTCTTCGGTGGTGGTAGGGTGACGGAACACTGCTGCGTTCTACTCGTTTTCACTACCATTGCACGTCGTTCGGCGTGGAAACGGCTGTGTTTGGGGTTCGTTCTAGCGAAACCGTGGTTTTGTAGGTTTCGTAGGGTCGGTCCGGAAACGGCGACGGTTTCCAGATCGGTTACTGTCAACGGATTCCTTGGGGTGAGAGCGTTCTTTTCTCCCCTGATTTTGTCTCGATTGGTGGTTCCGTTGGACCGGTAGAGCTCCGGGAAGCTCGGTAACCTTTTTTGGGTAACTTCGATAGAATCGCTCGTTTCTCGCGATTCGTGCGTCATTTTGACTCCGGTCGGAGTCCATGTGATTGCCAGGGTGGTTGTGGCTGTATCCCCTTCGTTTTGGCACGAACGAGGCGTAGAAAGGCCGCGATCGGGCGACCCCCTGGGTTTACTCACCGTGATGGTTGGGCATAACCCTTTGTACGGCTAGGATCTGGCCGTACATCCCCTGGTGCCGTGGGCTGTTGTGCGGCCAGAGGTTGACCGCACAAGCCTTGTGCGGTGAGGTCCTAGCCGCCCATTCCCCCGCGCGGCTAGGGGCTAGCCGCACTTGTGTTCCCCATTCGGAGGACGAACGACCGCGTTGGACCGTTCATCCCCCAGTTGCGGGTGAGGGTCAGCCGTTCAACCTTGGTGCAGCTGGAGACCAGCCGCTTGTGTCTCGTTTGAGCCAGGAGAAGAGTGTCCTGCTGTTGGCCATATATCCCCTGGTGCGGCCCCTTCCTGGCCGTACGTCCCTGAGCGGCCCATAGTGGACCGCCCAAGGGGCTGGTCCAGCCGGCGTTTTTGTTTGACCGGTTCGAGTCCCGGGTGTGTAGGTTTCGATCCACGTGCCGACACATGGCCTGACGGATGCTGTGCACGTCGTCGGGGCCAGGTGTCGTGGTACATTGTAGTCCCGGGTGTAGTGTTCTCGACTCGTGTCACCGTGTGTTGATGTGTGTCATCGATTTCTCTGAAAAGCGATTCCCGAGTGGGTCCCGTGGGAGGCCTTGGGCTGCGAGTCCAGTTGTCCAGTCTGGGGCTAGAGGCTTCCCTCTTTTCCTTGAGTTGGGCTGCAGCTTGGTGGTGTACAAGTTGCCTTGGGAATCATGCTTCTGTGCTTTCCGCGTGGGCCATGTGTGTGGCCTTAGTCCCGTGAGTTCCCTTCCCGAGGGAATGGTCTTGGCGGCTTGTGAGCTACCTCGGTATGCGTGCTACCGTGATTTTAGACCTAGAGATTGGACTAGATTGACGGCCTTATGCTATTGATGTGACACAACCTTGGACTTAGTCAAACAAGCACATCTAAGCATCCAAATGGGCCTTAATGGGCCACCGCTCTCTTCGTTGCACTCTATTCCCGGCGGTGACTATGTGATACCAAGGGTGACTTATGGGAATGGACCCTTGCTGGGAGAGGGCCAGCAAGGCCAAGAATTGATTTCCCAAGGTTGGTTGCCCAATTCGATTGGGGCCGACAAAGTGCACTCGGGCACCGGGTCACACTAACCCACGGCGATCACTCTAAGTCATGGACTTGAGGATCGGGCGCTCCTCACGAATTCAGCGGTGCATGAATCAAATATTGAGAGAGCTACACTAGGTGAGCAAGGAAGAGACACTTACTCGACCGGTTTGAAGAAACCGGTCCCGGTCGGAGACGAGGGCGAGCGGGGAGGCGGTGGTTCCCCACACGCCGCGGCGGTGTCGCTTGACCTGCCAAACCACTTACAAAACTACTCCTCTCGCAGGAGGGGGGATCTTGGGGTAGGGGTTAATATGATACATTCAAACACTACCACCACGCAGGGTGGGGCCTTCAGCCGGCCAAGCGGGGAGGGGTTGGTGGACCGAAACGAAGAGAAATGAGAACTAGGGAAGTTGCAAGCTTCAATCTGGAATTCTGGACAGGGGGTCGCTAGTGATGGCTATGCCGGGCTTTTCCGGACTCCAAATTGATCGAAACCAGCTCCTGAAGCTTCCTGACTGGAAGAGGTGGACTCCAGAATTTTTGGGGAAGCTCAAACGGTCGGAGGTGGCTGCACCAGCAACAGGAAGTAGCCTCCTCTGTCTGGCCGCAGGTACTATCTGGACTGTAACAGCAAGTTGCAGAAGTGACTGAGCGCCCTCCTGAGCTCCGATCAGCACGAAACCAGCGGAATCATCTTCGTGGTCGAGGTAGCTTTCAGCAGGAGGTGACGGAGATGCATTCAGAGGTCGAGGATGGCCG